>OX422211.1:582835353-583435353 GCA_949130495.1 Sambucus nigra | reverse complement strand
GAACTCTGGTGCTTGTTGCATCTTTTGCTGAGGTTACTCCAGAGCCATCAGCACCTTGGCTTTTCATTACGCTTCTATTACTCAACTCAGTGTTTCCCTTTGTTTGGACCGTCTTTTTTTTCAGGTTCATGGGTAGATCAAGTAACTTGGAGCCTTTTCCTGCTTCCTGAGTGGCTGCTTCCAAAGCTTTAGTGATTGGAAAATTCCTTCTTTTGGCAGGAGGAAGAACTTTTAAATGGGGAAGTGGAACACGATCAAAGCTCGCATCATATCCCACTGTTGATTTTTCTGCAAAGTTACGACAAACCAGATTAATCAATTTAAACCTTCAAACATTTCAAAATAAAGCCAGATCAACCTCGTAACAGAAAGGAAAGAGGTGAATAAAATGACAAAAATAAAGCCTTCTCTGGCAATGCCAATTTTACAAAGATGTTCTCCTTTTTTGCGTAAGGTAAAAGAAACCCACCAAGTTAACCCTCTAATGGCAAAGAACCCCCTACGAATCCTAGACTATGAAAAAAGTTGCAAATACTTTTAGTGACGGGGGAAATTACAAACAATGGCAACAGTCCAAAGAGTTCTTGCAAAATGAACAGTCCTGGGGGTTTCTTGAAATTTACCTTAACTTTTATATGAGTTGTTCGAACAAATTAAGTAGGTATGATGCACAACTCCTAGGTGAACAAACTGTAGAGTTTTTTCTATAATTCAAAAATGAGAACACCCTACACAACTACATGACGAATCAAATTGATATACCAGCTCACCAGTGATTCCAAATTTCTGATGCAGGTCCTGTGTACAGAAAGGGATGAAAGAGCCTATTAGTGAAAGAAAATCAGAAAAGGCATGGTGAAAATTCCCAAGACAAACATTACTCACCATAGCAAGGTTGAAATCTATGAGATAACCTTTATTGACCTTCCGAGAGAAAAGAAAGTTTCCAGGCTTAACATCTCTATGAACTACTCCCTGCAATTGAAAGAAAGAAAGAAAGAAAGAAAGAAAGAAAGAATGAATGAAAGGAAAAGAAAAGAAAAGAAAAGAAAAGCAGTTAGTTCCTCTAAACAGGGAAAAGCATGCAGTCCACTTGAAATAAATTTTACATCTGTTTCCATAGTTTTCACCTGCTTATGTAGACCAGCAAGTGCTCTGAACAAACAATAGCCATACCACTGGAGTTGAGAAATATCTATCTCTCTCTTCAAGACCTACAGGTTAAAGCAAAACAAATTATGATTGAAAACGTAAGAAAGTACCCTACAAGTGTCCAACTAAATAGAGAAGAAAATTTTACATCTGGTCTGTCATGCTCAACATGCTCTAAAACAAGGCAATCAGAATTCCCACTCTTGAAAGAGCCTTCGTATTTTATCACAAAGCCCTTACCCCTGAAGTATAACATGTATATCAAATATCACATCTTATTGACTTCGAAAACATAATGAGTCACTAGTGGAGATCTTTCAGCTTTATTACCCAAATCTCTCCAGCATCTTCAATTCATTGTGAACGTGGCGTCTATTAGCATTCACATGAGGGCCTGAAATTACATAAACATGTCATTTGACATTAGTAAGCATCTTCAAAATAGAAATTAGGATAAAATACAAGAAGCCTTCTAAAGTATTGCTTCTGGTTAAAAATACCCCCTTAGTATTGCGTATTACCCCCTAAACTACGAAGAACTAGTGAATCTCCGCTTATGTGTCTCTAAAATGTCTCTAATAAAAACCTTTTCTAACAACATGCAGAGGGCAAGTTGCAAACGATAGGAATAGTTCGAGGATTTTATTTTTGCAAAATTCGTAGTTCAAGGAGGTATTTGCAACTAGTGCTATAACTTTGTTAATTGCAATATACCCCAAAATTACATTGGAACTCCTACAGAAGCAAATTGTCCATCTGAAGCAACTGCTGTAACAAATGGATAGAAGCAATAAAAAAGGAAGACAAATACAAAGGATTTGATTAAATAAGTATTTCCTTCTCGACAAAACTCAATACATTTGTAAACTACTATAACATACAAGTCTAACAGCAGATTTGAAACGTGGTGCGTGGATGGAGCAAATCACAAGAGGATTTTTAATTATACTTGTTTAATTCTATTTTTTTAAATATTTAATTATATTAAGTACATAAGTATATTCCTTTGAGATATTCATTAGGTAGTAAATTATTCCACGTAATTATGTTTTATTATGGACTTTATCTTCCAATTATATTAGGTAACCATCTATTAGTTATTTGGTAGATTTAGGACTCTAGCTATAGGATTAGTATTAACAAGGCAATTAACCCCCTCTTGTAACCACTTTTTTAATTGATGAATGATATTGATGATTTGGAGGTGAAATCCTTATTTGTCTGTTTTATTACTATTCCACAACGTTTACATCATCAACCGTGCAGTTCGACCAGTTAAAAGATTTGATTGTATAGTCAAAAACGTGCTGAACTACTGCAAATTAAGTAATGTGCAATAAGAAGTATTGTTGCTACAACGTTTCCTTAAATAACTTCAAAAGCAAGTTTTAGAGAGATTCTGCTGCCAAGGTGCTGTAGGGGAAAATTAGATAGTTAAGTCCTACAAGCGCCAGATCTACCCATCCTGCTGAATTCCTTGGTAATATTTTCTTTTGACTAAAATCTCTTGAATTAGAAATATCAAATGGAGACTGGAGCATCAACTTAGTCAATATAGATTTAGTCTCTCGTGATTTACGATGTTGAAAAAATGATGTTTCTCCCAAGATGATTGTGAAAACCAGTCTCAGACCAAAACAATCCAAAATTTTACCAAGTATACAAGCTCTAGTAAAATGAAATTAACACCATGGACTCAGGATCACTATAACTTCTTGCATAAATTTGACATTCATATTAAAATACTCCCTCATATTACATTAAAAGTCACATGTTTCCTTTTAGGGAATCCAACCTCATGATAATTATATAAGTTTTAATCTCGACCATTGATTACATTAGAATTGGTGCTTTTAAAAAGGTTTAACGTTCATATATTAACTCTTAATTTCAGACGGAGTATCAGAAAGGAAATAGCACACATAGGAAAATGTCTAGTGCCGTACATTTAATGGCAAGCTTTGCTCCATCAGTCTTTCTTTGTGCCCTGTAAACTGTGCCATAACCACCTGCACAATTAGGTTTGCAGTAAATTAAACCACATCAGGAAAAACAATATTGTCGCGGATATAGCTGTAATCGAGAGGTAATCAAAGTTTTAGTACCTGAACCTTCTTCCTCCTCTACAATAAAAGATTCAAAGCTCGGTAGTACTTTCGGCTCCTGTCGGTTCTACAAAGAAGCAACAAGAGGTTTAAATTATTGAGTATAAAATATTGGTGACACTACCACACTAGTATTGCAGAAATGCAACTTACTTTGAGATTGATGGAGATAGGCTTCTCCCTGTTTTCTTTAGAATTCTCTCTTTGCTCTTTGGTATGTGCTTTCGGATCATAATTCCGCATTAACTTTTGCTTCGTGGAGATTGACATTTTACTTCTTTTACACTGCTGCTGCTGTATATGATCCCCAACAGCCTTACCAGTAGTCTCGCAGAAATCTTGCAGGTCATTGTCTAACAACAAGTCCTTCTCAAAAGGCCCCCATTTGGCAAGGGATTTACACTGCTGCTTTTGATCAACAGAGGACAAATTTACTGATAGAATAGCCTGATTACCCACTTGGGAAGCTGTTTTCCTGTCCGTGTTAGTAGTATTAATTGGCAGATTTTCGTCATCTTTATGGCTACCGGAATTACTCGAGTGTTCCTCTTTTTTTCCTTCCATGACTCTTCCATTTTCATGTGATTTGACGATAAATTTACAAGCATGACTTACATTCTCACCGTCCACCGGTAAAATTATAATCGGATCGTCTACTTTTGGAAATAATGTTGGATTGGAATTTACTCTACTAATACGATAGAGGTAGTCACTCCTCACTTCCATAAGCGCGACTGAGTTATGCATTGTACTAGTAATTAGAGATGAATCTGGAGGCATACAAGTCTTTATTCCTTCTACTGTTATTGCTTTGGGCACGCGCACAAATCTTCCATGATTGGGAATGCTATATTGAAACTCTGGTGTATATGTACACCCAAACTCTTTCCTTCTCACAACCATATTCGTTTCCCTATGACTTTCATGTTCAGCATTCTTCAATCCAAAACTCAAGGGACTAGTGTTGAAGTTGATACAAGAGGAAGTTGAGACAATCACGCCATCTTGTTTCTCTGAGCTACATGTCATGACTGATGTGTTACCTGGCTGTGTAATCATGCTCCTCATATCCATATGAAATTGTACCTGCAAGGATATAAGGAAAAAATCCACCTAAGATACTGATTTCTAGGTGCTCAACAATTATATGGATTAAATCAGAGCAAAATAATGTGAAAGAAGACACTAAAGGGTCTCTAAAGAATGAAAAAGGGTCATCCCTTGGGTCAGCTCTAAAATTGGAACATATAAGAAGAAAATTAAAAAACAAACGACTATAATTAAGGAGTGGATGTGGGTTGGGGAGAGAGAAGACAAGCAGTGTATATACTGGTATAAGTCAAGTGTGATAACATGCTCTCAAGTCTGAAAGCAGTTACATTGTGCAAATACCAAGGTCTACCCTTCCCAGCACCCTACATAAGCAAGAGCAACACTAGATAGAGACAAGTTATGTATAAACCTTTCACGCATGCACACCCATACATAAAGGAGAGAAATTCCCCCTAAAGTCAGATTCTAGATACCATAAAAAGTTTATTGTCATAAATTGCTTAACAAGGAGTCCACCAGCAACAAAAATAAGAATGACATTGCCTGCCTCTGTTTAAAAATAGCATCGACAGTCCAACCGATGAACTTCATAGCAGGATTGAGAAAGGGCAAATCTATGGCTGAGAAAATGTTTTTGTCCAGGGGGATTATAGTAGTTAAAAGTTTTCTGAACAAGGGCTTCTGTTACTATATTGGTCATTAGGTCTTTTTGGTATCTTAGTACTTGCATATAGAATTAGCAAGACTAAATATATATCCTGCCAGTGCTTAAAATCTAACCATTATGATTTCTACATCAAACTCTTGAGATGTAGAGTTAGATAGCAATGTATGTATGGCTACATCAATTTGGCTAAATATTGTGTTCCTCTGGATTCTTACATCACAAATTGAAGAGCACACGTATTCACCGGTTCTATCAATAAAACTGAACATGTGTTCAAATAAAGTAAAGCCTCAAATTAAGGGCAGTAACTGAAATTTTAAAGCACAACTCCATCTAGTTTTAGTGAAATCATAGATAATAGATCCTAAAACCCTAATGATTGTAGTGAAACCATCTCATCTTATCCTTCCAAATTCTTCTACAAACTCACTTACCTTAATGTTTTCATTTATGAGAAATGTAACATGTTTTAATATAATTTATACAATATAACTAAGATCAACCGGAATGAATCAGCATCCAATAACAAATGAAACTGAATAGTAAAAGAAAAGTGAAACAATATACCTCAACTGAAGCTAATTAAACTAAAAAGATAACTACAGTTGCATATTTTGATTAGGTGATATAAAAATATACCTTAGCACAAGCATTTTGGATTCCATTAGTAACTGCCAACACATTTTGATCATCTCTCTCCCCTGCAAGTCACATCCGAAAACACACAACAAACATGTTAGACTTAAAAAAACTAGACACGAATAATACAATTATCAAAGAATGAGTAATTCTAACCATCCACATTTTGCGAAAAACAGGCGAAATCGGATCGCACGCGCCTCCGCTTCCTATAATAAGTTGTGGCAACATCTTCCCACACTCGCTTGGATCCTAAAGCTCCGAGCCCTAGGCGGGGCAAAAATGAGTTTACAATATTGGAATTCACCACAAATTGTCTAAAAGCTACAATCGCAAGCGAAGAAATGGTGACAAAACAGTCTCGGTTGAATAGAATAGGTGAATTGGGGATTGAGCAGAGGAATTGGACCAACTCTGGAGTAGATGGAAATAAAATGCATTTGGATGAGAGTTCTGAGGGACGAGCTGGACGGCCGATTGTGAGTAAGAGAGTGAGGAGGTGCCAAGCTTTTTGTAGATCGGTGTTGATTAATGTACTCCGTTCTAAACTATGATTAGCTTCCATGGGGATTTTTGGAGAGAAAAATGGTGATTGGTTTTTACATGGTAAATATGATTTGCAGAAATGGGCGCCAATGGGATGATGTAGGGTTTGAGAATTGTAGCATCTTCGGAGTTCCCGCCAATTCGAATGGATTTTTAATTATGTTTCTAATCAAGTAGGACCTAAGGGTTTTTTTTCAATTTTGTTTAGATAGTACCAATTAAAAAATATTTTATGTAAATAGGATTTGTAATTGAGTGTAACTATTTTTAGCTTTTAGGGTTTGGTCACCATTTTAATGTATTTCGTTAATTGATTAAACTCGTTCAATTTAAAATTGGATGAGATGATCATCACAAGATTCAATGGTTGAAACTCACATATTTTCAATCTTGTATTTTATCCACTAACTAGTTTAATTTTTCAAGCTAAATCTTAGGTTAATCATCATAGTTTTCTAGATGGCCAACAGGGTCGTCGAAGAAGTCGACTCCTTGATTTCGCTTTATAATAAGGAGGGAGACACCATTAGTAACTACGGTTCACGCTACTAGAAGACTTGTAACAAGATGAAACACATTAATAAGGAGTTGGTTCTCTGTTTATTCTGACATACATCGAATTGATGATTTGTACCAGATTCTCACTAAGAAGCCAACCAATTTTGTGGATGACCTAATGGCGAAAATTGAAAAATATGCCAAGGTTACGAACAAATTTCTTTTAGTTGAAAATCAAGCTTATTGACTCCTAAGACACCTATATGCCAAGGTTGATCATGATTGCGTATGGTGTGCAACAAGCGTTCCAATTAAAAGTTTCCAAGACTATGCTTGCTAAAAGAAAGAGCAAAAAAATTAACCTCGATTAAGTGATCGTGTAATTGTCCACCCTTACTTGTATACATAAATTTCATTATATGTGTTGCGTTTTTATAAGTATTATTTGTATATGTCTTTGATGATTATTGCGCACCGATTATGTGATTATGTGCATGTCGTGAATAATTTGGGATCATATATTATAGGATTTCATGATACATGCAGGTTGCAAATTCGAGTGCGATTATATAATATGTGTTGTGTAATTCGATTTTATAATCAAAAAATTATATTGCGAGAGTGATCTTGATGATAGATATATTGGGGGATGTTAGACATCGCTCAACCAAACACCCATTCGACTTGTTTTTCGAGATATTTCCCTACTCTTTATCGTGTAAATCATGCCATGGTTAATATTTGAGTTATTGAGCCTTTCTATAGGTAAATGAGATAAGCCATGGTGCCTTGGTATTATGATTAGAGTTTATACGGCGTGTTATGGTGGTTGGGAGGATGGAAGGTAAAAGAATGGACAAAACATATTCTCGGATGTACCAAGGGGATCTCATATGTGGGGATTTGGGGAAGCATATGTATACCGAATGAGATTTTAGGAATTGGTGATATTTACCTTAAGATTTAATTTTAGTATAATATGTATACACGTTGTATATCTTGCATGCATGAGTATGTGTAACACACTTGGAGAATTTATACAACTCTACTAAGTTGTCCGGCATAACGCTCTCTGAGTTTTATATTTTACAAGAGTGGGAGAGATGACATCAAAAGATTCAACTATGAAAAATGCATATACTTTTCAATATCATATTTACGTACTTAATTGGTTGAAACTTTAATAGCTGATATCCTTATTATAGATATCATATTTACCAATTTTGGTTAAAAAAATAATCTTTTTAGTAATTTAAAAAAAAGCTTTATTTTTTAGTCCGTTTTTTGGAGTTCGATTAAGAGACTTCCTAATATTATATACGTGTGTATATATATTCACACGCATTTGAAGTAAATATAAAATGGTGTGTGTATGTGTGTGTGTGTATATATATATATATATATATATATATATATATATATATATATATATATATATATATATATAATAGTAAATCAACTTTCCATTCATATATATAATGATAGTGCATCCAAAAACCACATCCATCTGGCGCATCGCATACAAAGCTCAATAACACCAACGCCTTAATAACTAGCACATCATTACCAATGATATTGCTCTCAATTTCTCCTTAAATACATTTATCCACTTCAAAATATCTCACATTATTTAGGGAAATTCGTAGATCATTGTGAACGAATCCCGTGAATAATGTATATTTATTAATGTGTACACAAATATTGATTATTATGCTTATATATATATATATATATATTATGTAACACTCGTGCTCGAGATTTGTACTTCGATCCTTGTAATTTGTATGCCCTTGGGTTATGAACTGTATATTATTAATGGATGACAAGTTTGAGTTATCTTTATGGCCTTCTGTACAATTTAAATCGGGGATTTAATGGCATAAAGTTGAGATGCAGAGATTTGGTCGGCGTTCGAATAGGTGTCCACAGCGTTCAAACGAGAATGGATTATCATTCGAACAAGGTTCGAATGACCTTCTAACGATTAAGACTTGTTCGATTTCCATTGTTCTTTAAAATTTCATTGGAACACCCTCGTTTGAACAAGGTGCGTCGACATTCAAATAAGGAGTAGATTTTCGTTCAAATGACGTGGTTTTCCTTGACATTTTTCACCCATATTTGTTTTCATTAAAATTCTCGTTCGAATGAGAGGGGATCTCGTTTGAACAAGGACCAAGTTGTTCGAACGACCGGACACATATTAAGATTTTCTACACATTTTAATGTCTTGTCGCAATGCGGGGCGTTGGATTTGCTGAGTTATCGAGCTCTCAGCAGCTCAGATGGGTTAGGGGTTGGTGGATATAAATAGAGGTGAGTGGATTAGAGAGCCTCTCTCATCATATTTTTTTAGCTCTCTCTCTTTCTATAAAACTACATTATTCCATTGTCACCTATTTCCAATACTCTTTAAGATTTTCCCCTTCCACCCAAGCATTTTTCAAGCTATTCTAAGGCTAAAACATCCATTTCAAGCCTAGTTGAGGAGGAAGTTGGTTTGAAGAAGCCATTATTGGAGCTCTTGAAGAAATTGGAGCTTTCTTGGAGCATAGGAGTTTTTAGAAGCTTTCAAGTCATTTGTTTTAGTTCTCCTCTTCAAATCAAATGTAGGGTTTTCCTCCAAGTGTTTTCAAGATTAAAAGCTATTAGGATGCACGCTGTAATGGTTTATTTTGCAAAAATATTTTCTAATATGTTTCTTGAAAAAATGGGATTTTTTATGAAAACGAAGTTCAAAATGGCTTTTGATGAATGAATGGTATTTTTAATATTGGAAAATTGAGAAAATAAGCATGAAGATATATTTTCATATTAATATCATGTTTAGTTACATATTTAAGTATTTATAGGCTTGAAATTCTCCCCAAAATGCTTAAATGTTGTAGTATGGACATGATATGTTGAATAAAAATGTGTTTCTTGAGGAAATAAGGAAGTTGAAAATATTAACCTTAAATATGTGGTAAAATGAATAAGAAATTACATTTAATGCAACATTTGGGTATAAGGGTAAAATGAACTTTTTGTAAAATGGTCTTCATGACATTAAATATGTTTATTTGAAAGAAATATGATCAATAAATGGGATTCTCTTGGAGAAAACAGGATAATGTATGATTTTGGACATAAAATCATGAAAGGTGGTTTTGAATGTAAAATGATGGTTTATAATGCCATGATGAAAGAAATGTATTTTTCACAAACTTTCGGTAAATGAAGGGTAAAAAGATAATTTTGATATAATTAGAGGGTCCTAATGGTTGGACTTCCTGATTTGACCTCATCGGCCAATTTTTGGAAAAACTGATAAATAAATGAAATGGCATGAAAATGATGAAAGTAAAGGAATAATGTGGACGCTGGTAAAAATGTTAAAACACATTAATATGAACTCGGATGAGACCGAAAAATATTAAGAATGGCCCAGAGCCATAGGGTGAAAGATCCAAAATCACTAACTAGAGCATATGGTAGCACAACCGGTAGTGTAGAGTCGGTTAAAGTACGCGGATAATTGGAGGATTCCTAGAAAAAGATAGAGGAAATGAAAATGAACTTGGTTGTGCTTCAGGAAAGTAAATAAGGCAACTTAATGAAAGGGATAAAATGGAGACTAAGGAATAAAATATGATTAAATAGTCTCCAGACCCGGTAAAGGGTGATATGAAAGGGTAAAGTGTGCGTACGAGCACATCGCTTGGGCATTGCATGGTAATTGCATTATTATTAACTAAATGTTTTCGAAATTGTTTAAAATACATGTTATATGTATAGTATTTTTGTCAAAAATGTATAGCTTAGTATTTCTCACCCTACTGAGTGTTCACTCACTCCTACTTTTTTATATTAAACCCCCCACCCCCAAACCAAGTACATCGAGTAGGGGCGTTGGCAATGACGCCAGTAAGGGCCCTGGGGGTAATAATCGTTATTAGAAGCGCTCTCATTTTATTTAAAAGTGTATTTGAAAACATTGGATTTGAAATATTTTTAAATCATTTTATTCGGGCCCTTGGCCAAGTGTTGTAATAATATAGGGACAACTTTAATTTATTTCTTATTTATTAAGCATTAATGGATTCAATAGATTTTCATAAATAAACCCTGTTAATTAATATAATTACTTAAAGTGATCACTTGTTTCTTAAATTAAAAGAGGTAATTTAATCCTTACAAAATAGTGCAATTAAAGTGTTTTTATTAAATAATATAATTGGACTCTCCCCCTCACCCTTTAACTCCTCGTCTCGGTGTGGGTTGACTCGACGGTGACCCAAATTTGGATCGGGGTGTTACACATTAGGGATATTTCATCTAAGTCGGCAGCCAGCTTAACTCATATAACTAATTGGGGATAAGTAACCAACCTTGAAATATCAAGGTCAATCCCTAGAATATCGGTGAATACCTAGGGATAGGAAGTTGGTAAAGGGCCCAAGAAACATAAGACTCACCCTCTATAGAGGATAAGCCTTGTCGTAACAACTTTATCATAAGAGATAAAAATTAAGCATTACCAGGAATGATTGTGCTCTTAATTTTATAAATGTAAGACCCCTGGTTGTGAGGGGGTATCAAATACACTTGTAAGTCATAAGGCTTGGCTAGCAACTAGCATATTAAAACCCAAGTTGTATTGTTCTTAATAATATCATCTCCCCCTTTTATCCCCGCGCGATGTAGATGAGGTTGATATAATGAATTGCATATATCTTCGTGTTATTTACTCCTTAAACTTATGCATTAAAGGCTAATATTAGTAGTCTATAATGTTTTGGATTTTATTCTCGTATAATTTGACATTATTTATGGGAAATCATTTAATACAGTTCCCTAGCAAATTGCTTAATCTACAGCCATGCATGCGCTTCAATCAGTTCGTTCCATAAATTATAGTGGCCAACAAATCTGATCAGAGATCCGTGTTAAAAAGGCACGATGAGTCCTTTTACGGATCTCACTCCCCTCAAAATAATGCCCAATCCAGAGAATGATTTTCCCATCAAGCAAGTTGTAGGGCTCTCGATTTGGAAAAGTATATGTATATTCATGTGCCCCAATTTTTTGGATTATCTTATCCAGGTTTCTAATACATACTTTCAGCCTTTAATGGTCTTTCTGATAAATCTTCACATTAAGATATACTCATTAGGCTGCATCAAACTTCATACCAACATCTTTCACGTTCATATATTTAAGAACGCCACTTTAGGTTTAGGCAAAAGTACTCATGAGACTTTTTTGCATGTTGTCATATTTAAATTAGATTTTCATAATTGAAAAAATGGGTTGGATGTGTGTGTTATTATTATTTTCTGGTACTGGTGATATAAGTATGCAAGTATATTTCTTTTAGATAAAGTGTATCAATGAAAATTGCACAATATATCATATGAATCATTGGTTTATTGTCCAATAATTCATACATCCTTTTCACCCATGTACTAGACCCATCCCTGTAAGACCGCTTCAATGAAATCTTCCTTTGTTGGATGCAAACCCTGCCAATAATTTTAGTCGTTTGCACCATGATTAACATTGATGAAACTTCGCTTCAAAAAATATTGGTATCACTTCAGCGATGAAGCTTTGACGATCTCAATTTTTATTTATAAGTAAATCTTTTACAAGGCCTTGTTACCTTTACACGGGAGTTTATGTAAAGCCCCGTTTAGAGGGAGATCTTTTAACTTGTTTGGATAGATCTTTCATCTTGAAGTTATCCTTACATATTTGTCCCACAAGTTTCCCTTACAATCTTAAGAGTGTATTTAGGTAAGTGTAGGGGTAAAAAAAACTATTTTCATATACTCAACACAAATATATCGAGTAGAAAATAAAGATCATCACACAGTGATATAGAATATACATGATTCAGCAATATACCTAAGTCCGTGGGGTGTTGCTCTTTATTTATTGATCGATTATTGATAATAAAGATTATGTGACCCTTTTCTTAAGGGTATGGGTTACATTTATAGAGAACGAGAAGAGACTGAGTCGAGTGGGACTTGATAAGCACCAAAAAGTGTACATTTTATACCCCAAATAGACGTATTTTAGTTGTTAATTCTAGACAAATTGGGTCTTATATGCTTAATTATCTACTGTGCAGGCTTGATTACAGTTACGGTGTCAAAAGTGTTATTTCAAGGCAAATTGCATCAAGAATGGAGCTCATATCCTGTCCCGTAATTTTACCCGAACCTAAACCAGTCCCCAACCTTACCTGAGCCTAAACCGACCCCGAACCCCGTGTGTGTTTAGTTTGTGCCTTTTTAATATTTTTTAGATTTTTAATTTGAATCGTTTTTATTTTTAGGATTTATTTTAGATTTATTTAGAATTTTTACGTTTTATTTTCTATTTTATTTTTATTAGTGCAATTTTATTTTATTTTGATTAGTTTTTAGTTATCATTATTTTTTGTAGGATTAGTTTTTTTTTAGGAATTTAGTTTTATTAGATTTTACACATTTTTAGGACTTTAGTTTTTATTTTCATTAGATTTTTAGTTTTTATTTCTTTTATTTTATTATTTGAGTTTTGTTATATAAGATTAGGATTTTATTTTTTTTAGATGATTTTAATTTTTTTTTAGTTTTGTTTATTTTAATATTTTATTAGTTAGGTTGTTTTAGTTTAATTTTTTAAGGATCCGAATTAAACACACACACACACTTATCCTAAACCCACTAACACCTCACTACCATACACACTCCTACACACGAAACAACCCCTCACCCTCACACACCATCCCTTACACCCTCACCGACCAAATCACTCCCTTCATCTTCTTCCTTACACCCATCTTCTCTCTCATCCACAACCACCATAACCAAACTAACCTCCATTAACACAAACACCCCAAGCTCATCACCTCCATTAAAACCACCAAATCCAACTCACAAAATCATCTTTTTCTCTCACGACCCAACCCAACTGAAAATCAAGACCTACCTTAACCCATACCCACATTCCATTCCAGCGAGCCCCCTACCAGAACCCACAGCCCGGTCGCGACTCCCCCACCCGTCGCCAGCGACTCCCCTCGCCCAGCGCCAGAACTCACCAACCCTCAACCCGTCACCTTACCTGACCTCAAAACCCAGCGACCTCCATCTATCCACACCTAAACCGACCCCCATTCCCTTAGTCCGTCTTTCTCAACCCGGGCCAACACCAAAACATCTCAACCCATTTCATCCTTTAGCTTAATCGATTTCCACCTGCGCAAAAGCCAAACCAATATGCCAAATATAACAAGACCAAGTCAACATAACTACCACTTTTAACCCAAATACCCAAGCTGCTACCCTTTACCCACAAAACAAAAACCCATTTTGCAAACCCCAAACCTAGTTAGTACATTTGCCAAAGCTTATTGATGGCACATCAAATCCATTACCTAAAACACCCAATTTGTGAAAAAATCGGTTGCACAATACCCCCTATCCTTTTGCTCCCATGTGATCTCTCATTTCAAGGATACTTTTTCTTCATTTTAAAGGGGGAGAGGAAGATAGGAAAAAGAGACGGACAGTGTAGAGAGAATAGAGAGACTAGTGTAGTTTTTTTGTTAGTGCTCCATTTTTTGGAGCTCATTTTTAGTTGTAGATTGTATATAAATTTTATTTTTCTCTTTCGTAATTTTTTTAGTGACTTGAGTGAGGCTGAATATTTTGTGAAATACAAATCTTGAGTTGGTATTAAATTTCAGTGTTGTAATACTCAAATTTGTGGGTGAACTTAATTGTTCATGTTTGGGAATTTTTTATTGAGTTTAAGGAGACTTGGTTCAACTATTTTCTCATTCAATTTTAATTTTTTTATGCCTCTTGTTGTGTCATTATTACATTTTATATGTAATAATACCAAAATGAGAGGCTAAATACTCCATTCAAGGGGTAAGATGGAACCCTTAACTTATGATATGCCCAAGTATGACCTCGGCCTATTGGAACATACCTCGGCCGGGATGAGAGCCGAGACGTTAGCCGACCCACCGGTGCAGGGGGGCCCACGATATCATCCCTCGGCCAAGGCTACCTTGGCCCAGGCCGACACTAAGACATGCACTTCCCCCGGAACACTTCTCATATCACAGATAACATCAACTCCAGGTGCCAAGGAATAGTAACCCCGGTCAACAGTAGGCCAAGATAGCAAGAAGCTAAACACACCTTCAGCATGAACCCTACCTCGTAGGAGGCCGAGGTTACCAGGGACCGCTTATCATCAGCACGCTAATGGCTCGTCCCAGGCCGATATAGGTGTTTACCTCGGCTGACATAAAGCCGAGACAGCGCATGACACATCACGAATTGATCGGACGACCTACCCTTATAGCTCGGCCTCTCCTAGGCCGAGGCCATTCACCAGCACGACTGTCAAAGTATCCGTAAGCATTTGGATAAGGACACCCGGGCCAAGATCAGTTACAACAAGATTATTCCCCACATGTGGGGGGAATATTTCATCATCATCACTTACATGTGAACCTGACAGCTGGCACACCCTCATTGGTGAGGAAACTACACACATGCACATTACATGCATAGGGGGTACATTACACCCCCTAGGCATTATATAAAGGGATCATCCCCTACCTTAAAAAAAGGAGACAGATATTGAAACCCTAGCTGAAATTCTGTCTAAGTTTACACTGTAGAGGGAGAAAGAGCTTGAGAGGTTGTATCCATGGCCACTAGTGCCTTCTTTCAGTGATATTATTCACACACACTCACAGTGGACGTAGGCCGGTTTGGCTGAACCACTTATGTTCTTGTATTCATTCCTCTTCTCCTCACCTCATTCTTGCCTTATTCATACAACTGTGCTGCCATTGTTACACCTGTGTCGAGCTAGCAAACTCCTCACCTGGTGGTGCTGATTTTCGGCATCATCATTTTGGCGCCGTCTGTGGGAATCGAGAGGCTATCTCATCCTCTTTTTCTGCTTTACCTCACCGGAGACTCTGGTGGTGAACCAGAGTCCACCCCTTGTGTGGAGCTGTTTCACCATTGAAAGAGATCCTTTCAGGTATTAAGCTCACCTGCAACTAAGGCTCTATACAGTTTAACACATGGCACCAGACATGCCGCCACCTCTTCCGCCGCCCGGAGGTGGGGGAGCTAGCTCCAGTCAGGCTCCCCCCCAGTCCGAAATGGCGGAGGTGGCAGCTGCCTTGAAATCTTTGGCTGCAACACAGCAAGCGATGAAGGAGCAATTTGTACAGCTCAGCCAAACCATGATGATGAGACCACCTGGAGTCTCACCAGACATGATCACCCCGGCGGCAGTTCAACCCCAACCGGGTGCCAGGGGACCACCCCAGGCACCGATGAAGGACCAACCTGCACCCCAGCGGAGAAGGGACGTTGCTGACCCTAGGCATTTGCGCCTGGGGAGGCAAGGAAACCCTTGCCCGGAGGACAGGTACGATGACATAGGAGTAGAAGAGGCCCCAGAAGACTGCTGGGAGCCATATGAGGTGTCCGATAATACCGTACGACCTCTTCGGCAAAGCCAAGGATGTGTCGGCCGAAGAACAGATGAGGTCCAGCAGAGAGGGTCGGCCTTCAACAGGATGAGCAGAGGCTCGGCCTTCGAGAGGCTGGGACCAGTTAATGACCTAAGACACAGGCTATCGAGGTTAAGGAGTGCAGCAGGCTCCCAAAGAGGGGCTCGGCCAGATCAAGGCCGACCCATGGAGGGAAGAGCAAGGGAACAGGAAGAAGTCAATAGTCAGAGGGTCGTGGCTGGGGAACCCTCTGTCCACCGCAGAGAGGTGGCAGGGGACAACCTCGGCCAAGTTGACGAGAGAAGACCATGGAATGACTCGATCCAACGTCTCGAGGAGAAGATAGGGGACCTCATAAAGAGCAAGGACCCCTTACAGAGGGGCTACACGGAGGGCTCACCATTCGTGGCTAGGATAGTGGGGTTCCCAACCCCCGATAAGTTCAAGCCTCCTACGGTGACTCCCAAATACGATGGTAGCACTAATCCAGTGCACCATATCGAGATGTATCAGTTAGCCACGGATATTTACTCGATATCTGATGAGATGAAGTGCAGGGCCTTTTCAGGGACCCTAACGGGGGCCGCGCATAGCTGGTTCACCTCTCTTCCAAAAGATTCAATCGAAAACTTCAAGGGATTGGCCGAGCAGTTCATACATAACTTCTGCTTTGGGGTAAGACCTCAGAAGAAGACTACCCACCTCCTATATGTCAAACAGGCTAAGGGTGAAAGCCTGAGAGATTACATAGCAAGATTCAATAAGGAGAAGTTAGAGGTGGAAGACTATGAAGAGAGCATAGCCATGACCGCCCTTATAGGAGGTCTTCAGAAGGGAAAGCTACTATGGAAGCTAGCGGAAGACCCCCCCAAGTCAATGGCAGAGCTGTTGTCCACTGTAGGAAAAGTAATGAATGCGGAGGAGGCGATGGCCGCCAAATGCTAGGAGGAGAACCGCGGTAGTGTTGGGAGGTCCCAGGGCAAGAAGGAAGGGAAGAAGCGGTCAGCAGATGACAAGTTCGCCCGTTACACTCCTCTGACCGTGAGCTGTGAACAAATTCTCAATGAGATCAAGAGTGACCGGGCTCTGAGGTGGCCAGAGAAGTTGAAGGCTCCGCCACATAAGAGGAATAAAAACCTCTGGTGTGAGTTTCATCAGGACCACGGCCATGTCACAGACAGATGCTTTGCCCTGAAAGACGAGATTGAGAAGATGCTGAAATCCGGGAAGCTAAGAAAGTATGTGGATGGCAAGGCCCCAAAGGGCGGCAGGGAAGACCCTAGGAAGAGAAGAGACGACAAGTGCCGTGGTGATGTCCTGACTGAAAAGCATGACGATTCAGATGGTGATGATGGAGATGACCCGGATCTCCCACCTAGGGATGACAACACCCCGGTGACGAGGGTGGGAATGGTCTCCTTTGGTATTAGCACCATATGTGGGGGATTCGCAGGGGGTGGATCTGAGGTAGCCGATAGAAAGGCTCATGTAGCGGAGGCCAAATCGGTGGTCAAGCCAGAGGTTGTGAATCTGACGTCTACTAACGCTGTGCAGAAGAGAACAAAGGTGGACATGGACACCCTGGTGGTGGGTTTCTCCCGGCTCGACTTCAAGGGCATCCTGGCCCCCCATGATGACCCCTTGGTCATAACGACAAGGGTGCATGGGTGCGACGTAGGGAGAATCCTTATAGATGGGGGAAGCTCAGCAGATGTAATGTTCTGGCCTTGCTTCAAGAGCTTGGGTCTTAGCAGATCAAGATTAGTGCCATACCACCATCCCTTGATAGGCTTTAGTGGTGAGAAAGTGCACCCGTTAGGCATGTATGAGATGGATGTGCGTATGGGGGATAGATGGCCTAAGAGGCTGACTAAGAAGATAAACTTTTTTGTGATGGATGAGAATGTCTACTCGGTCTACAACCTCATCATTGGAAGAGTATCCCTCAAGGAGTTTGAGGCCGTGCCGTCAACGGTCCATCAAATGCTAAAATTCCCGACCCCTTACTGGGTAGGGGAAGTGCAGGGGGATCAGACCACGGCACGGGAGTGTTACTTTAACTCAGCTGAAGAGAGGGAGGCCCATAAGAGAGCAACCGCCACCTACAGCATAGACACTCTTGATCCGAGAGATGAAACAAAGCTGAAGAAGGGCGAGGCCGCGGAAGAGGTAGAATCCATCGTCCTCAATGAGGACGAGCCAGAAAAAACCATCCAGGTCGGCAAGGCCCTAGAAACAAAGATTAAGGAAGAGCTGGTAAGCCTTCTGAGGAAGAGGCAGAGCGTCTTTGCCTGGAGCCACACCGACATGCCTGGTATAGACCCCGAGGTCATGACCCACAAACTCAACGTGAACAGGGATGCCAAACCAATCAAGCAGAGGAGGAGAATTTACTCCAGAGAGAAGTATGAGGTCATTCGTGAAGAGGTGAAGAAGTTAGAAGAGGCCGAGTTCATATGAGAGGTCACCTACCCAGAGTGGCTCTCAAATGCAGTGATCGTGCCTAAGGCAAATGGAAAGTGGCGGATGTGTGTAGATTTCACAGACCTGAATAGGTCTTGCCCAAAGGACAGCTACCCCCTACCTAGGATAGACCAGATGGTGGACGCAACAGCAGGGCACGTGCTGATGAGCTTCATGGATGCTTATTCGGGTTATAATCAAATCTTCATGGACGCCGAAGACTCTGAGAAGACAGCCTTCATCACTGACAAAGGGACATACTGTTACAAGGTAATGCCCTTTGGTCTAAAAAATGCGGGGGCAACATATCAGCGTCTCGTCAATAGGATGTTTGAGGATCAGATAGGTAAGACCATGGAGGTGTACGTGGACGATATGCTAACGAAGAGCCTGAAGGCATGTACTCACGTGGCAGACCTTGAGAAGACCTTCGATGTCATGGACTCGTATCAAATGAAGCTCAACCCGGCCAAATGTGTCTTCGGGGTAGGGGCTGGGAAGTTCTTGGGGTTCATCGTTAATCAAAGAGGGATTGAGGCAAATCCAGAGAAGATCAAGGCCTTGCTCGACATGAGGACTCCTAGGAGTATCAAGGATGTCCAAAGACTCACGGGAAGAGTGGCAGCCCTGAACAGGTTTATTTCCAGAGCAACCGATAAGTGTCTTCCATTCTTCAAGGTCCTAAGGAAGGACTTCCAGTGGGATGAAGAGTGTGAAAAAGCTTTTGAGCAGCTCAAGTCCTACTTGGGGTCTCCCCTGCTGCTGTCCCGGCCCATGGCGGGAGAAAGGTTGTTTGAATATCTAGCAGTCTCTGAGTCGGCCATTAGCGCGGTCATCATACGAGAAGAGGATGGAGTTCAGAAACCAGTGTACTTTAACAGTAAGGCCCTACAAGGGTCTGAACAGAACTATCCCCGGATGGAGAAATTGGCTTATGCTCTTATCCATGCTTCAAGGAAAATGAAACCCTACTTTCAAGCTCACTCTATAACAGTCCTCACGGACTCCCCGCTAAGGCAGGTCCTGCACAAGCCTGAGAAGTCCGGAAGACTGATGGCCTGGGCCATTGAACTAGGAGAGTATGATCTTACTTACCAGCCCAGGACAGCCATTAAGGGACAGGCCCTTGCTGACTTTGTCGCAGAGTTCACTTGGGAAGAGACTGAGTCAGAAAAGAGCTTGGAAGGCGGCGAAGAGAATGGCAGAGGCGTCGCCCGAAATTCGGAAGTGATAGACCCACACGTCTTCGGGAGCCGAGAAGAGGTAGTCCCAGGCAATGCTCGGAGGAGAACAGAAGAAAACGAAGAGGATCGATACCTCTTCGAAAAAGGAGTGATGAAAGAAGGGGTTTTCTCTTCAGATGAAGACGTATGGAGTCTCTTCGTGGATGGATCCTCCTGTGACGGTGGAAGCGGCGCGGGGCTAGTACTCTCAGCTCCAGATGGCGCCAACATTGAGTATGCCTTAAGATTCAACTTCCAAGCCTCGAACAACGAGTCTGAGTATGAGGCCATGATAGCGGGCCTCTTATTGGCAACAACTCTGCGGGTAAAGCGGCTTCTACTCCATAGTGACTCAAGGTTGGTTGTCAACCAGGTGTTGGGAGCGTACGAGGCCAAGGATGAGAGGATGGCCAGATACCTAAAAAAGGTGAGAGGTTTGCTCGAATTTTTTGAAGAGGCCAAACTGAAGAGAGTGCCGAGATTGAGCAACAATCACGCCGACGCATTGGCAAGGCTGGCCTCGGCAATGAAGACAGACTTGGGAAGAACCATCCCAATTGAAATCCTGGGAAGGGCAAGCATCGAGGAAGACGAGGTATGCAGCCCTTGTCACAACGTGAACCTAGGAGGCTCTTGGATCGACCCGCTCGTCAGATACTTAAGAGAGGGGGAGCTACCTGAGTCCAAGCTGGAAGGAAGAAAGTTGAGGTACAGAGCTGCCAAGTTCTCTTTGATAGGGGATGTCTTGTATAAAAAGGGGTTCCTCTTGCCCCTACTCAGATGTGTGCATCCCATGGAGGTAACCCGGGTCCTGCGGGAGGTTCATGAGGGCTCTTGCTCTAGCCATATAGGAGGAAGACCCCTAGCCAAGAGGATCATCACTCAGGGATATTGGTGGCCAACCTTATCGAGGGACGCCGCCGACTATGTGAAGAGGTGCGACAAATGCCAGAGGTTCGCCACTATCCCTCACCAACCCATCAGCCTATGACATCAATCTCTTCTCCATGGCCGTTCGCGGTATGGGGAATCGACTTGGTAGGACCTTTGCCAAGAGCAGTCAACAACTATAGATTCTTGATAGTTGCCATTGATTACTTTTCAAAATGGGTAGAAGCCGAACCCATGATAACAATTACGGAGCAGAAGACCTTTCAGTTCATCTGGAAGAACATCATATGTAGGTATGGCCTCCCAAACACGCTCATCTCAGATAATGGGACCCAGTTCAAGAACGCCTCCTTAGAGAAGTATTGCCAAAGTGTGGGGATTAAACAATTCTTCTCATCTCCTGGACGACCCCAAGCTAATGGCCAGACTGAAGTCACAAATAGGACAATCTTGGATGGAATCAAGAAGAGGTTAGAAAACGCGAAAGGGAGATGGATGGAAGAGGTCTACGCTGTGCTATGGGCTTACAGGACCACATCAAGGACACCCACAGGAGAAACCCCATTCATGCTGGCACACGGTTCGGAGGCCGTCATACCTACGGAGATAGGCTTACCAACTCATCGGATTCAGACCTATGATCCGGACAGCAATGGGGAAAGGAGGAGGTTAGACTTGGACCTCATTGAAGAAAGAAGGGAAGACGCGGAGGTCAGGAAAGCAGCTTACCAGCAGAGGGCAGCAAAGTTCTACAATCAAAGGGTGAAGACAAGACCCATCGCGGTAGGAGACCTAGTGCTTAAGAAAACCCTACAGAAAACAAACAAACTGCACCCGAACTGGCATGGCCCCTACAGAGTAACGGAAGAGGTTGTGCCGGGCACGTATAGGTTAGAGAACCTAGAGGGAGAACCCTTTACCAACCCGTGGAATGTCGACCACCTAAAGAGATATTATGTATAACGTTGCATCTATTTTGTCAATTAAGAATGTACCATCTTGTTGAGAAGAGGTTATGAATAAAGATCAACTTCCATGGCAAATTCTTGTTTTATTTTAACATCATAAATTTGGTGATTTATTATGAGGATAACCTCTTAGGTGAGGACCTCAGACCCTTAACATCATAAATTTGGTGATTTATTATGAGGATAACCTCTTAGGTGAGGACCTCAGACCTTAAACATTATTAATTTGGTGACATTATGAGTTACCTCGACCTAAGTGATGACCTCAGACCCTCATAACATCACTTGGTGGTGATGAGGTCTGAGCTCGGACACCTCGGCTAGAGGACCTCAGACCCTTAACATCATAAATTTGGTGATTTATTATGAGGATAACCTCTTAGGTGAGGACCTAAGACCTTAAACATCATTAATTTGGTGACATTATGAGTTACCTCGGCCTAGGTGGTGACCTCAGACCCTCATAACATCACTTGGTGGTGATGAGGTCTGAGCTCGGACACCTCGGCTAGAGGACCTCAGACCCTTAACATCATAAATTTGGTGATTTATTATGAGGATAACCTCTTAGGTGAGGAACTCAGACCTTAAACATCATTAATTTGGTGACATTATGAGTTACCTCGGCCTAGGTGATGACCTCAGACCCTCATAACATCACTTGGTGGTGATGAGGTCTGAGCTCGGACACCTCGGCTAGAGGACCTCAGACCCTTAACAGAGGACCCCAGACTCTTAAGCGTTGGTTATGGCATCACATTCAGTAATGACTTCAGAGAGCGCATAGCATTCATATACATTCACAAATAAAGATGGACATTTGCATTCAACAAAAGAAAGAAATTGCATAATATTCACGTGTTTGAGAAATTACATACGAGATTACAAGTAAAAAGAAATACAAAATACAAAAGATTACAAGTCAAACATCTGAAGAAAGAATGTTTGATGGCTCGTCTGGGTCGGCCTGCTCGGTATTGGTCACTTGAGCTACCTCGTTTGCAGGGTCAGTATCTCCGAGGTCAGTCCCTTCCAGAGTAACCGTTTGACCAGGGGCAGCAGCTTCATCCTCTATCTCCTGCAAGGCCTGGGCAAACTGGGCGTCGGCAAGGCCGAGGCCCACAAAATCTGAGGCCTTAATGATGCCAACCTCGGCCTCCCTTACCTCGGCCCATTTGGAGGTAGCCTTGATACCCCTTTCAAGGTACTCCAAGCCAAAACCTATAAACTCCTCGGAGACCTTATAGTCAGCAATTATTGTCTCCGAGGCGTCTGCAAGAGAAGCCTTCACCGCAGCATCAACCTTACTCTGCAAAGCGTCGTCCTTGTCCTTCAGAGCCTTGGTATGGCTCTGAACAAGTGCGGAGATGTCCTTCTCTAGGGATTGGACCTTATTCTCAGAGGTCTTAGCCTTGGTCTCAGCCTCCTGCAGCTCGGTCCTCAGACGAGCAACCTCTGCCTTCAGGGTGCCCTCAACTTTTTCAGCCTCCTGCCCCTTCTGGATGAGAGGCAATTTCCTCAAAGTCCAGTTGGATAGCTGGTACATGGCAGCCGCACCCTGCACAGTAAATGAAGAAGTTAGATGAAAACAACATCAGACGTTATACTTCGGATAAAGAAATGAGTTATACCTGGACTACTCGGTGAAGGCCGAATTCAACCATCATGGGCGTCTCCATGGACCTGAAGAAGCACTTGTCGGCATCGGTCATCATGTTGTTCAGAGCGTCCATTGCCTGTCGGCTGTGGCCGACCACGCTATCAGAGAGTTTTAACTGGTCCAGACGGGCAGATAACGTGTCGGCAGTGACAGGGATAGCAGTGTCTGAGCCCCTCTTTGTCCTGGAGCTCGGCCTCTGTTCCTCAGGAGGATGGACATCGGGTGCCCTCTTCTTAGACTTGGATGTGGAGGGAGCAGGTGGAGGAGCATTCATGCCAGTCTTCTTAACAAGTTTGGACAAGCTCGGGGCCGCCATCTCCCACAACTCGTCCGAAACGTCTGGTGGTTTCTCTGCAAAAGTAAAAAGATACGAGTCAGAAATAAAGTACGTATGATAAGATGCAACACGGTTAAAGTAAAAATTCTTACCAAAGTCAGCTAAGGGACTTCCTCCAAGGCCTGTCCCCGAGAGATACTGGGGGGTCAGCAGATGCTCAAATTTGACAAACATCCCATGGGACCCTTGGTCCTGCAGGGCCTTCACCTTTTTGCCATGTTGCACACTAAGTCCAGGGTCGGCCCTAGCAGCCATGGTGACTTTTCCCCATTTCCGGGGTATTCTCGGCTCGAAGATGGACGAGGGAATGGAAGAACCAAATTCCCAAGGCCCTGAGGCAAAAAAGTACCTGGGTTTCCAATTATGGTTGGAGGTCTGAGTGACCAGGAGCATCTTTTTCTCAGGCCTCCGAGCCACAAAGTGGTAATAGCTCGGATGGTTCTTGGCCGAGGTAGGGACGTAACAACCAGCAAAGACCTGCACTGGGAGGTCAGAGTGGTGAATCGCCCTCCACAAGATGATGGCCCCTATAATAACCCTCCAGGCATTGGGAGAGAGCTGCGAGGGGGCCAAATTGGTGAATGATAGAATGGTCCTAATGACGGGGTGGATGGGAAGACGAAAACCTAACTTGAACATCTGCTCATACAGGCAGATTTCCCCATCCCTACAGTGGTAGGCTCTCTCTTCTCTCAGAGGTCTCCTTAAGTGGATAGAGGGGCTAATGGAATATAAGTACCTGAAGTGCAGTAAATCCACCTCGGTAATGGTACTCTCGTACTCGTCTGCCTTAGAGGTGTCAACTTCACTTTCCGCATCCTCATCATCGTCAGACTCAACGTCGGCTGGGGCAGACGTGGACGGGTTACCGGGGAACCTCTGAGCAAACTCGGCCTCGGTTACGGCCGATAGAGGAATAGCATTTAAGATGCCAGGCACGGCCACACTTGGCTCTACAAGTTCAACCTCTGAAGAAGAACTAGAGGTGCTTGTGCTATTCTGAGACGAGGCACGACTAGAGACCTCGACATGGTCAGGGTTCTGGTCAGCCTGAGTAGTGAAGTCCATGGCCTCTTGGAAAGAGTCCACTGACATCGGATCAGAGGTAGAAGACTCAGACTCGGACATCGGCAAGTTGTTGGTAGAGGCGTCTGTCTGGTAAAAATTTTCGGGAGGACGAGGGTACACCACCTTGAGAGGATGAGGAAAGAGGGGTCTGATGGGGGACTCTTGCGACCTACGAGCTTCTTCCTGAGCTTTCTCTATTAGTCTAATTTTATCCAAGGTCTTCTCCTTTAGAGATGGAAAGTCTTCAAGAAGTTGGTACAAGGGTCTGAGCATTTGGGGACGACACAAGGATTTTGCAGACCTTAAACTTGGGAATATCCTAAAAACTACAAACAAAGATGGCTTGAAAAGTTAAGGGAATTTTAGATCAAACTAAAGAACCTATGCAGGAAGCCTGCCCCACCGGAAAACTCAAGATCTAACCGGAAACCCCAAGATCTCACCGGGAAACTCAAGATCTAACCGGAATGTTCAAAATTAAAAATATCAAAAACAAAGGAGATGGAGAGGGAAGATACCTGAAGGTGAAGCTGGTGAACAATGTAGAGAGTATCGCGCAGGAAAGGAGGTATCCCTCAGCGGAACAATCGCTGGAGCAGAGGCTAGCTTCGGAGAGGAAAAATCGCAGAAAACAGGGGAGCAATCGCTTGAACAGGAGAGAAATGAGGAAGAAGAAGAAAAAGGAAGGTTTTAGCCTTTAAATACTTGGGCACGATTCCCAAGGCTCATCATTGCCTTGGGAAGCCCAAGGGACAATTGACAGGATGTGCCAACCAAGTGGGCACGCCTTAGCAATGGACAAGTGTCATGCGGGTATTGACTTTGGGGTAAATAGACCTCGGAGGCAAGAACCCCTTAGCCACCACTCTTCGCAAATGACTAAGGGCTGGGGGGTGATTGATATGCCCAAGTATGACCTCGGCCTATTGGAACATACCTCGGCCGGGATGAGAGCCGAGACGTTAGCCGACCCCCGGTGCAGGGGGGCCCACGATATCATCCCTCGGCCAAGGCTACCTCGGGCCAGGCCGACACTAAGACATGCACTTCCCCCGGAACACTTCTCATATCACAGATAACATCAACTCCAGGTGCCAAGGAATAGTAACCCCGGTCAACAGTAGGCCAAGATAGCAAGAAGCTAAACACACCTTCAGCATGAACCCTACCTCGTAGGAGGCCGAGGTTACCAGGGACCGCTTATCATCAGCACGCTAATGGCTCGTCCCAGGCCGATATAGGTGTTTACCTCGGCTGACATAAAGCCGAGACAGCGCATGACACATCACGAATTGATCGGACGACCTACCCTTATAGCTCGGCCTCTCCTAGGCCGAGGCCATTCACCAGCACGACTGTCAAAGTATCCGTAAGCATTTGGATAAGGACACCCGGGCCAAGATCAGTTACAACAAGATTATTCCCCACATGTGGGGGGAATATTTCATCATCATCACTTACATGTGAACCTGACAGCTGGCACACCCTCATTGGTGAGGAAACTACACACATGCACATTACATGCATAGGGGGTACATTACACCCCCTAGGCATTATATAAAGGGATCATCCCCTACCTTAAAAAAAGGAGACAGATATTGAAACCCTAGCTGAAATTCTGTCTAAGTTTACACTGTAGAGGGAGAAAGAGCTTGAGAGGTTGTATCCATGGCCACTAGTGCCTTCTTTCAGTGATATTATTCACACACACTCACAGTGGACGTAGGCCGGTTTGGCTGAACCACTTATGTTCTTGTATTCATTCCTCTTCTCCTCACCTCATTCTTGCCTTATTCATACAACTGTGCTGCCATTGTTACACCTGTGTCGAGCTAGCAAACTCCTCACCTGGTGGTGCTGATTTTCGGCATCATCATTAATTATTTTTATTTTTTTGGTTTGTTTATTTATTATGCCCCTTTGAATATTAATATTAAAATTTTACAATTTATATTTACGCCTCGAGAGAGGGTTAATTATTTTTGGGAGAAAATCTAAAATTCAGATTATAATATTTATTTATTAATTAAACTAGAGATAGGCAATTTTTAAATAGTATTATGGTTCGAATTTCTCTACTCTAGCGATGTATTTTTTTATGATTTAAATGCTTTTAGTAAATTTTCGTTAGCGGGTGATTTATTAGAAAATATTTAAATATAATTTTTGTGAGTATGTGAAATTTGAATATTAATATTCTAAAAAGGCTATATGTAAATTTACATTTGCAACGAGAGTTGATTTGTAAATTTATATATGTTTTGTGGTATTTCAAATAGACAAACTAGTTAATAAAAATAAATAAGTTAAGCGGTGAAGTTTTATCTCTTGAATTATCTCATAATTATTTTCTCCTCATATTTTGCTCACTTTATCATTTTATTTATTTATTAGTGTAGTTTTAATTTTTAGTTCATAGTTAGTAGTATAAATATTCCTTTGTAATTATTTTAAAATCATACTTGTCTTCAGTTTGCTCTTGTCCACGTTAGAGAGAGCGGATTGACCCCTTACTTGTCAATATATATTTTTAGTGTGTTTGTAGGTACCAAAAGAGATTTTTGATTGACCGCCTTTACCCCACAACGACATATACGCAAAAGACTTGTTATCAGGACTCCATGATAATTATTTTTTGTTGATTTGATTGAGTAAATCCAATTATGAGATTTTCGATGATCAACCTATCTATTCTCTTATCCCCGAGTTTTGGACACTTATTAAGTGTCATAAACATGTATCAGATGTTCCTTCTTATTCGAATAATCCCTCTACAATTGCCCCAAAGCTTTGCAGCCTGATCGGGTTACAGAAGTTTGATCTCTAGTTGAATACAATTCCAATTATGGTCGATAGTGAGATTTGATCACGTAAAGAGGCTATGGTCGGAAGGAATTAACACATTGCGTTTTCCAAGTTGAAAGTTGTTTATAATCTGCCCGTTAAACCCAAAGGGAACGCTTCTTCATTTACCCCGATATTTTAGGGGTACGATAGCAATTATTTATTGACGAGACTAATAGGCGGTGATGTATGTGTTAGTCGTCATCTAGGGTCGCATTTCAAATGATGACTTTGCCTTTGAAGTTGAATTATGTTAGTTGATGACTTCACTACCGTTATTTTTGGAGCAAAATCGCACTATTTAATATTTAAAAACACTGTTGAGTTGTTTTCCCTACATATTAGTTGTATGTTTTTCATCTATCTTCCCCCTTGCGTTCTCTATAATTTTCTTTAGCAATCATCTCCATTTTCTCTGTCATTTTTTTTTTATTTTTGACTTGCGAAAATGATCTAGCCATTCAGTGAGGGTTCCATATAGGAGTTTAGGAAGCATTTTTTTTTTTATCCCGGAGTGGGTAGAGATTGAGTTGGGTTAAAAATCTAAGGATTATTGTAATATCGAGGGTGGATGTTCTCCCAATTCATTGTTGAAGTCGGCATAGCCTTTCTTCCGAACCAACTCTTTTAAGGGTTCTTTGATTTTTTCTATGTGACTCGAGCCTATTGTTCCCCAACCACATGGAGGATATTTAATGTAGCTAACACGGTAAATGAGTTGTATGGGACTCAATTAGGGATCTAAGATATCATATATTATTGCATGTGGGTACGAACAAATGATAATGCTTTGTATCTGAAGACGAGGAAGGCAAAGAGGGTGCTAATTTTTAATTTGGCTGATTCCAATAAATACTTTTGGTCTCATGGATTCATTGTAAGTAAATGGGAGAATATGCATGTTCTTTCGGTGGTGAACCCTATATGGGATATAAATGTCTCGATAGGGGACATTAAATAAGTTAATTGTTGATTTTTATCATCCTCCATTTTGGTCAACCAGGTCTTGTATGATTATATATCGACCTTTTCCTTCTTTGTATTGTGCAGAAACTTCCAAGAGGAAAGAGACCGACCAAGCACATGTCAATTTTAACAAATTGATCAAGTTATGTAAATATAAGAGACCTTTTGTGTATTGGCATCGAATACCTAGGGTCGACTTTATTGTCATTGAATTACACTTGCACCGCCACTTTCTTCGTCACTCGACTAGTTAACAAGGAACCAAAAAATCCTATTCCCTTCTAAGGAGGATTCTTTAAGAATGAGATCATCGAGCTTATTTGAGTTTATAGACATCACACCAATTTTTGTAGCGGTTCTTTCAACTTCAGAAGAAGAGATGCTGCCAAAGAGAAATATTCCTAATTTGTTAAAGGATTCCATTCCCCAATTATCCAAAAGCCCAACCTTCTAAAATTAAAGAGGCCGGGGGTCCGTTTGATCCCGTCAACGTGGGGAATTCCCCCGAAAAATCACAATCCCATCTTGAGAAGAAAAAAAAAAGACTGGAACTAGTTTTATAACTTCTTTGCCCACCAAGAAGGTGGATGCCCCTGGCAAGAGGAATATCCCTGTCAACATGTTAGTGGCTAAAAATGTTTATTTTACCCATAGAACTGCTAGGGGGGTTGTTTAAAGGCCAACTAAGAAGTGGTCAGCAAGTTGTCAACCATATAACTGGTCTCCCACGTCACTAAAATATCATCCTTGGTAAGTCTTTATATTTTATTCGGATCTTTCCTTATTTATAAAATTGATGTTGTACTAACTTCCTTGATTTTTTTTGTCTTGCAGTTCCTAGTGGACTTTGTCGACATTTTGGACAAAAGAGCCGACCAAAAAAGGGTCATCGCCAATTTAGACCGCACTTTGAGTGAGTCCCAGAGTGCTTTAAAGACCTCCAAGAAAGCCTTGAGATGAAGTCTAAAGAGTTAGAGCTCACCAAACTAAAATAAAAGGTTGATAAGTTAGAGAAGGCTATTAAAGAGTCTGCAAAGACTTTGCCTGAGGCCCTAGGGCTAAGAACAAGGCCTACGACAAGGTGTCGCACGATGCCTTCACCCATGCTAAGAAATAGTTCGACTATATTCATAAGTCCTTCTTTAATGAAGTCTTAGGAAGGTATTTGGTCAAGACAAGAGTCCTTTCTGAGTCTGAGTTATTTGGTGAGCACCTCCAAACCTAGTTGAAGAATATGGAAAACTGCTAGTGCTGGCCAGGAGAAGAAAAGCATTAATCAAGCCAAATAGTCCATAGACCAAAACAAGTTTGTGGACGATCAAGATCATCTGATAGTAGAGAAAGAAGACCAAGCTACTTTGTTGGAACACTAGGACCCCCAATTTTAAATTTTCTTTTAAAATAAAATATAAAATTCCTATAAGTACGGAATAGGATGAGGATGGTTCAACACAACACACACAAACGTTAAATTTTAATTTCTTTCAAATTAAAATTAAACTAAACACAAAGTGACATTAAATTAATCAACAAATAAAATTTTCACTTAAACCAACGTAATTCAACCCAAGTCCTAAATATTTGCCTAACAAGATTAATTCATTTTTTGCAAATTAGGCCAATCCAAATTTTACCAAATTATATTAATGACTTGAATTAAACTAATCCGAATTTCACCCAAATTAATTTTTGCACCAAATTAAACAAGAGTAATGAATTAAACCATATTTTATCTTTTAGTCCTAAGCATGCGTTCTAGGTGATTTACAAGATAAAATAAATTCACAACCATTACGCCACGATGTACAAGGAAAACCCAAATGGAAAAAACCTCAGATGACCCTAGCCTTAAGTTCACTTAATACAGAATTTTTATAAGTACAAGACAAATGACTTACTCAACTCAACTCGACTCCTTCAAGTCCCTGATGCGTCTTCTTGTACCAACCTCTACTTAGTCGATAATCCCAGACTCCATCGAAACCTTGGACTCCTCCAATAAAGATTTTGGAACCCATCAACCACACACGGTGCCTTTCATCATATGATAATGCCACAGTAAAAACAAGACTTCTTCTTTTATGGAAAATATAAGCAAACCCAAACTTCTCCTTTTTGTGGTAGAAATGAACCAACGGTGCCAAACAAACTCCAAGCGATAGATATATTTATAGAGATACTTGGATAAACAATTGAAACTATGGGTGTATAAACATGTGTTTGAAGAAATTTTTCTATTAAAATTTAACACATGAAAACATGGACTTTTAGTTGGAATGATTTCCTCTCAAAATCTCTCTAAGGATGCTCAAAAGTCTTATGAAAATCTGGTCCCGAGGTTTATAAAAGCTGTCAAAAAGTAGTGGGACAAAATAGTGGGAACATGGAGAAAAATTGTCAAAACTGTTTCCTGCCAGAAATCTCGTTCGAACGACCCTTCTAACGATAATCTAGTGTAGAATATAGGAAACTCATTGGCATTCTCATTCGAACGACATTCTCGTTCAAACGACAATTTTGAACGAAATGTCAGAACAATATTTTTTTTCATTTTAAGCCCAAAAATTTCTGAAAATTTGCTTTAAATAAAAAGTACACCCATTAAAAATTATTCCAAGTCTCCTACATATACACACACACACACACACATATATATATATATATATATATATATATATAATGTGCATTCATACCTTTTGGAGATAATGGAATACAATGATGTTGATGACGCATAAACGAGGCACGAGAAACTGGCAATTGATATCCACTTAAAATGCTAGCCGCTACGTCTTCAACTGTATTTGTCATAGGCTTGAAGGATACACATGAACACTATCCTATGACTCAAATGTTTTTGTTCGAAATTGAGCCGACACTACATAAGACTAAATTGGAATTTAGCCTTAGAGGTTTGATGGAATCAATGAAAAAGGAGCTTCTTATGTTTGAAGAGAGAAATGTTTTGCTAGAGTCTAGAATTTTAGAGTTGGAAGAAAATTTGAGAGACTCTAGTCAGGTCAAATTTGATTTGGAATGTAGGTCCTCTAAATTAGATAAAATATTAGGAATAATCCAATTCAAAAATGACACTTGTGGTTTAGGCTTTGACTCTTGTAACGATTCCACTAATAAAGCAAAAACCAATGTTTTAAGAGAATCACCTAGGAACACTTCTAGAGGTCAATCCTCAGGTACTTCTTTTCGACAAGTCTTTACTTGCTAACATTGTGGTCGAAAAGGTCATCTTAGGAAGTTTTGTTTTGATCTTAAAAGAATTTCTAGGAAATCCAAAGGTAAGGTAATCGAGGTAGCTAAGATCCCAAAATCTCGAGAGTGTCAATCTTCATTAGTTTGGGTTAGGAGATCCAACTTGGTTGCTTTACAAAATAGGGTTTTTTTATTCTCATCTACTTTCACACGACACCTTGCAAAATCTAAAGTTTGAATGTTTTAGTTGTTCTCATACTCTAGCTTTTTGTGATTTATATCATATATCTTTTCTAGTTGTATGCATGTTTATCATTTTATAGTCATTGCTTTATCACATATGTAATGGTAGAATTATGATTTTTGTTTATCTTTTGTATTATAGTTCTTTCATTTTAGTTTGCATTAAATGAAATATACAAAAAGATTTTGTTTATCATTTGTGTTTTACCTTTCTAGTAATTTAAGCTTAATGAAAAGTCCAAATGATTTTTGTTTGTCTTTTGAGTTAATACTTTTATGTGTTTGGTTAAAAAGTTTCAAAAATTCAAGGCTTGAACTTTTGGTTAAGATTGTAAATCCTTACAATGTTCTTTATCATGCTTACATGGAGTAGTTTAAGTTTGTCTTGCTTAACGAATTCGGTTTTATATGCCTTTCGCACGCATGCATGAGCTCTTTTGAAATTTTAACTTCACATGTATATTTATGATTTGTGATGCGTTCTTCTACAAATCCAATCATCTACATATTATGTGACCTAGGAGGACTAGTGCATGTTAAAATCCATTGCACGTGAGATTTGTGTGAGATATACAAAAAATTAATATATGAACGTGCACGGGGAAGGGCTCTGAAAGTAAAAACTATCCTTTGCGAGTAAGCCACCGTTTGGAATGGACCTAAAAGAAATACGTGGTCCAAAGGCCTAAAAGAAAAACATGGCATTAAAAGAAAAATATTTTCCAAGGCATATTTTATTTAGTTTGGTATATTCATTCAAGTATTATATGCATATTTTGAGGGAGTTTGTATGGTATATCAACGGTTTTGCACAGTGTCCGTTTATCCTAGTTGCGCTTTCATAGTCACGACTCTATTGGTTTGTATAATCATCAACATGATTGGCTTGTATGCATTGTGTTTATTTGTTCATGAGTTCACTTTATCTTGTCACATAAGGCTAAATTTTAATTTGATAAAGTTTTGCAACTAAATAAGAACTCCGTGAACATGTTTAGGTGATTGGGTTTTAATTCATTGGTATCTTGTTCACACACCTTCACTTCCATTTCCAAATGACACATTTATGCCATAAGAGTGGAACACTTATATTATTTTAATTTTGTGTCATTGGTAAGTTTACACCTATATATATGTGTGCTTGTATACATTTTATATCTATTGTGTACACACACACACACACACTTGTGTGTGTGTGTGTGATATTTTGTTTGTTTAAGTCTTTGCCATGTCAGCTAGTCCATTTATGCTTTTCCTTCATAATTGGTATCTATTGTGTTGCATATTTTGTTTGATATCACATGCTTAGTATCTTATTTTTCAAATTGATATAATTTTTATCGCATCATAGTTGGTATCCATTAATATCTGTTTTGGATTAGTTTCTTTTATTATTTCCCATATGCTTTCTTGATCTTATCATTTTATGCACAATCATGTTTTACTTGTTTCCCCATAGTTTATATCCCTTGTGTAGTATATACAAGACCAAAATAGTATATGCTTTAATTGGGGAAGAAATAAGTAATGGTTTAATTCTTTATCCTTTGTATATTCCTGAACAAAAAGGGGAGAAGTTGTTTCTAAAACCTTCAGTTTAGGAGATCTATATTAGGGGGATAGCGCTATCTTCTTAGGTTGATCATGTTCGATAAAGGGGGAGAATTAATTCAGGGAAAGTATTTATTTTAATTGCCTTTAATATTTTGATATTCCTTATGCATTTAATGTTTTGCTCAAGTGTACATGAATTATTCTAACGACAACTTTAAACGGCAAAGATAGACATCCTTGGGTTTTGAGTCAAGCTTGTACTTTTTATTTTTGGTGGGATGTTTTTGAGTCTAGTTGATTTTGACGGCCCTTTTGGATTTTTGTTTGGTTTTTATCCCGGAATAGCCAAAGGGGGAGATTTGTAAGGACACAAATTTCCAATTGAGTCTTATGCAGTGTTGGCTCAATTTCGGACAAAAACATTTGAGTAATAGGATAGTATTCATGTGTGTCCTTCAAGCCTATAACACATACACTTGAAGACATAGCCGCCAGCATTTTAAGTGGACATCATTTACCTATTTCTTGTGCCTTATTTATGCGTCATCAAAATCATTGTATTCCATTGTCTCCAAAATGGTATTAATGCACATTATATGTATGTAGGAGACTTAGAATAATTTTTAATGGGTGTACCTTTTATTTAAAGCAAATTTTCAGAAATTTTTGGGCTTAAAATGAAAAAAATACTATTCTGACATTTCGTTCGAAATTGTCGTTCGAACGAGAATGCCAACGAGTTTCCCCTATTCTACATTGTATTATCGCTAGAAGGGTCGTTCGAACGAAATGTGGTTCGAACAAAAAAGTCTTTTGAACGAGATTTCCGGCAGGAAATAGTTTTGGCAGTTTTTCTCCATGTTCCCACTATTTTGTCCCACTACTTTTTGACAGTTTTTATCAACTTCGGGACCAAATTTTTCACAAGACATTTGAGCATCCTTAGAGAGATTTTGAGAGGAAATTCTTCGAACTAAAAGTCTATGTTTTCATGTGTTAAATTTTAATAGAAAATTTTCTTCGAACACATGTTTATACACCCATAGTTTCAATTGTTTATCCAAGTATCTCTACAAATATATCTATTGCTTGGATTTTGGTTTGGCACCATTGGTTCATCTCTACCACAAACAAGGAGAAGTTTGGGGTTGCTTCTATTTTCCATAAAAGAATAAGTCGTATTTTTGCTGCGGTGTTCTTATACGATGAAAGGCACTGTGTGTGGTTGACGGGTTCAAAAAGCTTCATTGGATGAGTCCAAGGTTCCTGTGGAGTTCGGGATTATTGATTAAGCAAAGGTTGGTACAAGAAGACGCATCAGGGGCTTGAAGGAGTCGAGTCGAGTTGAGTAAGTCATTTTTCTCATACTTGTAAAAATTATGTACTTAGCGGACTTAAGGCTAGGGCCGTCCGAGGTTTTTCCCATTTGGGTTTTCCTCGTACATCGCGGCGTAGTGGTTGTGAATTTATTTTATCTTGTAAATAACCCTGAACGCATGCTTAGGAGTAAAAGATAAAATATGATTTAATTCACTACTCTTGTTTAATTTGGTGCAAAAATTAATTTTAGTGAAATTTGGATTAGTTTAATTCAAGTCATTAATATAATTTGGTAAAATTTGGATTTGCCTAATTTACGAAAAATGAATTAATCTTGTTAGGCAAATATTTAGGACTTGGATTGAATTACATTGGTTTAAGTGAAAAAATTATTTGTTGATTAATTTAATGTCACTTTGTGTTTAGTTTAATTTTAATTAGAACGAAATTAAAATTTAACGTTTGTGTGTGTTGTGCTGAACCACCCTCATCATATTTCGCACTTATAGGAAATTTATATTTTATTTTAAAAGAAGTTTAAAATTGGGTGTCCTTGTGTTCCAACATAGTTAGATTATCCTACTTTTTTTTTACTTTCTTTTGGTTATTTTCTTTTACAAGAGCTTGCCCAACTTATGTACTTTAATGAAAAGATTCGTTGTCTTGGCTTTACTTGTGCCTTAATCGATCACTTTATATCGATTGTGTATGCTTGCTTCTATTTTAAGTTTCTAAATGCCTTCTATTTTTTATTTTTAGTCTTGTAACAACTTAGCATTAGTGCCCATAGCTCAAGATAATGAAAACATGAACCTCCTTCTTGGTTGGGTTGCTCCTGGATGATCTCGGGAAGCATTTATGTGTGTTCAACAAGCACTTCAAAAAATGACAAGTGCTTATACCCGTTTGGTTGACTTTATTCGGGCTGAGATTAATAGGTAGGGGACATTGTCGAGTTGTAAAATGAAAATAACTACTTAAGGGAAAAACCTGACAAAGTCGAGAAAACCTTTCATGAAGGCCAAGTGATTAAGGGGAGTCTTCAGTAGAAGGTGATGATATTGAGATATTAATTTTGCTATGGTCCTCGACTAGTCTGGTCAAAGGGCTATGCTGAGGGTTGGTTGGATACCCTGCCTCATTTGGATAAAGTCAAATAGGTCTCTTATAAGTATGGGTGGCTTAATGCTTTGGTAATCATGAAAGTTCCTCGTGATTCCTAATTTTAGCATTGATATAGGGTTGATTGCCCCTTTGTTCGACTTCCTCCACTCGAGAGTGAGGAGTCGTGGATCTCTGTGGATGCTATTCCTATTCAATTAACAAGGGACTATCTTCTTGATTATAATAATGACGATGAATTCTATCCTAACCCAGATGATAGACGTCACATTGTAATGGCTACAGAGCTGAATCGTTGAAGTGATTATGAATGAATGCAATAACTATATTCATCTTTCTTGTGTTTCAGTTTTGGTAACTTATCTAGATACTTATTGAGTGATTATGAATGAAAACATCTCGTTGATTTTATGTCTTGCACTTTCCCATTTTTTATGTTGAGAATGCTTTTATTGCTTGCTTTACCTTTTAGGGTGGTGTCGTCTTACAACCTTCAGTCTAGGTTCAACTTTGGCAAAGATTTCCTGATCGTAGGGCCATGCACCCATTCAGAATTTTAGTCCGACCAGAGTCGGGACATTTAATGCTTAGATATCCCACATAGTTATTTTTCTTTCCTGGGTAATCCTTGATGTTTTTGTGTTTATTATTGACGAGAACATGCAGTCCTTAAGATATGATCTCTTATAAGTCATTAAAAGGTCGATTAGAATTTGATCAGATAAAATTGAAAAATTTTGCAATGACGATGGTCACACCACAACGTAAGTTCATGATTAACAATGTTAGCCTACTAGTTGAAAAAATAAGAAACCTAATTACATTAATTGAACTTAAATCATCCAAGAAGTTGGAATAACAAAAATTAAAGTCCGCATAAAGCTTAAAATTTCAAAAATAAAATCTTTAAAGGTTGGTCATATTCCAGGTTATTGGTGTCTCCCTGCCACCTATTTGTTCCAGATAGTAGTCTTCTTGGAGGTCGTCTATGATGACTTTGAATGACACTTCCTAATTATGACCTAATTTACCATCTGATGGGCTCCTCACGTTGCCAATAACATTTCTCAGCAAATAATCTTTGACGCGAAATTTTCTCGAATTGACGCATTTGTTGTATCTCTTGGCTAACTGTTATTGGTAAGAAACGAGTTTGATCAAGGCTTGTTATCTTATTTCCATGATAAGGCTGAGCATAGTCCTAATGATTTTTTCTTTCAGGGATTTATCGACAACAACTGTTTTCATGGTCGACAAACTAACTTCCAACGGATTTATAGCTTCCATTCCATAAGCCAATGCGAAGGCCATATTCCCAGTCGATCTCATGGGCGTTGTTCGATATGATCATAGGTAGTGGGGAAGGTCATCCACCTAAGCATAATTAGCTCTATTAAATCCTTTTTTCATTCCATCAAACATTGTTTTGTTGAAAGCCCCAACTTATCCATTGCTTTGGGGTTAGGCCACCGAACTATAATAATGCTTAATGTTGTTATTATTATAGAAGTCTTGGAATGGTTCAATTTCAAATTGCATTCTATTGTCGGTAATAAACATCCTTAGCATGCCAAAATGGGTTATAATATTCTTTCGGATAAATCTGATCATATCGGTGTCGCCGATATTCACCAAAGGTTCAATATCTATCCATTTGGTGAAGTAAATTATGTCGACCAGGAGATACTTTAGATTTCAAGGTATTATAGGTAGGGGACTGACAATGTCCAATTCCCATTGAGCGAAAGGCAGTGGATTGGCTAGTGATTTGAGGTCATTGACTAATTAGTGAAGCATGGACGAGAATTCTCGACATTTCTTGCACTTTTTGACATACAATACCATCATGAATGCCAAAAATATTCCCCATTCATGACTTTCAGATAATCCTTCATGTAGTTCATATAGGACTTGGTTGACGTCGTTGGGAAGCACACACTGGAGGTATGGTCCTGTGAAAGACCACTTGTAGAGATTCCTCCCTGATGATAAGTAAAATCGAGCAACTTTGACTTTGATCTGACGGGCTTGATTCTCATCGGCGGGAAAAATATCTTCTTGCATGTACTTAATGATTGGGTTCGTCCAGTTGGGAGCTTTTTGGATGGTGAGAAATCGTTTAGTAGTTGCCTACTTTGTGATGCTCAGTTGAGCCAAATATTCTACTTATATTACCCTTTTGAGGTTTGAATCAACGGTTGAGGCTAAAGTGGCCAAGGCATCCGCATGGTTATTATTTCCTCTCGGAAACTATTGAACCTAAACTTTCTTAAACTTAGCGAACATGTCCTAGGTGACCTGTAAGTATTCTGGCATCCATTCGTCCTCTTGGCGTTATAGGATCCTGATATTTGATTAGATACAAGCCTTGAATCGCAAAAGACTTATAAGTAACGTGTGCCAATGGATAAGGGATTTTTTAAACTGGCAATGAGCACTTCGTATTCAGACTCATCGTTGGAAGCTTCAATGCCAAATCTGGTTCTTTGCTTGAGAAGGGTCTGATTTGGAGTTACAAGAATAATTCTAACCCCCGACCCTTTGAGTTGGAAGCTCTGTCAACATATAGTGTCCACTTATTTATTTAGTCAGGCTATTTGGTTGAAACTTGGTCAAGACATTCTTCCTCATTGGGCTCCTTCCTTTTAGTGAACTCAATTATGAAGTCTACTAAAACATGTCCTTTAATTACAGTTCATGGTTGATAGTTGATATTGAACCTCCTAGTTCCACCCACCATTTGGATATCCATCTAGAGATGTCTACCTTTTAAATAACTTCCGTGAGTTTAAACGAGGTGATAACTATGACTGTGTAGGCTTTGAAATATTGCTTCAATTTTTGTGAGACAATCATTAGGAAGTTAGTTCATTTTTCGGAGGAAGGTAGAATTTCTTGGAATTCATTAGCCTCTTACTAATATAATAGATTGAGATTTGGTGGCCCCTCTTTCTCGTATATTAAGGTCGAGTTGATTGCGCGATCAGACATTGCGAGATACAAATAAATTGTATCGCCCGAATTTTGGACATCCAAAAGAGGTGGTCGGCTTAAATAAAAGTTAATTTCCTCAAGTGCCTTTTAGTATTCTTAGTTCCAGGCTTGGCCCTTTTTTTTCCTCCAGAGCTGGAAGAATGGTCGACACTTTCTAGAAGACTTAGAGATGAAGCGATTGAGCAATACTAATATACTAGTCAGCTTTTGCACATCCCTAACTATTTTGGGTGGGTGAATATTGTTAATTGCCTAAATTTGGTCAGGATTTTCTCCGATCTCCCTTTGACTGACTAGGTAGCCCGTAAATTTCTCAGATTGTACTCCCAAAGAGCATTCAGTTGCGTCAAGCTTTATCCTGTAATATATGAGGACCTCAATGTCTTCACCAAGTCTCGTAGATGATTGCCTTTGCATTTTCTTTTCACTAGCATATCATCTATGCAGACTTCCATGGTGTCACTGTCACCTAACTAATGTTTAAAAAATCTTGGCGACCAATCGTTAGTAGGTTGCTCCTTCATTATCCAGCTTAAATGGCATGATTTTGTAACAGTATAGGCCAAGGGTGGTGATGAATAGTTTTCTTATGATCGGGTCCGAATTGAGGGATCTGATGATACCTGAGTAAGCATCCAAGAAGCTCATTTTCTTATGACTGGCTATGGCGTCGACTAAGTAGTCGATCTTCAACAAAGGAAATTTATCTTTAGAATAAGGTTTGTTCAGGTCGGTGAAGTCTCTACAGACTCTCCACTTCCCCATTACTCTTTCTAATGACAACTCTATTAGAGATCCATTTGGATAATTGAACTTCTTTAAGGTCCTTGCCTCGAAAATTTTCCTTACTTCTTCTTCCACAGCTTTTCCATTCTTTGGGGTTGTCTAGTGTGCCTTATGTGTGATCGGGGGGAATGTCGATTCCATGTGAAGTCGATGGAAGATGACTTCGGTATCAATATCATGTATGTCATATAGTTTCCAAGAAAATACATCTTGGTTATCTTTGAGAAGAGAGATCAATTATTCATTTTCATAATAGGTAAGTGAGCTGTTGATCAGAAAGTTCCTCTACTGGTGTGACTCGTTAAATATTAATTATTGCAATGGTTCCATGAGACTATTTACGGGGGTCACCCTTGTTTCTTCCACACTCAGTCTTTCGTACTTTATTTGCTACTTGGATGGAGTATCTCCATCCTTGATCGCTTCATTTGTGAGCACTTTCTTTTCTTTTTTTCTTTTTGTTCGGCTTGATTGCTCGATAAATCATTGCCAAACAACGTCCGGATTTCCCCCTTATTTCCATTATCCCCAAATCGGTAATGCATTTGATCTTTTGGTGATAAGTGGAGGGTAATGCCTTCATGGCGTGAAGCCATCCGCATCCAAGGATTGTGTTATAAGGGGACTAAATTTCCACGATAAAAAATTCGATCAACTTCGAGATGTTTCGAGTTCAAACTGGCAGTGCCACTTTTCACAGAGGCATAATCATTTTTCCAGCGAAGCTGACTAAAAGGATGGTCACTTATTTTATGTCCACCATCTTTAGGTTTAGTTTGATGAATATCTTTTGGTGTATGACCTTTGAAGAGCATCCCTGGTCATCTAGTAGCTTATCCACATGCCAGTTGGCGATTCTGAGAGCGATTACTAGTGCATCATGATGTGGAGTTCTGACCCCGACCAAGTCTTCATTGGTAAAAACTATATGCTTGTTATAGTCAATGTCAATGTCTTCTGGTTAACAGTTATTGCCTACTGGGGTCTTGGCAGGGTCAATTTAGAAAGCTTTCATGACCCTATTAACCTTCTTCAATTCCATCTTAACATCGTAGCCTTAAATCTGGTTCGGACTTAATTAGAGTCAATTTTTAAATCAAATAAATTCAGTCGTTAATCAAATAACTAAGTGTGTGCGTGTGTCAAACCCAAAAACACAAGTATCCTAACTCACAGATTTCAGGAAAACTCCCGGAAGGGAAAACCCTTTTATTTCATTATAATTATATTGCAATTTACAATTGCAATGAAATATGCAATAAGAGTACCTCAACAACCCTACATAGACACTCAGTTTAGAGTCAACAATGATTCACACGCAGCGACACCAGACGATCCGTGGTCCAATCTTCAGTAAAGAAACACCCTCGAGCTCTCCTCAATGACACTCGCCATAGGATGTAGATATTCTCTCCAAAAATGTTTGAACACTAACAAAGTGTGTTCTTAAACTCCAAAATAATTCACAGGAACAATTGGAATTTTGTGAATTGAAAAAAGAATGGTTTAAATCCCTAAATGAAGAAGCCAAAAGTGTTATGCCGATTTGCACTATTTATAGAATAAAAAACGAAAAGACTTTTTAAGAAAAATTCCTCGTTTAATGCGCTATTTATAAAAACATTAAGGCCGCAGGTCGCTCGAACGAAATCAGATCTCGCTCGAATGGTAACTCGCGTCACTCGAAAGAGCTTCGCGTGAGATGGCATGCCATTTGAACGACATGGGTTTTCGCTCGTACGAGCCTTATAAAAAATACTTTTTTTTCATTTTCTTTTCCCTAAAAATGTAAGGCCTTAAAACTTCGAAAAATAATTTTGACGAAAAACTTAAAAACTCCACTTCAATACTTAGAATTTTTTGATGAAAAATATCCCAATATTCTAAGTAAAATGTTAAGTAATAAAAAACAACCTTTACCAAATTCATATTGCGAAGGCTTGATTGTTGAAGAAATTTAATAACGGGATCCATCATGTTGCATATGGGATCTTGAACATTCTTCGATGGCTATAGTGGTATATGACATACTAATTGATAACGGACATATATAAACTTATGTCCTTTGACGCGACTTAATATTTGTCTCAAAAGTGCATACAATCTAGGCTCAAGTGCAAGCCTGTCGCTCAAGTAATAAACCCGGTAAGTCGGGATCGTATCCACAGGGATCGAGATTGCCAAATAGTAATAAGAAAAATTATTAAATCTTGAAATGATTTCTTAAAAGAAACGAAAAGATGATTAATAATTGGGAAAATTTAACAAACTGAAAAGTGCAAAAGAAATTAGATCTGACAAATGGTAGAAAATAGGGTAGGGTACAATCCCTCAATCCTTAACAAATTACCGTATAGAATACTAGAATTGTAAATTAAAATTATTGACTAGATCCGGTCTTTATACATTCTAAGCATTACATATATGAGGGATCTAGCCCGCATCATATGAAATCAAAGATAGATATAAAGCGGTGAATGAATCCGGTCTTTATATATTCTAAGCATTACGTATATGAGGTTCAAGCCCGCACCATACGAAATCAAAGATAAATATAAAGCGGTGCTTTCACGATTCAATCAATATTTTAATTTAACCTCTATTTTCTACATAAATAATTTGCCTTGGATTGAGTTCATGTACCCCAACCCTTGGGAATTTAGCTACTCGTGATTTGGTTCAAGAATAAATTCACACACAAAATTATGGATCTACAAGACATGGGAAATAATTTGCAAATAATAAAAATAGAGAATGGAAAGATATTACTTGAATTCAGCAACAAAAATGGAATTAGAATCCAGAGTTTCTTACAAACTAGGGTTCATGAAAACTCTTGAAGGAATAGAAAATTTGCTCTCAGAATCTAACCCTAAAATTCAATCTAGCACTTCTAACCTACTCCTAACCTAGCCTCTCTCTAGCAACTCCCCTTGAAAATGAGGTAGGGCTTGGTCTTTTATAGCACCAAGTTGCACGAATTTAGCATCAAATTTTGCTTGTGGGACAAGTTTTCCAAGAGTTTCACTGCATTAAATGCATAATTAATTACAGAAATCCGCACATCCAGACTCTTCATTATCGCGCAACTTCAAAACATCGTAACTTCTTCACCGTAGCTCGGATTGAGGTGCCGTTTTTTCCAGTATTCTTGTAATTTAGAGATCTTCAACTTTCTAGTTGGCCCCACCTTCGGACTAAGGCTGAAAAATTACGAAAATGCCCTTCAACTCTCCATTTCTTGGTTTCTTTCACTGTTTTGAGCTCTCCTTCGCACTAACTTGCATGAAATACCTGTAAAACACATGAGAAATACACAAAACACGAAATACTTGCCAAAAAAGGTTAGTAGCATAAATAAGAGACAAATCCAAGCTAAATACACTGCACGGGATCATAAAAATAAAGAAATTAAGGGGATAAATGTGAAGAATATGTGCCTAATCATCCTTACAAATCTCTCCCTATGTCTATGTTGGTACAAAATAAAAACATCTGAATTATCAAAAATAAAAAAGCCTATACAAATTCAGTACCTTCATGAACCCATAAATGAAAAGGTACTAAACATGTAGGACTAAAAAAGTCTTTAACATCAAAACTTCAAATCTTCAAGATTTTCTCATTTGGGTGTGTAACATATGATCTTCCATTGTTTACCTACACACATGAGACAAAGCAAATACCTTCATGAAGCATCGAGTTTGAAATGATATAAAAATACATCAATCATCATAATCAAATCTCCCCCGTAATGCAAAAACTGCCCTAATTCATTCTCCCCCTTTTCATGTGACCAAAATAGACATGGAAAGGAATAAACAAATCAAGCATGGAGTTGTCATGATTAAAGAGATACTCAAACATATTTCACCAACTATTTTTTATTTTTATTTTTTTCATACAAAAAACAAACAATCACACCATGAGTTTACACTAAGACAACCAAATCATGGAAACGAAATGAATGGGTGTGAACATATTCAATAAGTAAATCTATTTAATCAAATGTAACATATGTGCATGATGTATACATGTACTCCTATCGAATGAATCTCAATATCATCCTTAGGTGTTAATAAATGTTGAATTTACATGACATTGACTTAATCCATCCACACATCAAAGTCAAAAGTGATTCCCACACCAATAACGTCTAAAACTATGAGTAATGTTTCAAGACGCTGTCAGGACATGCAAACCCATTTTTTATTTCTTTCCATCCAAACTCCCTCATAAATAATAATCATTATATGTTTCTTTTTGAGGTGGCCCCTTTTTGGAATATTTATCTTTTTATTGCCTTTAAATTTTTTCGGGCTCTTTTAAAACGGTGGCTTTCACGACGAGTTAATTTTGAACTCTCGCAACCCTTTCCCGTGATTTACTCATCATGTTTTGTTGCAATTAAATTCCTCACTGTAAACGATTTTTACATGCACTACTTCCACTGTCAAGTTTTATTGCATATGGGTCATTTTAAAGACAAAATTTAGATGACAACACTCCGACCAATATGTGATAAACAAGTACAATAATCAAACAACTTAGTGCAAGTGCGCATCAAAGGAACTTATGAGTTAAACATGTTGGGAGTGACAACTAATTACATCTCAATGACTCCAAACATTGTAAGGCACAAAAATGAAATTATGATGCATATCAAAACACTATCAAATCATCACATGGATATGGAATGAAATTGTGACTCGGTCATCCTAAATGTCCATCCACAAACGGTGTAAAACAAAATGCAAAACTCTTTTTGACTTTTTCAAAAAATTTATCAAAATAAAATCTTTTTGTATTTTTCAAATTTTTTCCAAAAGCAAAAATCTAATACAAAAAATGATACATACTAACAATAGGAAAAAAAATAAATCAACACGCAAATCAACCTATGCTAGTAAATAAGTCTAGACCTCAACCGGTAGGTGCAGTGGAGTTTTTCAAAGGTGGTGACATCCTACAAAAAACCTCCATCAAGTCATGCGAAGTCTTGATAAAAAATAGTACCTGCTCCCTAATATGTGCAAACTCTCTCGTGTAATCATTCGGAGTGCCAGGTGTGGGTGCGTGTGCGTGAACACGTGTAGTAGCAAAATCGAGCCTAAACCTACCCCGAACCCCGTGTGTGTTTAGTTTGTGCCCTTTTAATATTGTTTAGATTTTTAGTTTGAGTCGTTTTTATTTTTACGGTTTATTTTAGATTTATTTAGAATTTCTACGTTTTATTTTTTATTTTATTTTTATTAGTGTAATTTTTTTTTTGTTTTTAGTTTTTAGTTTTTAGTTATCTTTATTTTTTTAGGACTTGTTTTTTTAGGAACTTAGTTTTATTAGATTTTACACATTTTTATGACTTTAGTTTTTATTTTCATTAAATTTTTAGTTTTTATTTCTTTTATTTTATTATTTGAGTTTTGTTATATAAGATTAGGATTTTATTTTTTAGATGATTTTAAATTTTTTTAGTTTCGCTTATTTTAATTTTTTTTAGTTAGGTTCTTTTAGTTTAATTTTTTAAGAGTCCAAATTAAACACACACACACACACTGATCCTAAATCCACTAACACCTCACTACCATACACACTCATACACACCATCCCTTACACCCTCACCGACCAAATCATTCCCTTCATCTTCTTCCTTACACCCGTCTTCTCTCTCATCCACAACCACCATAACCAAACTAACCCCCATTAACACAAACACCCCAAACTCATCACCTCCATTAAAACCACCAAATCCAACTCACAAAACCATCTTTTCTCTCACAACCCAAACCAACTGAAAATCAAAACCCACCTTAACCCATACTCACTTTCCATTCTGACGAGCCCCCTACCGGAACCCACAGCCCGATCGCGACTCCCCCACCCGTCGGTGGCGGCGCTCCTCGCCCAGTGCCAGAATGGACCTCCGATCCGGAACTCACCAACCCTCAACCCGTCACCTTACCCGACCTCAAAACCCGGCGACCTCCATCTCTCCACACCTAACCCGACCCCCATTCTTTTAGTCCGTCTTTCTCAACCCGGGACAACACCGAAACATCTCAACCCATTTCATCCTTTAGCTTAATTGATTTTCACCTGCGCAAAAGCCAAACCAAGATGCCAAATAAAACAAGTCCAAGTCAACATAACTACCACTTTTAACCCAATAACCAAGCTGCTACTCTTTACCCACAAATCAAAAACCCATTGTGCAGACCCCAAACCCAGTTAGTACATCTGCTAATGCTTTCCAATTGCACATAAAATCCATTACCTAAAACACCCAATTTCTGACTTTACGAGTTATTATCTGACTTGTATTTGATATATCATATGTACTTAAAATTTTGGTTTTGTATATTTTGGATGTTACTTTATGTGGATTAATTTTACTACAAGTTATTTTGGCGTTTATGATATAATATGGCCGCACATATTAATTATGTTGTCTTTTATTCATTATACAATATTAGCTCATATATTCATGTTTAGTTTAAGTTATTTACATATTGATACATGTAATGATTAATTAGGCTACACTTGCCTTAGTCACTTTAATATGAAAATTTTTAGTTGATCATTTAACATGCCCATCTCTTGATTCAATGTTAGAAGGTTAGATTAAGGGGGATTTATATTTAGTGACACGATGACCCAATTCATATGAATAGGTGGAGTATATACATATAAGAAGTGAAGTACAATGCCTTGTTAGTTTTTAGGATGCATGCTTGCTAAACTTTTGATATATGTTATGTGATTAGATGATTCAAATTTGATATACATACCTATTTCGTTCATCTTATTACAACTTAATTACATGTCATGAGTATATACACTAGTTTCACAATACTCTTTGCTAGTGCATGGCAGATTAACAGGAGAAAGTATTCACTTTGGATTGATCAAATTATTATTGTTGAGATTATAAGCGATAGATGGATCTTTTGCCTTTGGCTATGTTGTGTCATGTGTCATAAGTTGTCAGGTTTCCTTATATTCTTTTTAGTTTATAAATTTTGTCATTAATTAAACAAGTGGAGAAATTGTAGAAGTAGTAAAGACATATTTTACAAGTCCTATTTTACATTAGTGTATATCGTATATCGCTACAAACCGTCGAAGAAAAAGTTCAAGTTTGAAGATACATGAAGACGTACCCGAATATCAAAAGTTCTTCAACATTCAAGTCTCTACGAGATTAATTGTGATAAGGTTGTATTTTAGTTCCTTAACGGTTCATTTTAAAGTGTTAAAATATTTTTCTAAAATATTTTTTAAGTGTTGAGGCGTTGTTTTTCGTCAAAATATTTTTCTAAGTGTTGAGGTGGATTTAAAAAAAAAGGAAAAAAATATTTTTTTTCGCTCCGTCGTTCGAGCGACGTATGCTATCGTTCAAGCGACATTGGCATCTCGCGTGATGTCATTCAAGCGACATCTGGTTTCGTTCGAGTGACATTGATACTTCATTTGGGCGATCTTCCTACTTAATTTTTTTAATACAAATCGTGTTAAACGATTCCTTTTCTGTTAATAAAACCTGAAAATTTTCATTTTGCACAAACTGCAAAACAACAGAACACTTTGTCTTCTTCAATTTAGGGTTCAATCCTTTTGTTTTTAAATTCACAAAAATCCCAAATGCTTTAGTGAATTGTTTTGTAATCCAAGATACATCTTTGTTGGAGTTTCTCTTGTAGGGGGATAACCTACTATGGGTATAGGTGCCAATTGAGGGAGGTCTAGGGTTGACGTTGACTGCGTGTCGTAGGGAGTACTTGTGAATGTTCCTCGCTGATTAGATTGCATGTCTTTGTGGATCTTCTGCGGTTGATTTATTGTCGATTCAGAATTGCGTGTTCTTGTGGGTATGTTCGGATATTCATTGCATATTTCACTTGTAATCATTGTGAGTATTATTAAGTGAAATAAAAGGTTTTTCCTTTTCTTTTTTTCCTGAAATCTATGAGTCAGCAATTCATATTTATTTGTGTTGGCATGATCTACTACACCTTGATGTTTGTTTAGGGTTAATTAAAATTATGTTTCATTAATTTGGTTTAAAGTTGACAGTTGATTAAATAAGGGTTTAATTGGAATTTGTGAATTTATTCAAATCTATATCGAACGACTTTTACAAATTGGTATCAGAGCTCGTCGCACTAAGTTATTGCGTTTGATCCGTTTTTCGCCAAATTGATTTTTTTGAAAAATTCATTTTTGAAAAATTGTCGCAATGTTTCCGAATGAAAATCTATATAATCAATTGCCAATTTTTGGCGGGTCTAATTATGCTTACTGGAAAGCCCGTTTGAAATCGCCCGTAAAATCTATTGACGAGCATGTTTTGTTTATTTGTGAAAGAGGTTGGACTCCTCCCACGGTCATCGCTAATAATGTTACTAATCTTAAACCTGTGACTTACTGGACTGAGGATGAGTTTAGATGGAGTAATTTTAATTCCCAAGGGCTAAGTGCAATTTTTGGTGCCGGCACACTTGAAGAGTTCCGACGAATCATGATGTGCACCACGTCTAAAGAAGGATGGGATGTTTTAAAACTTACCCATGGAGGTACTAATGCGGTAAAAGAGTCTAAAATTCAAAATTTAACTACTCAATTTGAAACGATAACCATGCTTGAATCTGAGTATTTTGATGAGTTTTATGCATGTTTGTCTGACATTGTCAACACTATTTTCACTCTTGCTGAGCCGATACCTGATGCACGGGTGGTTCAAATATTTTAAGATCGTTGCCTAAACGTTTTATCTGAAAAATGAGTGTTTTAAATACCTTAGGTAATTTGGGCAATTTAAAATTATAAGAGCTAGTGGGATACCTCCAGACATATGAAATTGACATGTTTCCTGACACTGTCAAGCCTAAGGATAGATGGATAGCACTTAGATCCCAGTCTAGGAAGGGAGAGGAAGTGTCCAAGAGTGATAAGAAAAAGAAAGTGAGAGTTTGTGAGTCCGAGGACGAGTCTGATTTTGATATGGCCATGCTTGCAAAAAATTTCAATTCTTTTTTAAGTTTTAAAAGCAAAATTCTTCTAATAAAAGATTTTTTGAGAAAAATAAAAAGAAGGATGAGGCCAAAGATAGTGGTGAGAAAGAAGGAGAGAAAGAGAAAGAAGAAGAATAAATATGTTTTAAGTGTGAGGGTAGAGGGCATAGAGCATTTGAGTATCCCACCAAGCCAAATAGAAAGGGAAAAAAGATTGCCATGCTAGCCACTCTTAGCGATAGGGAGGAAGGAGCGAAAGATTCCGAATATGAGTCTTCACATGGGAAGTTTATTGCCTTTTTAGCTAGTCAAGTGAAGACAACTAGTTTGTCCCACTACGATGAGGATACTTGTGCACGTGAGACCCCCGAGGATGATATATTGAGTGTTTCTAGTGAGTGTGATAGTGAGTGCGCTAGTAAGAGTGATAGTGAGCTCCAGATTACGTTTAGAGATTTGTATGTCGAGACCTTAAAGACGAAGAAATTGAATAAGGAATTAGGTCTTAGGGTTATTTATTTGAAGAGAGAGATTGAGAGTTTAAGGGGATTTGAGGTGTCGACAAGTCAACTCGAGAAGGTGACGGTTTCTTTGAGTGAGCAGTTGATCATCTTAGATCGGGAGAAGAGTGAACTTATAGCCCATATATCACAATTTGAGAGGGATCTTGAACGTGCTCGGGAGGTAAATGTCACTTTAGAGGATACATCTAAGAAGGTAGGAAATATTCTCCTCGGTCCCCCTTTGGGTAATGTTGAGAGACTAGGAATATGTCATGACGGTGCGTCCACTTCCCACGTTGCACCCGAGCCGGTTCCCAAGTTTGTGATTGATTCATAAAGTTCTCAACCTAACCCACCTAGGCATCCCGTACCTGATAGGAGAGTGCGACGTAGATGTTTTGAGAGAGGTGTTCATAGGCCCGTGCATGTTTGCCCCCATTGTAAGAAGAGAGGACACCTTAGGGAGTTTTTTTTAAGTTGGGTGGTGTGGCGCCTAGAGTTTTGCCACGTGTTCACACACATGCACCTACACATGATGCTCCAGCGGATTACATGAGAGAGTTCGCACATATTAAGGAACAAGTTAAATTTTTTATCAAAACTTCACATGACTTGATAGAGGTATTTCATAGGATGTTACTCCCTTTCAAAAACTCCACCGCACCTAACAGTTGAGGTTTAGACTTGTTTGCTAGCATATGATGATTTTTATGATGATATTTTATGCCTATTGCTAGTGTGTATCATTTTTGTATTTACATTTTTCATTTTTGATATATTTTTCGAAAAACCAAAAAGATTTTTATTTTTTAAAAATCTTGGAAAAAATACAAAAATATTTTCTATTTTTTTGAGGAAAAAAATTAAAAAAGCCAAAAATATTTTATTTTGATAAATTTTTTGGAGAAAGACAAAAAGAGTTTTGTATTTTGTTTACACCGTTTATGAATGGACATTTAGGATGACCAAGTCATAATTTCATTCCATATCCATGTGACGATTTGATAGTGTTTTGATATGCGTCATCATTTCATTTTTGTGCTTTATAATGTTTGGAGTCATTAACATGTAATTTGAGATTAATACCTACATATTTGACTCTTAGTTTCCTTTAATACACACTTGTACGAATTTTTTTGACAATTGTACTTCTCAAATCACATGTTGGTTGAAGTGTTTCCATCTTTGAGAGAGTAGCTACAGCGGAAATATTGCGACTTCTCAAATAAAAACCAATTTTTGAGAACGTGTGTGCTCGCGTTCAAATGATCAAATTATATATAAAACCCTTTTAATCCAAACAAACCCTAAACATGCAGCAGTATGTGATTGAATAAATTGATAATCTGCGCAAGAACATTCAAACACATGCAATTAAGGAAAAATCCCCCACAGGGGCAAAACCATTTATTTTCACTATAATTTGTAAGAAAACGGCTTACAATCGGATTACAATGAAAATACAAGTTGACTAAGAATTACCCTCGGGTATCGGATTCTGTAGTCGCGGCTGGAATTATCCCTTTCCAGTAGGGCTGCAATGAAGAAGAAGAACGGTCTCCTCCACAAGGGTTGAACAAACCAAAGTTGTGTTCTTGGGTTGCAAAAGGATTCACAAATATTTGGCAAGGATGTGTGAATCAAAACATGAGTCTTGGGACTCAAAAATATGAAGACTAGAGTAATTTGGACTCTCAAAAACGTCTTCTAAAGTCTTGCAAAACAACTCCCCCGAAGTTGGTATTTATAGGAAGAAATATGAAGAGTCCCACATTCTTAAAACTCTAAAATTCTATCCAACGTACAAAAAAAACAGCATTCTTTAAGGAATTTTCTCTATCTTCAAAAGGTCATAACTCCTTCACCGTAGCTCGGATTGAGGTGCCGTTTTTTCCAGTATCTTCGTTGCGGAGAGATCTTCAACTTTCAAGTTGACCAGACCTCCAAACTATGGATGTGGAATTACGAAAATGCCCTTGAACACTCCTATCGTGCCTTTTTTTCACTGTTTTGACTTCCCTTGCATACCACTTGCATTAAGTCCCTAAAATCGTGGAACGTGAAGTCGTTGAAGCAGATGAGGGACATATTAATGGAAATGTTGAATGCTTGATTCTTGGAATTCGGATAGAGGCCGTCATGTGAGATCGTGAGATGACGTGCCAAATGTAGCGGCGTATGACATACATAAATGTAACATGTTGGACACGAAAAAAATGTCCTTACAAATCTCCCCCTATGTCTATGCCGGTACATACATAAAAAATCCGAATTATCAAATAACAAAATTGCCTATACAAATATACCCTTTCATGAACCCAAAACTGGAAAAAGTACAAATGAACAGTCTCCATCGTTTGTTCTTCAAATCTTAAGGAATCTCAAATCTTATCTCATCATGGTGTGTAATTCAGTGATCATCAATGCAGTACCTACACACATGAGATAAAGAAAAATACCAAGTGACGTATCGAGTTGAAAATGAGATAAACATAGATACCAATATATGATAAGCATAAGTCAAATCTCAAAAACTCCCCCAAAATTCAAACTCCCCCAGAATAAGATAATTCTTTCTCCCCCTTTTTATGATGTCCCCAAATAGACAAATAAGAAGAATGAATCAAACAAGCAAAATCGGGGTGTCACGGTATTCAAAAGCAAAGCATCAATCAATATGGTAAACTTGCTCTAGCAAGGAGATGCTAAAAAAAAAACTTTCACAAACTATTTTTGATTTTTTTCAATTTTTTATAAAAGAAATAGATACCATTTTGAAAAAAAAATGAAAAACATGATACAAAAATCACGCCATGGATTTAGACTCAAACAACCAAGTCATGGAAACGGAATGAAAGGGTGTGAACACATTCGATAGGTAAATCAACTCAATCAATCATATGTGCACGATGCATATGTGTACCCCTAACGAATGAACATCAAAAGTATCCTTAGGTGTAAAAGATTGTTGAATTTAAATGACATCGTCTTATGCAAATCAACAAATCAAAGTCAAATGATTTCCACACCAATAACGTCCAAAACTATTTAGCGCATTTTCAATAATTTCAAGGACGTGCAAACCCGTTTTAAATACTCCAACCAAACACCCTCACAAATATTTTCTTTTAGAGGTGTTAAACTAAATTCTCAAACTTTGGAGAATTGGTGCAAAAACCTATATGGCCCATAATTGGCATGAATTTCTTTTTATTGCCTTTCAATTTTTTCGGGCTCTTTTAACCTCTTTGGACCCCGGATAATAAAATTCCTCCATTTTTTAGGTCCTTTGGAACGGTGGCTTTTGCGCAAAGAAGAGATGATTACCTTTCGCAGCCCCTCCCCGTTCTTAAACAAAGCACACAATCTCACAAAACGATTCTTATATGCACAATTTCCTTATCAAAATTTTATCGCACTTGGTTTGTTTTAAGGGCAGGATTGAAGTGAAAACACCCAACCAACATGTGATAAGACAAGCACAATAATCAAATAAATTCGTGCATGTGTGCAATAAAGGAAACATGAGTCAAACATGTAGGAAGTAACACTTAATTACATCTTAATGACTCCAAACATTATAAAGCACAAGGATAAATTGACCTATTGTCTGAAAACACTATCAAACAGTCACATGAAAAAAAATGGAATGATGTTGTGACTCGGTTATCCTAAGTCTCCATCCATAAACGGTGCAAAAAAAAAACAAAAATCTTTTTGGATTTTTTTTTAAATTTGACAAAATAAAATCTTTTTGTATTTTTCAAAATTTAAAAACAAGAATTTGTACAAAAAGTACAAGTCATCACACTAGCAAAAAAAAATATATCATGAAACCATAACTAGTGTATGACAAACATGCAAACACAATCAACCAAAAGATTTCACATGGGGTGAATTACGTGCAAGCAAACGGGAATCGTGGACAAATAAACCATAAGCCTCTAAATCCGATTTTCTAACCCAAATTGATGTGTAACGAAGTGTGGGGGTTTTGGGAATCGAATTTATTCTTCTATTAACCTTCCTAGGTTCATTTAAAAGCTTGTAACAAAATTTCGTAAGATGACCTTGCCTCCCGCAATGTGTACAAGAGTAAATCGGGCGGTGTGTGTTACCTAAAGGTGGCCCTCTCCTCAAATTTCTCGGTTGCTCTCTCCGAATTTGCCCAGGTGGGTCTCTCCTAATGATCCTAGGAGGTTCTCTCACGATGTTCCTAGGAGGCTCTTTCCTAACAACCTTAGGTGTCTCTTTCTTAACAATCCTAGGGGGCTCTCTAACACGTGTGGGAATGGGTGCACCATGTTTTTCAAAACCAATCCCACCCCTATCCTTTTTAATCTCGATAGTGCCTAAAATCTTATCAAGTTTTTCAGACCTAGTCTCCAAATCAAATTTCACCTTACTCGAATCTCTCAAACTTTTCTCAAGTTCATCTATCCTAGATTCAAGTAAGCGCCTAGACTCCTCAAACTCAAGAATCTCCTTTTTCATAGCTTCCATCACGCCTCGAAGATCATCTCTCTCACCCTCGACATATCCCAGCTTATCTCTCAAAATTTTCTCTCGTGCCCTAAGTTCTTCAACTAAAACATCATTATTTTTTAAGGCACCATCTTTCAATTGAGCTTCAAGTTTCAAGTTTGCCTTTTTTGTCTTTAAACATTCAAAATACAAATTATTGTAGGCAACTTGCAACTAACTCAATTCTTCTTCTTCCTCCTCACTCTTTTCACTCTCACTCTCATCACTAATCACACGGATGGGAAACTCTCGCCTAGAAGCATAAAAGACTTCTTCTTCCGAATCACTATCACTAAGGGTAGAAACATGAGAAATCGGTTTATTCAATTTCTTCTTTAAATTTGTGGTACACTCATCTAACGTGTGACCAACCCCCTCACAACAAGAACACTTCTCAGATTCGTTTTCAACAGAAGATTTAAAACAAGAGTTCCCATGAATTTTCCAATTAACTTTTTCAAAAATTTGACATCGAATATCATAAAAACCATCAAAAGCCATTTTTTGTGCAAAATCAGGATCAAAACACAATAACTTAGTGCAACAGGCTCTGATACCAATTTGACGACGTGAGAAGTCAAATTGTATCAAAAAAAAAAATCCTCGAAAAATCAGGATCACGCGATAAATTAGCGTAACCCGCTCTGATACCAGTTTGAGAGAGTAGCTACAGCGGAAATATTGCGACTTCTCAAATAAAAACCAATTTTTGAGAACGTGTGTGCTCGCGTTCAAATGATCAAATTATATATAAAACCCTTTTAATCCAAACAAACCCTAAACATGCAGCAGTATGTGATTGAATAAATTGATAATCTACGCAAGAACATTCAAACACATGCAATTAAGGAAAAATCCCCCACAGGGGCAAAACCATTTATTTTCACTATAATTTGTAAGAAAACGGCTTACAATCGGATTACAATGAAAATACAAGTTGACTAAGAATTACCCTCGGGTATCGGATTCTGTAGTCGCGGCTGGAATTATCCCTTTCCAGTAGGGCTGCAATGAAGAAGAAGAACGGTCTCCTCCACAAGGGTTGAACAAACCAAAGTTGTGTTCTTGGGTTGCAAAAGGATTCACAAATATTTGGCAAGGATGTGTGAATCAAAACATGAGTCTTGGGACTCAAAAATATGAAGACTAGAGTAATTTGGACTCTCAAAAACGTCTTCTAAAGTCTTGCAAAACAACTCCCCCGAAGTTGGTATTTATAGGAAGAAATATGAAGAGTCCCACATTCTTAAAACTCTAAAATTCTATCCAACGTACAAAAAAAACAGCATTCTTTAAGGAATTTTCTCTATCTTCAAAAGGTCATAACTCCTTCACCGTAGCTCGGATTGAGGTGCCGTTTTTTCCAGTATCTTCGTTGCGGAGAGCTCTTCAACTTTCTAGTTGACCAGACCTCCAAACTATGGATGTGGAATTACGAAAATGCCCTTGAACACTCCTATCGTGCCTTTTTTTCACTGTTTTGACTTCCCTTGCATACCACTTGCATTAAGTCCCTAAAATCGTGGAACGTGAAGTCGTTGAAGCAGATGAGGGACATATTAATGGAAATGTTGAATGCTTGATTCTTGGAATTCGGATAGAGGCCGTCATGTGAGATCGTGAGATGACGTGCCAAATGTAGCGGCGTATGACATACATAAATGTAACATGTTGGACACGAAAAAAATGTCCTTACAAATCTCCCCCTATGTCTATGCCGGTACATACATAAAAAATCCGAATTATCAAATAACAAAATTGCCTATACAAATCTACCCTTTCATGAACCCAAAACTGGAAAAAGTACAAATGAACAGTCTCCATCGTTTGTTCTTCAAATCTTAAGGAATCTCAAATCTTATCTCATCATGGTGTGTAATTCAGTGATCATCAATGCAGTACCTACACACATGAGATAAAGAAAAATACCAAGTGACGTATCGAGTTGAAAATGAGATAAACATAGATACCAATATATGATAAGCATAAGTCAAATCTCAAAAACTCCCCCAAAATTCAAACTCCCCCAGAATAAGATAATTCTTTCTCCCCCTTTTTATGATGTCCCCAAATAGACAAATAAGAAGAATGAATCAAACAAGCAAAATCGGGGTGTCACGGTATTCAAAAGCAAAGCATCAATCAATATGGTAAACTTGCTCTAGCAAGGAGATGCTAAAAAAAAACTTTCACAAACTATTTTTGATTTTTTTCAATTTTTTATAAAAGAAATAGATACCATTTTGAAAAAAAAATGAAAAACATGATACAAAAATCACACCATGGATTTAGACTCAAACAACCAAGTCATGGAAACGGAATGAAAGGGTGTGAACACATTCGATAGGTAAATCAACTCAATCAATCATATGTGCACGATGCATATGTGTACCCCTAACGAATGAACATCAAAAGTATCCTTAGGTGTAAAAGATTGTTGAATTTAAATGACATCGTCTTATGCAAATCAACAAATCAAAGTCAAATGATTTCCACACCAATAACGTCCAAAACTATTTAGCGCATTTTCAATAATTTCAAGGACGTGCAAACCCGTTTTAAATACTCCAACCAAACACCCTCACAAATATTTTCTTTTAGAGGTGTTAAACTAAATTCTCAAACTTTGGAGAATTGGTGCAAAAACCTATATGGCCCATAATTGGCATGAATTTCTTTTTATTGCCTTTCAATTTTTTCGGGCTCTTTTAACCTCTTTGGACCCCGGATAATAAAATTCCTCCATTTTTTAGGTCCTTTGGAACGGTGGCTTTTGCGCAAAGAAGAGATAATTACCTTTCGCAGCCCCTCCCCGTTCTTAAACAAAGCACACAATCTCACAAAACGATTCTTATATGCACAATTTCCTTATCAAAATTTTATCGCGCTTGGTTTGTTTTAAGGGCAGGATTGAAGTGAAAACACCCAACCAACATGTGATAAGACAAGCACAATAATCAAATAAATTCGTGCATGTGTGCAATAAAGGAAACATGAGTCAAACATGTAGGAAGTAACACTTAATTACATCTTAATGACTCCAAACATTATAAAGCACAAGGATAAATTGACCTATTGTCTGAAAACACTATCAAACAGTCACATGAAAAAAAATGGAATGATGTTGTGACTCGGTTATCCTAAGTCTCCATCCATAAACGGTGCAAAAAAAAAACAAAAATCTTTTTGGATTTTTTTTTTAAATTTGACAAAATAAAATCTTTTTGTATTTTTCAAAATTTAAAAACAAGAATTTATACAAAAAGTACAAGTCATCACACTAGCAAAAAAAAATATATCATGAAACCATAACTAGTGTATGACAAACATGCAAACACAATCAACCAAAAGATTTCACATGGGGTGAATTACGTGCAAGCAAACGGGAATCGTGGACAAATAAACCATAAGCCTCTGAATCCGATTTTCTAACCCAAATTGATGTGTAACGAAGTGTGGGGGTTTTGGGAATCGAATTTATTCTTCTATTAACCTTCCTAGGTTCATTTAAAAGCTTGTAACAAAATTGCCTAAGATGACCTTGCCTCCCGCAATGTGTACAAAACTAAATCGGGCGGTGTGTGTTACCTAAAGGTGGCCCTCTCCTCAAATTTCTCGGTTGCTCTCTCCGAATTTGCCTAGGTGGGTCTCTCCTAATGATCCTAGGAGGTTCTCTCACGATGTTCCTAGGAGGCTCTTTCCTAACAACCTTAGGTGTCTCTTTCTTAACAATCCTAGGGGGCTCTCTAACACGTGTGGGAATGGGTGCACCATGTTTTTCAAAACCAATCCCACCCCTATCCTTTTTAATCTCGATAGTGCCTAAAATATTATCAAGTTTTTCAGACCTAGACTCCAAATCAAATTTCACCTTACTCGAATCTCTCAAACTTTTCTCAAGTTCATCTATCCTATATTCAAGTAAGCGCCTAGACTCCTCAAACTCAAGAATCTCCTTTTTCATAGCTTCCATCACGCCTCGAAGATCATCTCTCTCACCCTCGACATATCCCAGCTTATCTCTCAAAATTTTCTCTCGTGCCCTAAGTTCTTCAACTAAAACATCATTATTTTTTAAGGCACCATCTTTCAATTGAGCTTCAAGTTTCAAGTTTGCCCTTTTTGTCTTTAAACATTCAAAATACAAATTATTGTAGGCAACTTGCAACTCACTCAATTCTTCTTCTTCCTCCTCACTCTTTTCACCCTCACTCTCATCACTAATCACACGGATGGGAAACTCTCGCCTAGAAGCATAAAAGACTTCTTCTTCCGAATGACTATCACTAAGGGTAGAAATATGAGAAATCGGTTTATTCAATTTCTTCTTTAAATTTGTGGTACACTCATCTAACGTGTGACCAACCCCCTCACAACAAGAACACTTCTCAGATTCGTTTTCAACAGAAGATTTAAAACAAGAGTTCCCATGAATTTTCCAATTAACTTTTTCAAAAATTTGACATCGAATATCATAAAAACCATCAAAAGCCATTTTTTGTGCAAAATCAGGATCAAAACACAATAACTTAGTGCAACAGGCTCTGATACCAATTTGACGACGTGAGAAGTCAAATTGTATCAAAAAAAAAAATCCTCGAAAAATCAGGATCACGCGATAAATTAGCGTAACCCGCTCTGATACCAGTTTGAGAGAGTAGCTACAGCGGAAATATTGCGACTTCTCAAATAAAAACCAATTTTTGAGAACGTGTGTGCTCGCGTTCAAATGATCAAATTATATATAAAACCCTTTTAATCCAAACAAACCCTAAACATGCAGCAGTATGTGATTGAATAAATTGATAATCTACGCAAGAACATTCAAACACATGCAATTAAGGAAAAATCCCCCACAGGGGCAAAACCATTTATTTTCACTATAATTTGTAAGAAAACGGCTTACAATCGGATTACAATGAAAATACAAGTTGACTAAGAATTACCCTCGGGTATCGGATTCTGTAGTCGCGGCTGGAATTATCCCTTTCCAGTAGGGCTGCAATGAAGAAGAAGAACGGTCTCCTCCACAAGGGTTGAACAAACCAAAGTTGTGTTCTTGGGTTGCAAAAGGATTCACAAATATTTGGCAAGGATGTGTGAATCAAAACATGAGTCTTGGGACTCAAAAATATGAAGACTAGAGTAATTTGGACTCTCAAAAACGTCTTCTAAAGTCTTGCAAAACAACTCCCCCGAAGTTGGTATTTATAGGAAGAAATATGAAGAGTCCCACATTCTTAAAACTCTAAAATTCTATCCAACGTACAAAAAAAACAGCATTCTTTAAGGAATTTTCTCTATCTTCAAAAGGTCATAACTCCTTCACCGTAGCTCGGATTGAGGTGCCGTTTTTTCCAGTATCTTCGTTGCGGAGAGCTCTTCAACTTTCTAGTTGACCAGACCTCCAAACTATGGATGTGGAATTACGAAAATGCCCTTGAACACTCCTATCGTGCCTTTTTTTCACTGTTTTGACTTCCCTTGCATACCACTTGCATTAAGTCCCTAAAATCGTGGAACGTGAAGTCGTTGAAGCAGATGAGGGACATATTAATGGAAATGTTGAATGCTTGATTCTTGGAATTCGGATAGAGGCCGTCATGTGAGATCGTGAGATGACGTGCCAAATGTAGCGGCGTATGACATACATAAATGTAACATGTTGGACACGAAAAAAATGTCCTTACAAATCTCCCCCTATGTCTATGCCGGTACATACATAAAAAATCCGAATTATCAAATAACAAAATTGCCTATACAAATCTACCCTTTCATGAACCCAAAACTGGAAAAAGTACAAATGAACAGTCTCCATCGTTTGTTCTTCAAATCTTAAGGAATCTCAAATCTTATCTCATCATGGTGTGTAATTCAGTGATCATCAATGCAGTACCTACACACATGAGATAAAGAAAAATACCAAGTGACGTATCGAGTTGAAAATGAGATAAACATAGATACCAATATATGATAAGCATAAGTCAAATCTCAAAAACTCCCCCAAAATTCAAACTCCCCCAGAATAAGATAATTCTTTCTCCCCCTTTTTATGATGTCCCCAAATAGACAAATAAGAAGAATGAATCAAACAAGCAAAATCGGGGTGTCACGGTATTCAAAAGCAAAGCATCAATCAATATGGTAAACTTGCTCTAGCAAGGAGATGCTAAAAAAAAACTTTCACAAACTATTTTTGATTTTTTTCAATTTTTTATAAAAGAAATAGATACCATTTTGAAAAAAAAATGAAAAACATGATACAAAAATCACACCATGGATTTAGACTCAAACAACCAAGTCATGGAAACGGAATGAAAGGGTGTGAACACATTCGATAGGTAAATCAACTCAATCAATCATATGTGCACGATGCATATGTGTACCCCTAACGAATGAACATCAAAAGTATCCTTAGGTGTAAAAGATTGTTGAATTTAAATGACATCGTCTTATGCAAATCAACAAATCAAAGTCAAATGATTTCCACACCAATAACGTCCAAAACTATTTAGCGCATTTTCAATAATTTCAAGGACGTGCAAACCCGTTTTAAATACTCCAACCAAACACCCTCACAAATATTTTCTTTTAGAGGTGTTAAACTAAATTCTCAAACTTTGGAGAATTGGTGCAAAAACCTATATGGCCCATAATTGGCATGAATTTCTTTTTATTGCCTTTCAATTTTTTCGGGCTCTTTTAACCTCTTTGGACCCCGGATAATAAAATTCCTCCATTTTTTAGGTCCTTTGGAACGGTGGCTTTTGCGCAAAGAAGAGATAATTACCTTTCGCAGCCCCTCCCCGTTCTTAAACAAAGCACACAATCTCACAAAACGATTCTTATATGCACAATTTCCTTATCAAAATTTTATCGCGCTTGGTTTGTTTTAAGGGCAGGATTGAAGTGAAAACACCCAACCAACATGTGATAAGACAAGCACAATAATCAAATAAATTCGTGCATGTGTGCAATAAAGGAAACATGAGTCAAACATGTAGGAAGTAACACTTAATTACATCTTAATGACTCCAAACATTATAAAGCACAAGGATAAATTGACCTATTGTCTGAAAACACTATCAAACAGTCACATGAAAAAAAATGGAATGATGTTGTGACTCGGTTATCCTAAGTCTCCATCCATAAACGGTGCAAAAAAAAAACAAAAATCTTTTTGGATTTTTTTTTTAAATTTGACAAAATAAAATCTTTTTGTATTTTTCAAAATTTAAAAACAAGAATTTATACAAAAAGTACAAGTCATCACACTAGCAAAAAAAAATATATCATGAAACCATAACTAGTGTATGACAAACATGCAAACACAATCAACCAAAAGATTTCACATGGGGTGAATTACGTGCAAGCAAACGGGAATCGTGGACAAATAAACCATAAGCCTCTGAATCCGATTTTCTAACCCAAATTGATGTGTAACGAAGTGTGGGGGTTTTGGGAATCGAATTTATTCTTCTATTAACCTTCCTAGGTTCATTTAAAAGCTTGTAACAAAATTGCCTAAGATGACCTTGCCTCCCGCAATGTGTACAAAACTAAATCGGGCGGTGTGTGTTACCTAAAGGTGGCCCTCTCCTCAAATTTCTCGGTTGCTCTCTCCGAATTTGCCTAGGTGGGTCTCTCCTAATGATCCTAGGAGGTTCTCTCACGATGTTCCTAGGAGGCTCTTTCCTAACAACCTTAGGTGTCTCTTTCTTAACAATCCTAGGGGGCTCTCTAACACGTGTGGGAATGGGTGCACCATGTTTTTCAAAACCAATCCCACCCCTATCCTTTTTAATCTCGATAGTGCCTAAAATATTATCAAGTTTTTCAGACCTAGACTCCAAATCAAATTTCACCTTACTCGAATCTCTCAAACTTTTCTCAAGTTCATCTATCCTATATTCAAGTAAGCGCCTAGACTCCTCAAACTCAAGAATCTCCTTTTTCATAGCTTCCATCACGCCTCGAAGATCATCTCTCTCACCCTCGACATATCCCAGCTTATCTCTCAAAATTTTCTCTCGTGCCCTAAGTTCTTCAACTAAAACATCATTATTTTTTAAGGCACCATCTTTCAATTGAGCTTCAAGTTTCAAGTTTGCCCTTTTTGTCTTTAAACATTCAAAATACAAATTATTGTAGGCAACTTGCAACTCACTCAATTCTTCTTCTTCCTCCTCACTCTTTTCACCCTCACTCTCATCACTAATCACACGGATGGGAAACTCTCGCCTAGAAGCATAAAAGACTTCTTCTTCCGAATGACTATCACTAAGGGTAGAAATATGAGAAATCGGTTTATTCAATTTCTTCTTTAAATTTGTGGTACACTCATCTAACGTGTGACCAACCCCCTCACAACAAGAACACTTCTCAGATTCGTTTTCAACAGAAGATTTAAAACAAGAGTTCCCATGAATTTTCCAATTAACTTTTTCAAAAATTTGACATCGAATATCATAAAAACCATCAAAAGCCATTTTTTGTGCAAAATCAGGATCAAAACACAATAACTTAGTGCAATAGGCTCTGATACCAATTTGATGACGTGAGAAGTCAAATTGTATCAAAAAAAAAAAAATCCTCGAAAAATTAGGATCACGCGATAAATTAGCGTAACCCGCTCTGATACCAATTTGAGAGAGTAGCTACAGCGGAAATATTGCGACTTCTCAAATAAAAACCAATTTTTGAGAACGTGTGTGCTCGCGTTCAAATGATCAAATTATATATAAAACCCTTTTAATCCAAACAAACCCTAAACATGCAGCAGTATGTGATTGAATAAATTGATAATCTACGCAAGAACATTCAAACACATGCAATTAAGGAAAAATCCCCCACAGGGGCAAAACCATTTATTTTCACTATAATTTGTAAGAAAACGGCTTACAATCGGATTACAATGAAAATACAAGTTGACTAAGAATTACCCTCGGGTATCGGATTCTGTAGTCGCGGCTGGAATTATCCCTTTCCAGTAGGGCTGCAATGAAGAAGAAGAACGGTCTCCTCCACAAGGGTTGAACAAACCAAAGTTGTGTTCTTGGGTTGCAAAAGGATTCACAAATATTTGGCAAGGATGTGTGAATCAAAACATGAGTCTTGGGACTCAAAAATATGAAGACTAGAGTAATTTGGACTCTCAAAAACGTCTTCTAAAGTCTTGCAAAACAACTCCCCCGAAGTTGGTATTTATAGGAAGAAATATGAAGAGTCCCACATTCTTAAAACTCTAAAATTCTATCCAACGTACAAAAAAAACAGCATTCTTTAAGGAATTTTCTCTATCTTCAAAAGGTCATAACTCCTTCACCGTAGCTCGGATTGAGGTGCCGTTTTTTCCAGTATCTTCGTTGCGGAGAGCTATTCAACTTTCTAGTTGACCAGACCTCCAAACTATGGATGTGGAATTACGAAAATGCCCTTGAACACTCCTATCGTGCCTTTTTTTCACTGTTTTGACTTCCCTTGCATACCACTTGCATTAAGTCCCTAAAATCGTGGAACGTGAAGTCGTTGAAGCAGATGAGGGACATATTAATGGAAATGTTGAATGCTTGATTCTTGGAATTCGGATAGAGGCCGTCATGTGAGATCGTGAGATGACGTGCCAAATGTAGCGGCGTATGACATACATAAATGTAACATGTTGGACACGAAAAAAATGTCCTTACAAATCTCCCCCTATGTCTATGCCGGTACATACATAAAAAATCCGAATTATCAAATAACAAAATTGCCTATACAAATCTACCCTTTCATGAACCCAAAACTGGAAAAAGTACAAATGAACAGTCTCCATCGTTTGTTCTTCAAATCTTAAGGAATCTCAAATCTTATCTCATCATGGTGTGTAATTCAGTGATCATCAATGCAGTACCTACACACATGAGATAAAGAAAAATACCAAGTGACGTATCGAGTTGAAAATGAGATAAACATAGATACCAATATATGATAAGCATAAGTCAAATCTCAAAAACTCCCCCAAAATTCAAACTCCCCCAGAATAAGATAATTCTTTCTCCCCCTTTTTATGATGTCCCCAAATAGACAAATAAGAAGAATGAATCAAACAAGCAAAATCGGGGTGTCACGGTATTCAAAAGCAAAGCATCAATCAATATGGTAAACTTGCTCTAGCAAGGAGATGCTAAAAAAAAACTTTCACAAACTATTTTTGATTTTTTTCAATTTTTTATAAAAGAAATAGATACCATTTTGAAAAAAAAATGAAAAACATGATACAAAAATCACACCATGGATTTAGACTCAAACAACCAAGTCATGGAAACGGAATGAAAGGGTGTGAACACATTCGATAGGTAAATCAACTCAATCAATCATATGTGCACGATGCATATGTGTACCCCTAACGAATGAACATCAAAAGTATCCTTAGGTGTAAAAGATTGTTGAATTTAAATGACATCGTCTTATGCAAATCAACAAATCAAAGTCAAATGATTTCCACACCAATAACGTCCAAAACTATTTAGCGCATTTTCAATAATTTCAAGGACGTGCAAACCCGTTTTAAATACTCCAACCAAACACCCTCACAAATATTTTCTTTTAGAGGTGTTAAACTAAATTCTCAAACTTTGGAGAATTGGTGCAAAAACCTATATGGCCCATAATTGGCATGAATTTCTTTTTATTGCCTTTCAATTTTTTCGGGCTCTTTTAACCTCTTTGGACCCCGGATAATAAAATTCCTCCATTTTTTAGGTCCTTTGGAACGGTGGCTTTTGCGCAAAGAAGAGATAATTACCTTTCGCAGCCCCTCCCCGTTCTTAAACAAAGCACACAATCTCACAAAACGATTCTTATATGCACAATTTCCTTATCAAAATTTTATCGCGCTTGGTTTGTTTTAAGGGTAGGATTGAAGTGAAAACACCCAACCAACATGTGATAAGACAAGCACAATAATCAAATAAATTCGTGCATGTGTGCAATAAAGGAAACATGAGTCAAACATGTAGGAAGTAACACTTAATTACATCTTAATGACTCCAAACATTATAAAGCACAAGGATAAATTGACCTATTGTCTGAAAACACTATCAAACAGTCACATGAAAAAAAATGGAATGATGTTGTGACTCGGTTATCCTAAGTCTCCATCCATAAACGGTGCAAAAAAAAAACAAAAATCTTTTTGGATTTTATTTTTTAAATTTGACAAAATAAAATCTTTTTGTATTTTTCAAAATTTAAAAATAAGAATTTATACAAAAAGTACAAGTCATCACACTAGCAAAAAAAAATATATCATGAAACCATAACTAGTGTATGACAAACATGCAAACACAATCAACCAAAAGATTTCACATGGGGTGAATTACGTGCAAGCAAACGGGAATCGTGGACAAATAAACCATAAGCCTCTGAATCCGATTTTCTAACCCAAATTGATGTGTAACGAAGTGTGGGGGTTTTGGGAATCGAATTTATTCTTCTATTAACCTTCCTAGGTTCATTTAAAAGCTTGTAACAAAATTGCCTAAGATGACCTTGCCTCCCGCAATGTGTACAAGAGTAAATCGGGCGGTGTGTGTTACCTAAAGGTGGCCCTCTCCTCAAATTTCTCGGTTGCTCTCTCCGAATTTGCCTTGGTGGGTCTCTCCTAATGATCCTAGGAGGTTCTCTCACGATGTTCCTAGGAGGCTCTTTCCTAACAACCTTAGGTGTCTCTTTCTTAACAATCCTAGGGGGCTCTCTAACACGTGTGGGAATGGGTGCACCATGTTTTTCAAAACCAATCCCACCCCTATCCTTTTTAATCTCGATAGTGCCTAAAATATTATCAAGTTTTTCAGACCTAGACTCCAAATCAAATTTCACCTTACTCGAATCTCTCAAACTTTTCTCAAGTTCATCTATCCTATATTCAAGTAAGCGCCTAGACTCCTCAAACTCAAGAATCTCCTTTTTCATAGCTTCCATCACGCCTCGAAGATCATCTCTCTCACCCTCGACATATCCCAGCTTATCTCTCAAAATTTTCTCTCGTGCCCTAAGTTCTTCAACTAAAACATCATTATTTTTTAAGGCACCATCTTTCAATTGAGCTTCAAGTTTCAAGTTTGCCCTTTTTGTCTTTAAACATTCAAAATACAAATTATTGTAGGCAACTTGCAACTCACTCAATTCTTCTTCTTCCTCCTCACTCTTTTCACCCTCACTCTCATCACTAATCACACGGATGGGAAACTCTCGCCTAGAAGCATAAAAGACTTCTTCTTCCGAATGACTATCACTAAGGGTAGAAATATGAGAAATCGGTTTATTCAATTTCTTCTTTAAATTTGTGGTACACTCATCTAACGTGTGACCAACCCCCTCACAACAAGAACACTTCTCAGATTCGTTTTCAACAGAAGATTTAAAACAAGAGTTCCCATGAATTTTCCAATTAACTTTTTCAAAAATTTGACATCGAATATCATAAAAACCATCAAAAGCCATTTTTTGTGCAAAATCAGGATCAAAACACAATAACTTAGTGCAACAGGCTCTGATACCAATTTGACGACGTGAGAAGTCAAATTGTATCAAAAAAAAAAAATCCTCGAAAAATCAGGATCACGCGATAAATTAGCGTAACCCGCTCTGATACCAGTTTGAGAGAGTAGCTACAGCGGAAATATTGCGACTTCTCAAATAAAAACCAATTTTTGAGAACGTGTGTGCTCGCGTTCAAATGATCAAATTATATATAAAACCCTTTTAATCCAAACAAACCCTAAACATGCAGCAGTATGTGATTGAATAAATTGATAATCTACGCAAGAACATTCAAACACATGCAATTAAGGAAAAATCCCCCACAGGGGCAAAACCATTTATTTTCACTATAATTTGTAAGAAAACGGCTTACAATCGGATTACAATGAAAATACAAGTTGACTAAGAATTACCCTCGGGTATCGGATTCTGTAGTCGCGGCTGGAATTATCCCTTTCCAGTAGGGCTGCAATGAAGAAGAAGAACGGTCTCCTCCACAAGGGTTGAACAAACCAAAGTTGTGTTCTTGGGTTGCAAAAGGATTCACAAATATTTGGCAAGGATGTGTGAATCAAAACATGAGTCTTGGGACTCAAAAATATGAAGACTAGAGTAATTTGGACTCTCAAAAACGTCTTCTAAAGTCTTGCAAAACAACTCCCCCGAAGTTGGTATTTATAGGAAGAAATATGAAGAGTCCCACATTCTTAAAACTCTAAAATTCTATCCAACGTACAAAAAAAACAGCATTCTTTAAGGAATTTTCTCTATCTTCAAAAGGTCATAACTCCTTCACCGTAGCTCGGATTGAGGTGCCGTTTTTTCCAGTATCTTCGTTGCGGAGAGCTCTTCAACTTTCTAGTTGACCAGACCTCCAAACTATGGATGTGGAATTACGAAAATGCCCTTGAACACTCCTATCGTGCCTTTTTTTCACTGTTTTGACTTCCCTTGCATACCACTTGCATTAAGTCCCTAAAATCGTGGAACGTGAAGTCGTTGAAGCAGATGAGGGACATATTAATGGAAATGTTGAATGCTTGATTCTTGGAATTCGGATAGAGGCCGTCATGTGAGATCGTGAGATGACGTGCCAAATGTAGCGGCGTATGACATACATAAATGTAACATGTTGGACACGAAAAAAATGTCCTTACAAATCTCCCCCTATGTCTATGCCGGTACATACATAAAAAATCCGAATTATCAAATAACAAAATTGCCTATACAAATCTACCCTTTCATGAACCCAAAACTGGAAAAAGTACAAATGAACAGTCTCCATCGTTTGTTCTTCAAATCTTAAGGAATCTCAAATCTTATCTCATCATGGTGTGTAATTCAGTGATCATCAATGCAGTACCTACACACATGAGATAAAGAAAAATACCAAGTGACGTATCGAGTTGAAAATGAGATAAACATAGATACCAATATATGATAAGCATAAGTCAAATCTCAAAAACTCCCCCAAAATTCAAACTCCCCCAGAATAAGATAATTCTTTCTCCCCTTTTTTATGATGTCCCCAAATAGACAAATAAGAAGAATGAATCAAACAAGCAAAATCGGGGTGTCACGGTATTCAAAAGCAAAGCATCAATCAATATGGTAAACTTGCTTTAGCAAGGAGATGCTAAAAAAAAACTTTCACAAACTATTTTTGATTTTTTTCAATTTTTTATAAAAGAAATAGATACCATTTTGAAAAAAAAATGAAAAACATGATACAAAAATCACACCATGGATTTAGACTCAAACAACCAAGTCATGGAAACGGAATGAAAGGGTGTGAACACATTCGATAGGTAAATCAACTCAATCAATCATATGTGCACGATGCATATGTGTACCCCTAACGAATGAACATCAAAAGTATCCTTAGGTGTAAAAGATTGTTGAATTTAAATGACATCGTCTTATGCAAATCAACAAATCAAAGTCAAATGATTTCCACACCAATAACGTCCAAAACTATTTAGCGCATTTTCAATAATTTCAAGGACGTGCAAACCCGTTTTAAATACTCCAACCAAACACCCTCACAAATATTTTCTTTTAGAGGTGTTAAACTAAATTCTCAAACTTTGGAGAATTGGTGCAAAAACCTATATGGCCCATAATTGGCATGAATTTCTTTTTATTGCCTTTCAATTTTTTCGGGCTCTTTTAACCTCTTTGGACCCCGGATAATAAAATTCCTCCATTTTTTAGGTCCTTTGGAACGGTGGCTTTTGCGCAAAGAAGAGATAATTACCTTTCGCAGCCCCTCCCCGTTCTTAAACAAAGCACACAATCTCACAAAACGATTCTTATATGCACAATTTCCTTATCAAAATTTTATCGCGCTTGGTTTGTTTTAAGGGCAGGATTGAAGTGAAAACACCCAACCAACATGTGATAAGACAAGCACAATAATCAAATAAATTCGTGCATGTGTGCAATAAAGGAAACATGAGTCAAACATGTAGGAAGTAACACTTAATTACATCTTAATGACTCCAAACATTATAAAGCACAAGGATAAATTGACCTATTGTCTGAAAACACTATCAAACAGTCACATGAAAAAAAATGGAATGATGTTGTGACTCGGTTATCCTAAGTCTCCATCCATAAACGGTGCAAAAAAAAAACAAAAATCTTTTTGGATTTTTTTTTTAAATTTGACAAAATAAAATCTTTTTGTATTTTTCAAAATTTAAAAACAAGAATTTATACAAAAAGTACAAGTCATCACACTAGCAAAAAAAAATATATCATGAAACCATAACTAGTGTATGACAAACATGCAAACACAATCAACCAAAAGATTTCACATGGGGTGAATTACGTGCAAGCAAACGGGAATCGTGGACAAATAAACCATAAGCCTCTGAATCCGATTTTCTAACCCAAATTGATGTGTAACGAAGTGTGGGGGTTTTGGGAATCGAATTTATTCTTCTATTAACCTTCCTAGGTTCATTTAAAAGCTTGTAACAAAATTGCCTAAGATGACCTTGCCTCCCGCAATGTGTACAAAACTAAATCGGGCGGTGTGTGTTACCTAAAGGTGGCCCTCTCCTCAAATTTCTCGGTTGCTCTCTCCGAATTTGCCTAGGTGGGTCTCTCCTAATGATCCTAGGAGGTTCTCTCACGATGTTCCTAGGAGGCTCTTTCCTAACAACCTTAGGTGTCTCTTTCTTAACAATCCTAGGGGGCTCTCTAACACGTGTGGGAATGGGTGCACCATGTTTTTCAAAACCAATCCCACCCCTATCCTTTTTAATCTCGATAGTGCCTAAAATATTATCAAGTTTTTCAGACCTAGACTCCAAATCAAATTTCACCTTACTCGAATCTCTCAAACTTTTCTCAAGTTCATCTATCCTATATTCAAGTAAGCGCCTAGACTCCTCAAACTCAAGAATCTCCTTTTTCATAGCTTCCATCACGCCTCGAAGATCATCTCTCTCACCCTCGACATATCCCAGCTTATCTCTCAAAATTTTCTCTCGTGCCCTAAGTTCTTCAACTAAAACATCATTATTTTTTAAGGCACCATCTTTCAATTGAGCTTCAAGTTTCAAGTTTGCCCTTTTTGTCTTTAAACATTCAAAATACAAATTATTGTAGGCAACTTGCAACTCACTCAATTCTTCTTCTTCCTCCTCACTCTTTTCACCCTCACTCTCATCACTAATCACACGGATGGGAAACTCTCGCCTAGAAGCATAAAAGACTTCTTCTTCCGAATGACTATCACTAAGGGTAGAAATATGAGAAATCGGTTTATTCAATTTCTTCTTTAAATTTGTGGTACACTCATCTAACGTGTGACCAACCCCCTCACAACAAGAACACTTCTCAGATTCGTTTTCAACAGAAGATTTAAAACAAGAGTTCCCATGAATTTTCCAATTAACTTTTTCAAAAATTTGACATCGAATATCATAAAAACCATCAAAAGCCATTTTTTGTGCAAAATCAGGATCAAAACACAATAACTTAGTGCAATAGGCTCTGATACCAATTTGATGACGTGAGAAGTCAAATTGTATCAAAAAAAAAAAATCCTCGAAAAATTAGGATCACGCGATAAATTAGCGTAACCCGCTCTGATACCAATTTGAGAGAGTAGCTACAGCGGAAATATTGCGACTTCTCAAATAAAAACCAATTTTTGAGAACGTGTGTGCTCGCGTTCAAATGATCAAATTATATATAAAACCCTTTTAATCCAAACAAACCCTAAACATGCAGCAGTATGTGATTGAATAAATTGATAATCTACGCAAGAACATTCAAACACATGCAATTAAGGAAAAATCCCCCACAGGGGCAAAACCATTTATTTTCACTATAATTTGTAAGAAAACGGCTTACAATCGGATTACAATGAAAATACAAGTTGACTAAGAATTACCCTCGGGTATCGGATTCTGTAGTCGTGGCTGGAATTATCCCTTTCCAGTAGGGCTGCAATGAAGAAGAAGAACGGTCTCCTCCACAAGGGTTGAACAAACCAAAGTTGTGTTCTTGGGTTGCAAAAGGATTCACAAATATTTGGCAAGGATGTGTGAATCAAAACATGAGTCTTGGGACTCAAAAATATGAAGACTAGAGTAATTTGGACTCTCAAAAACGTCTTCTAAAGTCTTGCAAAACAACTCCCCCGAAGTTGGTATTTATAGGAAGAAATATGAAGAGTCCCACATTCTTAAAACTCTAAAATTCTATCCAACGTACAAAAAAAATAGCATTCTTTAAGGAATTTTCTCTATCTTCAAAAGGTCATAACTCCTTCACCGTAGCTCGGATTGAGGTGCCGTTTTTTCCAGTATCTTCGTTGCGGAGAGCTCTTCAACTTTCTAGTTGACCAGACCTCCAAACTATGGATGTGGAATTACGAAAATGCCCTTGAACACTCCTATCGTGCCTTTTTTTCACTGTTTTGACTTCCCTTGCATACCACTTGCATTAAGTCCCTAAAATCGTGGAACGTGAAGTCGTTGAAGCAGATGAGGGACATATTAATGGAAATGTTGAATGCTTGATTCTTGGAATTCGGATAGAGGCCGTCATGTGAGATCGTGAGATGACGTGCCAAATGTAGCGGCGTATGACATACATAAATGTAACATGTTGGACACGAAAAAAATGTCCTTACAAATCTCCCCCTATGTCTATGCCGGTACATACATAAAAAATCCGAATTATCAAATAACAAAATTGCCTATACAAATCTACCCTTTCATGAACCCAAAACTGGAAAAAGTACAAATGAACAGTCTCCATCGTTTGTTCTTCAAATCTTAAGGAATCTCAAATCTTATCTCATCATGGTGTGTAATTCAGTGATCATCAATGCAGTACCTACACACATGAGATAAAGAAAAATACCAAGTGACGTATCGAGTTGAAAATGAGATAAACATAGATACCAATATATGATAAGCATAAGTCAAATCTCAAAAACTCCCCCAAAATTCAAACTCCCCCAGAATAAGATAATTCTTTCTCCCCCTTTTTATGATGTCCCCAAATAGACAAATAAGAAGAATGAATCAAACAAGCAAAATCGGGGTGTCACGGTATTCAAAAGCAAAGCATCAATCAATATGGTAAACTTGCTTTAGCAAGGAGATGCTAAAAAAAAACTTTCACAAACTATTTTTGATTTTTTTCAATTTTTTATAAAAGAAATAGATACCATTTTGAAAAAAAAATGAAAAACATGATACAAAAATCACACCATGGATTTAGATTCAAACAACCAAGTCATGGAAACGGAATGAAAGGGTGTGAACACATTCGATAGGTAAATCAACTCAATCAATCATATGTGCACGATGCATATGTGTACCCCTAACGAATGAACATCAAAAGTATCCTTAGGTGTAAAAGATTGTTGAATTTAAATGACATCGTCTTATGCAAATCAACAAATCAAAGTCAAATGATTTCCACACCAATAACGTCCAAAACTATTTAGCGCATTTTCAATAATTTCAAGGACGTGCAAACCCGTTTTAAATACTCCAACCAAACACCCTCACAAATATTTTCTTTTAGAGGTGTTAAACTAAATTCTCAAACTTTGGAGAATTGGTGCAAAAACCTATATGGCCCATAATTGGCATGAATTTCTTTTTATTGCCTTTCAATTTTTTCGGGCTCTTTTAACCTCTTTGGACCCCGGATAATAAAATTCCTCCATTTTTTAGGTCCTTTGAAACGGTGGCTTTTGCGCAAAGAAGAGATAATTACCTTTCGCAGCCCCTCCCCGTTCTTAAACAAAGCACACAATCTCACAAAACGATTCTTATATGCACAATTTCCTTATCAAAATTTTATCGCGCTTGGTTTGTTTTAAGGGCAGGATTGAAGTGAAAACACCCAACCAACATGTGATAAGACAAGCACAATAATCAAATAAATTCGTGCATGTGTGCAATAAAGGAAACATGAGTCAAACATGTAGGAAGTAACACTTAATTACATCTTAATGACTCCAAACATTATAAAGCACAAGGATAAATTGACCTATTGTCTGAAAACACTATCAAACAGTCACATGAAAAAAAATGGAATGATGTTGTGACTCGGTTATCCTAAGTCTCCATCCATAAACGGTGCAAAAAAAAAACAAAAATCTTTTTGGATTTTTTTTTTAAATTTGACAAAATAAAATCTTTTTGTATTTTTCAAAATTTAAAAACAAGAATTTATACAAAAAGTACAAGTCATCACACTAGCAAAAAAAAATATATCATGAAACCATAACTAGTGTATGACAAACATGCAAACACAATCAACCAAAAGATTTCACATGGGGTGAATTACGTGCAAGCAAACGGGAATCGTGGACAAATAAACCATAAGCCTCTGAATCCGATTTTCTAACCCAAATTGATGTGTAACGAAGTGTGGGGGTTTTGGGAATCGAATTTATTATTCTATTAACCTTCCAAGGTTCATTTAAAAGCTTGTAACAAAATTGCCTAAGATGACCTTGCCTCCCGCAATGTGTACAAAACTAAATCGGGCGGTGTGTGTTACCTAAAGGTGGCCCTCTCCTCAAATTTCTCGGTTGCTCTCTCCGAATTTGCCTAGGTGGGTCTCTCCTAATGATCCTAGGAGGTTCTCTCACGATGTTCCTAGGAGGCTCTTTCCTAACAACCTTAGGTGTCTCTTTCTTAACAATCCTAGGGGGCTCTCTAACACGTGTGGGAATGGGTGCACCATGTTTTTCAAAACCAATCCCACCCCTATCCTTTTTAATCTCGATAGTGCCTAAAATATTATCAAGTTTTTCAGACCTAGACTCCAAATCAAATTTCACCTTACTCGAATCTCTCAAACTTTTCTCAAGTTCATCTATCCTATATTCAAGTAAGCGCCTAGACTCCTCAAACTCAAGAATCTCCTTTTTCATAGCTTCCATCACGCCTCGAAGATCATCTCTCTCACCCTCGACATATCCCAGCTTATCTCTCAAAATTTTCTCTCGTGCCCTAAGTTCTTCAACTAAAACATCATTATTTTTTAAGGCACCATCTTTCAATTGAGCTTCAAGTTTCAAGTTTGCCCTTTTTGTCTTTAAACATTCAAAATACAAATTATTGTAGGCAACTTGCAACTCACTCAATTCTTCTTCTTCCTCCTCACTCTTTTCACCCTCACTCTCATCACTAATCACACGGATGGGAAACTCTCGCCTAGAAGCATAAAAGACTTCTTCTTCCGAATGACTATCACTAAGGGTAGAAATATGAGAAATCGGTTTATTCAATTTCTTCTTTAAATTTGTGGTACACTCATCTAACGTGTGACCAACCCCCTCACAACAAGAACACTTCTCAGATTCGTTTTCAACAGAAGATTTAAAACAAGAGTTCCCATGAATTTTCCAATTAACTTTTTCAAAAATTTGACATCGAATATCATAAAAACCATCAAAAGCCACTTTTTGTGCAAAATCAGGATCAAAACACAATAACTTAGTGCAATAGGCTCTGATACCAATTTGATGACGTGAGAAGTCAAATTGTATCAAAAAAAAAAAATCCTCGAAAAATCAGGATCACGCGATAAATTAGCGTAACCCGCTCTGATACCAATTTGAGAGAGTAGCTACAGCGGAAATATTGCGACTTCTCAAATAAAAACCAATTTTTGAGAACGTGTGTGCTCGCGTTCAAATGATCAAATTATATATAAAACCCTTTTAATCCAAACAAACCCTAAACATGCAGCAGTATGTGATTGAATAAATTGATAATCTACGCAAGAACATTCAAACACATGCAATTAAGGAAAAATCCCCCACAGTGGCAAAACCATTTATTTTCACTATAATTTGTAAGAAAACGGCTTACAATCGGATTACAATGAAAATACAAGTTGACTAAGAATTACCCTCGGGTATCGGATTCTGTAGTCGCGGCTGGAATTATCCCTTTCCAGTAGGGCTGCAATGAAGAAGAAGAACGGTCTCCTCCACAAGGGTTGAACAAACCAAAGTTGTGTTCTTGGGTTGCAAAAGGATTCACAAATATTTGGCAAGGATGTGTGAATCAAAACATGAGTCTTGGGACTCAAAAATATGAAGACTAGAGTAATTTGGACTCTAAAAAACATATTCTAAAGTCTTGCAAAACAACTCCTCCGAAGTTGGTATTTATAGGAAAAAATATGAAGAGTCCCACATTCTTAAAACTCTAAAATTCAATCCAACGTATAAAAAAAACAGCATTCTTTAAGGAATTTTCTCTATCTTCAAAAGGTCATAACTCCTTCACCGTAGCTCGGATTGAGGTGCCGTTTTTTCCAGTATCTTCGTTGCGGAGAGCTCTTCAACTTTCTAGTTGACTAGACCTCCAAACTATGGATGTGGAATTACGAAAATTCCCTTGAACACTCCTATCGTGCCTTTTTTTCACTGTTTTGACTTCCCTTGCATACCACTTGCATTAAGTCCCTAAAATCGTGGAACGTGAAGTCGTTGAAGCAGATGAGGGACATATTAATGGAAATGTTGAATGCTTGATTCTTGGAATTCGGATAGAGGCCGTCATGTTAGATCGTGAGATGACGTGCCAAATGTAGCGGCGTATGACATACATAACTGTAACATGTTGGACATGAAAAAAATGTTCTTACAATCTTAATCATGTCTTTAAAACGAACCAAATGCGATAAAACTGGACAATTAAAGTAGTCCATGTAAGAACCATTTATCGCGAGGAATTAAATTGTAAAAAATGGTGAGTATTCACGGAAAAGGGCTGCGAGAGTACAAAATTAACTCATTGTGAAAGCCACCATTTAAAAGAGCCCGAGAAAAAAATTAGGCAATAAAAATAAATATATGCCAAAAATAGGGCCAATAGGATTTCTCTAAGGACAGAAAAATAGATCACCTCAAGAAAAAGTAAAAGATATATTATTTATGAGGGTGTTCGGATGTAAAAATGTAAAAATATGGGTTTGCACGTCCTGGCAAAGTCTTGAAAAATCATTAAATGGTTTAGGCGTTATTGGTCTGTAAATCATTTTAGACTTTGATGTGTCGATTAGATTGAGTCGATGTCATATAAATTCATATTTTTTACACCTAAGGACGATTTTGAGTTCATTCCTTAAGAGTATCTATATTCATCATGCACATATATTATATTTGATTGTATTGATTTTCCTATCGAATTTATTCGTACCCATTCATTCCGTTTCCATGATTTGATTATCTTAGTGAAAATTCATGGAGTGCGATTTTGTAAAATTATTTTTATATTTTTTTGTGTGAAAAAATGAAAAATAAAAAATAGTTGGTGGATGCTTTTGAGTATATCTTGGATGATCGTATTTGTTTGCTTTTCTTTTTGTGTCACTCCATGTTTAGTTTTTTTATTCGTTTCCTTGTCTATTTCGTACAAATAAAAAGGGGGAGAACGAATTATGGGGGTGATATGAGATTCGATATGTATTTTGAAGTTATGTTTATCTCATTTGAAACTCAATACGTCACGAAGGTATTTGCTTTGTCTCATGTGTGTAGGTACAAAGATTGATGATCTTATGTTGCACACCTTTATGAGAAAAGCTTGAAGATTTGATGTTGAAGATTTTTAAGAAAACTTTTTCTTGCATATTTAGTACCTTTTTAGTTTTGGGATTATGGGTGGGTATTAGATCTGTATACGCATTTTTATTCGATAATTCAAATGTTTTTATTTTGTATCGGCATATGCATAGGGGAAGATTTGTAAGGACATATTTTATAAGTCATGTTTTACATTAGTCTATGTCGTATACCGCTACAAACCGTCGAAGAAAAAGTTCAAGTTTGAAGATACATAAAGACGGACCCGAATATCAAAAGTTCTTCGACATTCAAGCCTCTGCGACATTAATTGTGGTAAGGTTGTATTTTAGTGTAACACCCCGCATTTTTCATGCATTAAATATTTAATTAATTCGGGAATTGAAAATTACTTGTGAGTCGTAATTTAATTGAATTAATTAGGGAAATTTTATTTAAATATTAATCGAGGAGTAAATGGTTAATATTTACGGGAAGTTATTTACTAAGTGAATAGTAATTATTTATTTAAGTCATTTCGAGTATTAATGACAGGGTATGCACTTATCTCAACCGGGAGTCGGTATAGACTAAAGGGGTGATGGGATAAATATTTTTATAAATTAATTCGGATGCCAATTTTGAGTGTACAATTGAGTCCGGATGGGCCGAGATAGTCGGAAAAGTGTACCCGGGGGTAGTAAACGGGTCACGGCGAGTTTTTAGACATAGCCGGGCCCACACGGGGGCATTTGGGTCACTTGGGCTTGGCCCATTAGGCAAAAAATGGGATTAGGTAAATTAAGGAATTGGGAGGAATGATAAAACGGCTGATAGAGTTTTAGAAAAGGCTAAGTGTATTGAGAACCCTAATAGCAGTTAAAGGCAACTTTGGGATAGCTAGAGAGCCAACAAGGATCGTCTTCAACCTTGGAAATTCATCTCCGAATCAGACACTACGAAACCTAAGGCAAGTGGATAGCTTGCAATAGTATTGAATCTGTTTTTGAAATTCATATTCATGTGATGTGTTTGAGAAAAAATCGTTTTGGGTGTTCATGGCATAAACATGAGGTTTTGAAAAATAATGATATGATTTACGAATTTGAATGAGGATTCTTGTAGAAATCTGATATTATAAATTGATACATATCTGGTAGGATGATATCTGGATAACTAGAAACGAATTTGGTGAAGGGATTTGGGATGTAAATGTGTAAGGAATTAAAGATGGATATTTCCCCAAATCCAGAAATTGTAGTTAATGGACAAATTAATGATGTTGGTGGACATTCTGGAGGTCCCTAATAAGGTTTCTAACATGTATTAATGCTAAGAGGGATTGAGGTTACTGGTAGAAGGAATTAGGGTTTGAGAATTTTCGTCCATGGCTGATTCTGTCTTCGCGAAGAAGACGAAGACCTGCTCGATCGATCGATCGAAGGTCGACAGATTTTGACAATTTTGCCAGTTATGTATATAAAAGGGAATTTATGTAATAAATCTTTATGTAATTAACTATGGGGAAATTAATACATGAGTTTAAACCTAATTAATCATGAGTAAAGTTAATTAGGATTTGAGGGATTTTTTTTGGGCGTCACGTAATGATTAAAAATTAGGGAGTCGGGAATTTAGACTCGGGTGAGGTTATTTCGGACTATGAGAGTAAGTCCAATTTTTATGGTGGGGGAGATACCAAAGGTGACTTAATTAATTAATGATTAGAGTGGGACCATAAGCTCTTAATAAATTAACTAGGCTTATATTACGGATTGTGTGCATAGTGTAGCCGGGACATTTTATATTTTTATATATATATATACGGAGTGTGATAGTATATATATATAGTGTGTGTGCATTAATAGTCAGTGATTAAATATTATTAGTATGTACTCTAGTGCTATAGGGGGAGGTTGTGCGCAGTGGATGAATCCCCTAGCTTGAGGAGTAGGGCGAGTATAATCCCAGGTCATAGCGTCCGTTGTATGGGTGAGGGGTATCTCACTTTCAGGGAAGGAATATGACCGCCTCCAATTCGTATGTTAAATTAAGTTAGTGAGCGAATCTAACTTGGATAACTAGGTTACGTGAATACACCTAATGGGATAGCACTTGGGAGAATTTATATTTTGTGAGTATTCTTACTCGGTCTAAAGTTTGTATTGAAGGTTATTTCAGTATGTTTGTGAATACTGTAATATGATTAAATATATAATTAGGTAAATAATTATATAGGGGATAATTAATACATAGTGAAAAATGTATTATGTGCATAACAGGTGTGAGTGTTATATGAAATTAAAAGGAGTAATGATTCAATTAAGTTGACGTTTATAATAACTTAAAAATCATGAATTAAGGCATACTCGGTTAGAGTAGGTAAAAATTCAAGGGTTAAAATAAGCATTGGGTCAGGAGCGTAGGACCTAGTAAATTAAATGGAAGCGTTAGTAGTGCACATTAGAGGAGGGGTGAGGAAGTCCTCAAGAGAATGCGGCACTAACTAAAATATGAAGAGCATGCATATTTATTTATTACTGCAAGTTAATCATTTGTTAAATGTTTTTAAATGTTTTTGGGTACTAACCCTTGCTATAAAATCCTTTTAAAAACCTTTTAGGTGTCCAATTACAAGGGCGCCAAGCTTGACTCTATTCCAGGTATCCTTTGCTGCAGGACATGTGGATGTTGCGGGGCTTTGATAGACGCTTCCTTATTTCATTCGTGTAGAGACTCTATAGTAGTTATATGAGCTTGTCGCTCACAGTTCATTTATCAGTATTAGATTTGTTGAGATGTTTTTCTGATATTTACTTGTATTGGATATTTGAACCGATGGTTTATTCGGTTAGGTGTTTTAATTATGGATGGTTATTTTAATTAACTGTGATTGTGTATTATTGTATGTTCCGCACGAGTTTTATTTAATTAATTGAAAGATAAAAATTGGCACCAGTATACTTTTCTTACTTAGGTGGTTAGTAATTAAAAAGACGACAGTGATGCTAAGAATGGACCAACTGAGAAACCTTTTCTAACTTGATTTAGGACTGATCACCCGGGATTAATTAGGCGGGGTGTCACATTTAGTCCCTTAATGGTTCATTTAAAAGTGTTAAGATATTTTTCTAAAATATTTTCTAAGTGTTGAGACGAATTTTTGAAATAAAAATATATAGATTTTTTTCGCGCCGTCGGTCGAGCGACGTATGCCTGTCGTTCAAGCGACATCGGCATATGACATGATGTCGTTCAAGCGACATCTGATTTCGTTCGAGCGACTTTGACACTTCTTTTGAGCGATCTGCCGACTCGATTTTTTTTATATAAAGCGTAATAAACGAGTCCTTTTTCGTTAACAATACCTGATGATTTTCATTCTGCACAAACTGCAAAATAGCAGAACACTTTGTCTTCTTCTATTTAGGATTTAATACTTTTGTTTTTCAATTCACAAAATCCCAAATTCTTTAGTGAATTGTTTTGGAACCCAATACACATCTTTTTTGGAGTTTCTCTTGTAGGGGGGGATAACCTACTGCTGATCTAGGTGCCAATTGAGGGAAGTACTGGGCTGACGTTGACTGCGTGTCAAAGGGAGTACTCGTGGGTGTTCCTGGATGATTTGACTGCGTGTCTTTGTGGATCTTCTAAGGTTGATTCATTTATGATTCATAACTGTGTGTTCTTGTGGGTATCTGCGAATATTCATTGAAGATTTCGTTTGTAATCATTGTGAGTATTAATAAGTGATACAAAAGGTTTTCCCTTTTGGGTTTTTTCTTGAAATCTGTGAGTCAGCAATTCAGATTTATTTGTGTTGGCATGATCCACTGCACCTTGATGTTTTTTTCGGGTTAATTAAAATTAGGTTTAATTAATTTGGTTTAAAGTTGAAAATTGATTAAATAAGGGTTTAATTTGAATTTGTGAATTTATTCAAATCAAGACCACACCACTTTTACAAGTACATGTATACTCACGTGCCCCGATTTTTTTTTTGGATTGTCTTATTCTGGTTTTCAAACTATACTTTAAGTCTTTAATCCTTAAGGTTGTTCCAAAAAAGCTTCACACTAAGCTATACTTACTAAACTTCATCAAACTTCATCTAGACATTGTTTATGTTCATATCCTTGAGACGTCACTTTAGGTTGAGGTAAAAGGACTTAAGGTATTTTTCACACTTTATCATATTCAAATTAAATCTTCATAGTTGTATAATTAGTTTGTGTGTGAATGTGTGTTGTTATGGTCTTTTGGTGTTGGCGATAAAAGTATGCAAATATATTTCTTTTGGACAAAATTATTTTGATGAAAATTTCATAATATATCATATATATCATTGGGTTATGGTCCAAATATTCTTAGTTCCTTTTATGCACGTTTTACCCATCATTGAATGATCTTTCCTGCAAAGGAAAACTTTGCTTCAGCAAAGGATCCATTCGCTGGCCACGAACTATGCCAACGAGTTTTATCTTTTGCACGAGACTAACATCGTTGAACATTTTCTTCGATGAATTTTTAATTGCTTAAATGATGAAGCTTCATTAGTTGAAATTTTTCCTAAAAAGTAAGAATTTTACAAGATCTAGTTACTCTTAAGTTGGAGAGTGTGCAAACCCACATTTGAAGCCATATCTTTTTACATGATAGACTCGATCTCTCATAATGAATCCAGCTTGACCCAATTGTCCCCCAAGCATACTTTACAGTATTAATAGTGTATCTAGATTAGTGTTTCCTCATTATCAAACACAGATTGTAAGACCTTTTTTCTAAAATGAAGATGAAACCAAAAGATCAAGAGGATTTTAAATGAGATAATTTTTTTACTAAAAACTATAGAGAGAAAACACCTTTTATATTTTCTTCTTTTATCACTCTATATTTTTGAGATTTCTATTTTTCAGACTTTGATTTAAAGTCTTATTGAAGTTTAATCTTTCAATTTTATTCTGGAAACATATATTTCCATTTTGAGAGAATTTTGATTTGTGATGCCTCAAAAATACATTGTGAGCTTATGTTGAGAAAGCAAAACACCTCAAACCATATTTAGGAAATATATTATCCTATAAAGTGGTAATTAGAAAATTGGAGGATTGTCACTTGCTTCACTGCAATGAAAAGTAAGTCTATAACTTCACTAGACAAAACCGGTGGAGGTTGTGAAGAAATCTTCAGTTGTTAGCTTGTTTTGATTGCGAAATATATGGTATGGAAAGAGTTTTAGTGAAAATTGTGCAAATTTATTATTAGTCGCGGTTTTGCTTTGTATGACTATACTATAGTTCATTTGTCATTTGTTTGGCTCGAGGTTTTTCCATTGTGGATTTTTTTGCATGTATAACTTGGTGTTGACTTGTACATTTACCTTTTTAACATTTAGATTCATCACTTAAATATTAGAAATAAATTTCGGTGTAATTCAAATGGTAAACCTTTTATACACATATGTAGCTATGAATGTTCCCTAAAATATATTGGAAGGAAAACATTGCCTTTATTATAACTATAGATTTAAACTTGGATATTCACTTGATTTTTATCACAAATACTCTAATGATTGTCGTTATTTCGAATACCATTACGAGGATACTCTCCCCCACTTCCAAATGATAGTCAAGATTTCGATCTCGAATTCCAGATCAAGATCATCATAATTTCCACCACGAGAGACGACAGTAAACTTAGTATACAACTTCATTAGCGGATATCTTAGGTGTGAGAACTTACTGTAATCAATGTGAAGTGACCCTTAAAGGGGATCATCTATATAATCAGGCCACGAACAAGAAATATTTAGGGACTTCATATTGAAAGAGTTGGAGGGATGAATCTTTAAATTCAAGCCTTGTAATCCAAAATACCTATTTTTTTGAAATGTGTATTCACTCTTTTATATCAAGTCACGATCTGACGCATAGCTTATAATCTGGCTATTTTTATATTTTTCTTTCTTTTTGCCTTACTACTTAGAATGATTCGTTTCCATATTTCCCATGATGCGAAGATGATGATTTAGCTCCTCACACACTTTTGTATGTGTACACATATTTAACTCCGCACATTGTAAACATTTTTAAGAGAAGGAAAACACTTTATTGCCCATGAGAGATCGAAAGGGTGAAATGACTCCCTAACACCTTCCCATATCGTAACATAGTCTTTGAGCCCATGATTCACTTGGTTTCGTGTAACCCCCCGTGAATTTTTGGACTGTAAATAACTCGTTTAAATTAGAAAAATATTTTATTTTAATTTTGATTATTTATGGCATTTAAAATGTTGGTTTAATTATTTGAAAATTGGTATTTTAATCGGATTTGGAATCAGGATAAAATTGGATTTTTATACACTTATAACCATTTTTGGTCCGCCTGGGCACCCGCTCAGGGGAAAATCAATTCCCATTGGGCAGTGCTGGCTGGTTTGGTTACTTTTTAAAGTTTGAGTTATATTAAAATACCTCCACCTCATAATATAAATATAATCCAGGGTTAGACTTTTTCAAACGCTTTTATATCATACATAAGAGCATAGTCTCCATATTTCACATCTCCTTTCATCTACAAACCCCTAACTCCATTGAAAAGCAAGATTCAACCCAAGTTTTTAAGGTTCAAACTGTGTTTTCTCAAGATCGTCCAATAATGCGTTTTTATTGTTTTCTCAAAAGGAACACAACCTTGCAATCAGATTTTCAAGATAACTTCTTTACATGCATGGATACTTCTATTGTTCCCCTTAAGTGTTATGCATTTTAGATATTTACTAAACTTTAGTAAATGGTGTTTCTCTTAAATTAAATTAGGAAGACTAATCAGGGAAAGTGAAAATAATTCCGGTGCTATTTTTATTGAAATATAAAAATATATTGAACATTTGAAACAATCGTATGCTTAGATTAGAGATTTGGACTATGATAGAATTGTCGGATGTTTCATTTATTAAAATTAAAAATATGAATTTGTAATAATGTTTCGCCCCGTAAAATCACGATTTTTATGTGTAGATTGTAAAATGAATTTATTATTGTGTAATATTATGAATATGCATATAAAAAATGGAATCTTGTATTAACCGATAAAATATCACTTGTATGGAAATAATGAAATTTGATAACTTGTGCGACACTTGATAGGATTTGTTTAGTTATATAATTAAACGGACGTAAGTTGGATGAAATTGAAATTTTTGAATTGATTGGAAGGATTGTAGCGATAAATTTAAAACATGCTTTACATGAATATTGGTTGTATTAATATTTCGACCCTGCTGGTTACGTCAGCATTTTTGGGTAGTTATGCTTTTACTCTTATTTTGAGATTGTTTGCTAGCTATGGGACTAATAAGTAGGCCTCGTTGTTGTTAACACTTTCTAGGTATGTGACTAGTGCGTGTAGTATCGCACGATTGGGTATCTTCTGGGTGCCGCTAGGTAGTATGCAGTCACGTGTTTTTCATTAGTCTAGGTGCGAGACTAGGTGGTGAGTTATGCTAGGTATTCTTCCTAAGTGATAGGATAGGAAATACTTGTAGTTTTGGCGATCTCTAGGCATGGGACTAGGGATGATTTAGGTTGGATTACCCGAATAAAGGGTGGGTCTAATAGACAAAGACAATAAATTGATAGCTAATGCCTAAGACAAAGAACGTGTATTAAAATGGAATTTGCATCGCCAATATGTGCAGAACTAATGAAATTGGGTTGGCTAGATATAGTGATGTGTGTGTGTGTGTGGGAGGGGGGGGGGGTGTTGGCATCGCCAATATGTACAGGGCTAATGATAATTAGGTTGGTTGGCTATAGCGACGTGTCGTGCATGGAACATCACCAATATGTGCAGGGCTAACAAAATTGGGTCAACTGACTATAGTGATGGGAATGGTGAGGTGGATTTGTATTTTAGGTGATCCGAATAAATGTAGGACCTATATATAGGTCGGTTGGCTATAGTGCCATCGCTCGGACAATAAATCGATTAAATGCATTAAATTAAGTTAGTAGCCTTGATAAAAATGAAATGTTGTAACTTTAATAATTAAACCTGAATATTGAGTTGGCATAATTATGTGGGTAGATACTAATGTTTTAGTTCGCTCGCATGTTAATATATATATACATATATATATATATATATATATATATATATATATATATATATATATATATATATATATATATAATGATTTAAAATACTCTATTATGATGTTTATCATGTATAATGCTTATGTATAAGTTTGCGGACCCTAATTGGGAGGAGTATCTAGTATTCATGCGGTGGTCTCTGACCCATTGCGTTGACTAATATTTCAGGTATAAATGCTGGAGTAGTTGCACAATATTGGAGATAATTGGATTGCAGCTGGAGATTTATCTTTATCGCTTTAGTAGCTTGATTTATTTTCTATTCCGTCTTCTTTATTTATGAGATAGTTATTATGGATTTAGTGGTCCATTCAATTTTACAATTGTTTATGATTTTCTGTCAGGAGTTGTAAATGGATTATTAATTTCGAGTTTCATTCTATTGTTTGGAGTTGGTCTTTATTTTGGAGATAACATGGTAATGGATTTTATTGCATAGATGTTTATATTTGTTGGATTCATTTAAATAATATCTTGTGGGAAAAGTTTTTATTGTCTCATATTTTTGTCACATGTTGAGAATGATATTTTTTTAGTGAAGCCCGACGTAGGTTGCGGCGACTGGCCACCCTGACGTCGAATTTGCACTAGGTGTTACATTTCGCATGCACTAGTAATATTTTATGTCGTGTATTTGGATATGGCTACATCGTTTGCATGTTTTGATTAAAATATGTTGGCGAATCCAATATCTACACGTTCACACACTCACACATCCTTGATGATGGTTTCTTTATGTCCTTTGTATCCTGCAAACGTCGCATTAGCGGTAGTGAGGAGATTTCTACTCTTCATCGCCATTTATTTTTGGGGCATCGGGATGGCTAGAATGGCGATTACACTGGGTTATAAAAAATTTAGAAGACTGGACTCTATTTACATGGGATTTTCCCTTTTCTCCCTTCTCCATTTTTCTGCATGTGTATATATTTTTACTTGTATATTTTCCTTTTTCTCTCATGCTCACATTCTATGTATGCCGTGCTCATATTACATTATCCATATGCATTATTTATCCACCATACTTTTCTTATCATCACATGTATATACCATCATTTATATCACATGCATCATGTCACACGCTTCATGTCACTTGTATATATCCATACTTTATTCACTGGTATATATCTCATGTTTCACATTCACTTGTACATACATGCCACGTTTCAATTATCCACATTTTCACATAGTTCATGTCACTTTTATATATCCATGCTTATTCCCACTTGTATATATTCACTAGTTTTCATCTATCATATGCTTCACGTCACTTGTATATATCACTTGCTTCAAGTATATATTTCATTACAGTTTCACATATCTCAATGTTCTCCTTACCTACACATATTCCCATGTTACTCCCATTTTTTACATATCTCCATGATACATATCTGTAGACACCACATTCTAAGACCCCCTAAGTCGCTCCTTAGGTCCCTAACACCTCCCTAGTTCACTACAAACCCTAGGTCATGCTCCGAGTAGCGATTTAGAGGCCACCGGTGCACTTGGACCCATTTGACTCCGGTCAACTTCATTATCATATCAAAATCTCAATGAATATTTGAAGGGCTCTAAATCCCCTTTCCAACGATCCTCCCCATGCGCAAATTGGCATAACAGTTTGGACGAATGGTCCATTTTATTATTAAAAATCGATTTGGAAGCCACCGAGTGCTCCCGGGTCCCGATTTTAACCCCAATGCACTCAATCACCAGAGAAAAAGATCAACATATCCTTTAAGCGCACTAAAACCCCTTTCCAATGATCCACCCTATGCGTGAAATGGCATAATCCTTCGGACGAACGATCCGTTTTCCCCTAAAAACTGATCCGGAGGCCTTTGGGCGCTCCCGATCTTCGTTTTACCAAGGTCAACTATTCAGCTCGAATGAGACCGAATGAATCTTTGAAGGGAACTGAATACCCTTTTGAACGGTCCACCCCATGCAAGAATCAACCTTATAGTACAGACGAACGATCCATTTTACTCTGAAAGGTCATCGGGCACTTTCAGGCCCCGTTTGACTAAAGTCAACTATTCGAACCGTGCGAATCTCTTTGGAAGGTCGAAGTACCTTGCCTAAAATTTCTAAAGGTCTAAACTGTGCATGATTCGGGCTTACGGTTTGGATGAACGATCCGTCATCGTCTGATGATTTTCTGTCCAAGGGACCGATGGCCGCTTTTGAGCCCCGTTTGACCCAAAGTCAACTCCCGAACCAGGGAGCGGCCCAAAGGATTCTTAAAATTCTTTGAGTTACCTTTCTAACGGTATGCCATGTACATGATTTAGACTTACGAATCGCGTTTTATGACCATTTTTATGGAAAATCTGCACAAGACTGCCAATTGGCAGATCCATTTCCCTAACTATCAGAAGTGTGTCTTGGGTTACCTCCTGATTGGCAGGGCAAGTACTATGTCGATCGGTAGTCCCCCTACCGTATATTAGGATATCATGAGCTCACTTCGAAAGGTACCCTAGATCCATCAATTTCAATGATCTCAGCAACATTCTTCTGTAATCAACAAGGTTTCCTTTTGTGAAATTCCTGTTCACTTTTCATTCCCATCATTCTCATTCCCAATTTAGAAAACATCTCCTTCTCCCTTATCCATCATTCATCCTAACTTGCGAATAAGCTCATCAAGGATCAAGTTCAAGCCTTAAATCTCCAAAGAAAGTCCAAACATCCTTCTCTCTTTAAATTTCTTTATTATTGCATTAGTAGTATTAATTCTTAATTTAGATTTTACTTTAGTTCATACACATTAATATCTCATCCTTTTCAGTTATATTGCACATAATTTATCTTATATAAAAAAATCTAAAACAAAGAAAAAGAGGGTTACACCTATAAATTCCGACGGGATTCTTCATTCCATTTTCTCAAAACTAAAAATATCTTTTCTACACACACACATAATGAGCTCCCGTTTAAATCTATGGGATAAACCCCACCCTTGGTTGCATGCGAACTACGTGGACTTTGATGCCTTTATAGGCTATGTAGGCATCTCGGGCTAAAACTCGTGACTCGAGTCATATTTTTCTATTTTCATATTTTCATCTTTTATCCATATATTATTCATACTTATCATACTTGTGATTCATACTTACGTCTTATGAATCATATATTATCATTTATTATAATGATCAATATCTCGATAAGCGCACAAATCATATTTTTTAAATATTATTTTGGGAACATTCCTATGGATGACCTCACTCCATCTCTTCCCTGATGCGATTTGGGCGATTCCGATCTTCACTTATATATACACTCACACACATGTCACGGAGAAATTAAGAAAAATAGTAACATAAGCCCATGAAAGACCTAAAGGGAGGGATGGGTGCCTAACACCTTCCCATTATGTAACTTAGTCCCTGAGCCTCTGATCTAATTGGTTTCGCAAGCATTAGTTTGTCTTTGATGTCCTTTCTTCTATTTTGTGCAAAATAGGATGACAACTCTATCTTTTTACGTTACCCCAACACCGACGATGGTCAAAGCACCCCACAATGTAACAAGGGGAGCGCTACCTTTGTCTCTCCCTCTTTTTCCCCTGAAATCTCCCCTGGTGAGGTGGAAGATTCACCCGGGATGACCACATTGGAGATTCCTCTAGGGACTGACTTAAGAGGGCTAGACTATGCTTGCACGAGTGTTATAATTTTTTACTTGTGTGCGTATACACCTACCTATATGTTCCCCTTTCTCTTTTATCATTTATTATATATATCTACCTCATGTTAATATCACTTGTAAATCTCTTTTCACTCCACACACTTGTCAATAATCTCCATATACACCTCATACTGCTTACACTTGTATATAGGTTCATTTATATCCACATGTTGTATACACCACTTAGAATATCCATGCTTAGGTGTCACTAGCACACACCTACACTTATCACACTTGTATATATCCTTGCTCACTCACAATTATCACACACCACTTGTAGTTAATCCATGGTTAGATTCACTACCACACATTCACTTATAGATACTCACACATCACTCACTCTCACATATCCATGCTTAGTATATCTCCATGCTAGATTTACTTTTTATAATACTTGTACATTCTTCCTTATTAGTATAGTACTCATGCCAATAAAAATACTCTCTCCATAATATACTAATCAAGAATCATGCATTTTGCACACTACATCACCAAAGAGCATGGCTACTGACAAAAATTTTGTCCCGTACTGGGGTGTCACTTTATGATGGGCGCTGGTCCAGCAGGTAGCAGTCAGCCTAAGAAATTTGATAATCACCTTTCATTGGCCAAGTAACTTCAACGTATATCGAACGGTTCCCCCGCATCATAACACTTGACCAAAGTCATGACGGGAGGTATATAGCAGGGAACTCATTTACGTACGTCGAGGATATAGAATTCTTTCTCACACATACTGTGCGGGCATTTGAGAGGTCCTCTTCCTTAGCACTATGGGTCCGTCCACACCTGAGCCGCTACCAGCTCAGCTCCTTATGATAAATCTTGCCCAACCAGGGGCTAACCTGCTAATACCTGCCGATCCGAAGGAAGAAGAGTTGAAAAAGGTCAAGGAAGACCCTAAGCTATTGAGCAAGAAGTTGGACCAGGTTCGAATCTCTGAGAACTACATGGATTACACCCATATGTCTCCCTAACTTAAAGCAAGGTTGCTGAAAAAGTTTAAGATGCCTAAGATTGAGAATTTTGGGGGTAGCGGCCCCCTAATTGTTCATCTTCGAAGCTACCACTCAGCCATGACTCTCCTAGGTGCCTCCGAGGAAATAATGGCCTAGATGTTCCAACAAACTTTGAAAGACAACCCTATTCGTTGGTTCCTATTCCTGGAGGAATCCAGAATTCGTAGTTGAAAGGAAGTCTCCCGTGAATTCATGACGCGGTATAAATACAACGAGGAGTTGGAGGTTACATGCCATAATTTAGATCTTCTCAAGCATAATCCTAAAGAAACTGACAGCAATTTCATAGTAAGGTGAAGGGATAAAGTGGACACCATGACCAACTAGACTTTTGAAGATGAGCAAGTTAGCATTGCGAAGAAAAACTTCTTACCCCACGTCCGAGCGATGATGGGAGGATAATATTACCCAAATTTTCGATCCCTCTAGGAAGCAGGAGTGGAGATTGAAGAAAGTATTTCTAAGACAGAAGGTAAGAAAAAGAAAGTATTCAGATAGTTCACTGAAAGAAAATATGAAAATCCTGCCAATGCCACAGTTTTGACCATCAACAACATCTCATAGCCTACTACCTCTTAGGTGCCGAAAAGCCATGCTACTCCAGTCAAAAAAGAACACATCGAGCTTTATGATCCCCTCTCCAAAGTCTAACAAACCTATTAAGCCAAACTATCATCAAGTTGCTGGACCCTCTTCCATTACCAAACCCACTTCCTAAAAATTTCAAACTCGATGCCCATTGTAATTTCCATCAAACGGTCAGCCATACCACTGATCAGTGCTTCCATATCCAGAATATAATCAAAGGTCTGATTGATCGGGTGTAATCACCCCACCAGCAAATCCTAAACCAAATACCACCCACAATCCACTCTCAAATCTTGCAAATACTATTTTCATAGAAAATGACCCGACTCATAATTTTACCCATCTACCTAGATTGTACCCAGTAAATCACCCATTATACCCGTTTATTCACCTAAACCGCTTAAATTTTGCCCATATTTTCTCTTACACCAGCCTATTTTATCGATCAGGCCCCTTCGCTTCTTATAAGAGCCTGTATTGTCATTTGTACTCTTTCGGAGGGAAGGATATGGAATTGACAGCGATACTGAACTAGTTCCTAGGGTTTGGGCTAAAATTTCCCTCAGAAATGACCATTGTTTGCCAGAAGTTCAGCACACTATTCATAGAAGCTCGAAAGTGGGCTCACGAGTCAGATAATTAGGTAATGCCGTTGACGAAGTAAGTGTGGACGATGCAGTTCAGATTATTACAGGAATATTCTGACAAACCAATGAGATTTATAGTATATCCAAGTTATTCTATGCCTTAAAACTACAAGGGCGGTTGTTCCCTTCACTTCTGCATCTTCCCGTTGAGTGGGAGTATCTATACGAAGAAGCCGTTGAGGTTGTAGAATGCATTAACTTCTTGTGAAAGGATGACATCATTGCCATCGGATGGGGGGATGAATTTGATAGTTCATACGGAGAGCCAAGCCAGGAAATAGCTAGCCCAGTGATCACTGTATGTGGGATAAAATCGTTCGATGATCTGCTAGGAGATATCAATAAGTGTCCGAACAACTCGAGATAGATGAAGAAACATGGTTTCTATTCTTACCCTCTTATGTGAACTATATGACAAGGTCTGGGAGGCAATACGAGAGTCCAAACCCTCAATTACCAATGACGGATAAAGGGAAGGGTGTTGTTGAGAAAATCCCCATGCCATAAATGACCATCGAGGAGAGTAAAATTCTTTGAACAGTTGAAGAAAAGTCAAGCTAACATCAATTTATGGGGACTCTTCATATCTTACCAATAACACCAAAATGCTTTGATTATTATTTATCGGGCCCACAGTCCGTCCTTCCACCACTACGAAAGAAGTTATGAACTTGGTCAGATCCTTAACCTCTACTAGAATGATCTCTTTCTTTGAGGAATAAATCCCTAAGATTGGTCCTAATCATAACTATGCTCTTAATATCTCCGTTGAGGTAATGGGGAAGACAGTCTCACTTTCACTCGTCGATAATGGATAAGCACTTAATGTTTTCCCGTTAAGAACCAACCCTCAACTTCTCAGGTTTAAAAGCAAGCGACCTTGATACAACTTCCACCATGGTGTGTGCTTATGACAATACTCAACAAGAGGTTAAGGGATCCATAAAGCTTATAATATGGGTTGGCCCTATAAATCCTGTTACAGAGTGCCAAGTCGTCGACATACCCACTTGTTTTAACATATTGCTCGGTTGACTATGGATTCACAACATTAATGGGATATCTTCCTCTCTTCATTAGAAATTGAAGTTCTTCGCCAAGCACGGGTCATCACCATCTCGGGCGACGATGATTGTATTACGAATTCATGCACTAATAACCCGATACTAGAGATACAATATCGGGAGAATGATATGCTTCTTTCTGGCTTCGGAGTTAAACCACTTCCACTACCAACAGGGGATGATTTCAAAGATAGAGTATGTCCAGAGCATAACCCTCACGATAATGTCAATGTACAAATGTCCAAGAATATGAACTTCATACTCGGACTGGGGCAAGGACGATGGCAACAGGGCATATTGGAATCTATAGTACAAAAGAAGGCCTTACCTCCATATAGCCTGGGTTATCAACCATCATCAGAGGAACTCAGAATGCTTCGCCAACCTCATTTTAAGAGAAGGATAGAAGGTGCCACGACTGTTTCAGGAATGGGAGATTCATCAAAGAGGGTGAAGATTTTCCCTTTTGTGGATTTCTCGAACTGTGGTATGATCACGTGGGCAAGAAGATGAAGCCAGGAATGGAGATATTTTTTAGAGATAGTTACTCCTGGGTCGATGACTACCAACATTATGTACAACCTCTCATTAAGAAGACTACTTCTATTACCGAGGAATTCGAGGGAAGCGACTCCGAGGACTTATTCAGTCTGCAAATATTAGGGATGGAACTCGCATGATCCACTCAAGCGCTACAACATCGAACCCTCCCACTTTAATCAAGACTGCTGATGAAACCCTCCATAATTGGAATGCTATACTAGTTCCACCCATTGAAATGCAACCCAACCAGGATGTTTATCTCATTTCTTCCTCTTTTGTTGTTCCTCTCTTTTCTGATAATAATGTAATCGAGACATCCTTTGACGAGGTTCTCGATGCTATTTTTCTCGAGAATGAAATAAATGAAGATTTTGAGTATCTTGTTGTGCCTTACATTAATTATATTAATTCAAATCAAACTCCCGATGATGATGATTTTTCCAATGAAAAATTCTTAACTGATCTTAATAAGGTTAGTAATAAACAGAATAATTGCGTTCAAATTAATGAAGATGAAACTGTTGTTATCAATCTCGATTCTAGTAGCAAACTGCACGAGATTAGGATAGGATCCACCCTTAACGAGCATGAGTGCGCGCAATTTGAAGTGTTGCTAAAGGAATTTGTGGAAGTCTTCGCATGGTACTATGCTGACATGCTCAACATCAATCCCAAAATACCTCATCACAAGATTCTAACTCTCCCAGAATGTAAATCGATCAAACATAAGTGCGAAAGCTCTGCACTGAATGGTCGCTCAAGGTTAAAGAAAAGGTGGTTAAACAGTTAAACGTAGGCTTCACCTGGGTGATTAAATATCCCATATGGTTACCCAATATTGTACCCATGTCGAAATCAGGAGGAAAGGTTCGCACGTGCGTTGATTATCAAGATTTGAACAAAGATTTTTTGAAAGATGATTACCCTCTACCCAACATCGACACGATTATGGATAGCATGGCCAGTCATGCTCTAAAGTCATTCATTAACGGGTTTGCCGAATACAATCAGATCAAAATGCACCTGATCATCAAGAAAAACCGCATTCAACACCCCTTGGGGAACCTTCTGTTACACAATTATGCCGTTTGGTCTCAAAAATTCGGGGGCTACCTACTAAAGGGCTGCCAGAACCATCTTGCATGATCTAATACGTAAAGAGGTCGAGGTCTATGTGGATGATATGATTATCAAGTATAAAACTTGGGAAGGTCATGTTCCCGCTCTCCAAATTTTTTTCGAACGACTATGGCATTACCAGATGTGACTTATCCCACGAAAATGTGTTTTTAGCCTTACCAATGGAAATTTTTTAGGATTCATGGTTAGCGAGAAAGGGAATGAAGCAGATCTTTCCAAACTGAAGGCCATACTCGAAATGCTATCACTTCCAATGGAGAAACAAGTGCGGGGATTCTTGGGAAAATTATAATATATCAGTCGGTTCATCAGCCAATTGACCGCTATATATGAACCCATCTTCAAACTCCTCCAAAAATATTTTGCTAATGTTCGGAACGACGCTTGTCAGGAAGACTTTGATCGAATCAAATAATATCTAACTCGACCTCCGGTACTCATGACACTGCAGCCTGGTCTCCCTTTACTTCTATACTTAACCATAACAGACACTATAACTAGGGCTTTGCTATCCTAATACCTTGAAGAGTCCCGTAAAGAAAGGGCCATCTACTATTCCAGTAGTAAGTTGGTCGGGTACGAAGTAAACTACACTGCCTTGGAGAAAGCATGTGTCGCCCTTGTTTGTGTCACTAAAAAATTATGGCACTACATGCTCACCTTTTTAATTAGACTTATATCTTGAATGGATCCTATCAAATACCTGCTTGAGAAACATGCCATGTCTAGTCGAATGACCCGATGGTTAATGCTGCTAGCCGAGTTTGATATTGTGTATGTCATGCAGAAAGTCATAAAAGGAAGAGCCATCTCTGAATACCCTATGTAAGAAGCCAACGATTGGATCTCTGAATTTTTAGAACATCCTCTGCACCTCTCAGAAAGACCTCCAGTGGAAAATTTTCTTTGACGACACTGCCAATAAAAAGGGATACGGTATTGGGATACTCCTGATCGCTCTTGACGACTCTCACACTCCCATTTCCATCAAGCTAGATTTTCCCTGCACCAATAACATGACCGAATATGAGGCATGCACCATAGGCCTCAAAGTTGCTCTCAAGAAAGGAATCTAATGCTTAGATGTCAACGAGGATTCTGCCCTCATCATCTATCGGATCTATGGAAAGTCAAAGATGAAAAACTCTTACCCTTCCATGCCCCCTAGAAGAGCTGGCCTCGTAGTTTCGAGATGTCACCTTCCACTACTTGCCCCGAGCAAGGAACAACTTGGCTGATTCCCTTGCTACTCTCGCTTAAATAGTCGACATACCCGAGGGAATAACGATGGACACCTTTCTAGATCCAAATGCAAGCCAAACCGACCTACTACTACCATATTGAGCTCATCACAGAAGAGGATCTTGTTATGGACAATTGTTGGTACTATGACATTTAGAGCCTCCACAAGCACGGTAGGTACCCCCAGGATTCCAATAAGAAAGACAGAGCAACATTCTACAAGCTGGTTGCCCCGTATATTGTCTGCAATAAAGCACTATTCAAAAGAAATTTCGAGGGAACCCACTTACACTGCCTCGAAGGGGGTGACATTGAAGAAAGGATGCTGAAGATTAACAACAAAAAATGTGAACCCCACACGAATGTCCATATGCTCTCTAAAAAGATTATCCAATAGGGTTACTAATAGACTACCATGATTCAAGATTGGACCGCATATGTTCGAAGATGCCTTAAATGCTAACAGTTTTCTAATCTCCAGCACTTTCCTTCACGGGAATTATACAACATGACTTCTCCATGTTCGTTTTCCACACGGGGCATCGACATCATAGGAAAAGTCACACCCAAAGCCTCCAATGGGCACGAGTTCATCCTAGTTGCCATTGACTATTTCACAAAATTAGTTGAAACTGAGTCATATATAGTGTTGAATGCTAAAAAGGCATCCAAGTTCAATTGAAAGAACATCATCTGTCGATATGGGGTTCCGTACGAGCTAGTGTCAGATAATGGGTTACATTTCAAGGCAAAAGTCATTGAATTAGTCGACAAGCATGAGATTCAGAGACATAAATCTTCTCCATATCGATCATAAACCAATGGTGCAGTTGAAGTCGCCAATAAAAACCTCAAATCAATCATCAGCAAGATGACCAAGAGTTATCGAGATTGGGTCGATCAGATCCCTTACGCCCTCGGGGGCTACCATAGTTCAGTCTGAGCATCTACTAGGGATACCCCTTACTCTTTGGTAAACGACATATAAACATTCATACCCGTTGAACTATAAATACGTTCATTACACGTCATGCTTGAAAACAAAGTCAACGAAGATGATTGGCATCAGAGCCGACTTGAGGAGTTGTCTCTCTTGGAAGAAAGGAGGCTAAACGCTCAATATCATATACATGGATAGCATCGCCGGATATCATGATATTTCAATAGGAGAGTTAAGGACCGTGGTGTCCAAGAAGGGAATTTATCCCTCAAAGAAATCATAGAACCCGACTGGGACCCCAGAGGGAAATTCAAGCCAAATTGGAGTGGTCCCTATATATTGAAAAAGATTCTGTCCAGTGGCGCACTATGCTCACTGACCTTGATGGAGAATAGATGGGGAATCCACTCAACCTGAACCATCTCAAGAAATTATGCCCCTAATCTAAAATCTCGGCGCGCTGACTCCTCTCATCTCCCATGTATTAAAAAAAAATCTTCATTTCCTTCTATTCAAAATTACATGGGGCCTGATTCTCTAAAAAAAATTTGCTTTCAAAAATGAAACTCAGAAAATTTTCAAAACCCCCAGAGGTACGCAGTCAACTCATACGCTTTACATGGGCACGGTCCCCTTCTTTTTCATTAAGTGCTATTATTTTCTTACCTCCAAGAATGACAGTTCATTTTATCATTTACATGAACAAAAGGATTATGTATGCCTTAGCGACTAGTATAGATAATTCAAATAGTAAAATGAATCAAGAGGCATAACAATATGATTAAAATCCTTTTTGTTTCCATTATGGGAAAATTCGACACGGTTATAGGAAATATCAGCGCAGGGGGTTAAACAACCACCCTCGCTAAGCTAACTGTCCTAAAAATAAATCAAACCAAACCACTCCTAAATAAACTGATTAAACCTTCCCAAATTTATTCCAATAACCAAATACATAAAATCTTCACAAATATCACTAGCTTCACAAATACCATCAGCTTCACAAAGAATCTACCCCCAGCTACCAGAAGATCCAGCCCCATCATCATCTTCAGGCCCCCAAACTTCCCGTGTTTGGATAGTATGTCGAAGGTTCTTCATGGAACGATAAGATCCGAACAGCCTAGAGAAAACCACCATGCTCCCTCTATAGTGTCTAACATAGCAAACCATCTCTACCCAGTCTCCTCGACCAGGATCTTAGCCACTACCTTCTTCCAGAACGATTTCATATAATATTCAAACACATGCCAAGCCCTTCTAATAGACTGGAAAGGACGGGCTAACGACCGATGACTCTCCTACAAAGAGCCCAACCATATGCACATGCCTTCCATCAAATACTCAATAGGAAAGAAGTCCAGGGTATGTGAGGGCACAATATGCTCCCATCCGACTTGATGCAGGAGCCGCTAGGGAAAATAGAAGGAGGTCTGCTGAAGTCTAACTAACCGAACATGTCGATATTCCCCCAGTTCCAGAATGGGCTATAACTCTCCCCACCAGCGCACTGACCAGCGTAAACATCGAGCCCCATGATCCACAAACCATTTTACCCAGCTCTCGATAGTCGAGCCAAAGCCGATGAAATAACGAGTGAAGAAATTTGGTACAGCTACCAAGGGATATTTAGGGGGAACCACTAAATGAAATATCTCTGACAACCACATGAATAGCATAATCAGGATACCTCTCAAAAAATCTAAATGGCCTTTCGCCAAGTATTTAGACCGTTCAGGGTCTCTACCAGTATCACCGCCATAAGATTGCGATGATATGGCATCCATCCAGTAATGACAGTAAGTTGGGGGTCCACCATCAGGTCCCCGATCACCAGTAGTAGCTTCGAAGTTATACCAAGGGCAACGGCTCTAACATGGCCCGCATCGTTAATATCCTGCAGACGCACGGAGTACAATACAACTGAGAGGGATATCATTCCTCCAGTGACCAATGGACCAGCTGCCGAAGGCGAGATATGGAGAAACTCTACCAATAGTGTCCGAGAAGACTGAGAGAATTAAGGCATGGCCGCCGCCACACTAGGATTTAACCCCAACATAGCAGAAAACTCCTCGTAGGTCGAGTAGATCTCGTCCAAGAAAAAATAAAAACATGATCCTAGGGGTACCAAAATTGTGCTGCCGCCGTCAGCATGTTCCAGTCAATGGGTCGGTTGCGCCATAAAGAGACCCCACATAGGATAAAAACGTCATAGTCTACATTGTACGAACAAATAACTTTTAAAATCTCAAGGTAAGAGGCAAATTTCACACTTATGGGAAGAGACATTTTGGAAATGATAAGACACAGACAAGAAAAAAGCAAAAGAAATAAAATGTGAATGGGCGCCTTACTCCCTTTTACACTTGAAAAATTGGGCTAAAAAGCAAAGAACCTGCAAAATCTGAAAGAAAGACTACCCCTTAAGTACTAGTAGTTGAAGAAAGTGCAATCAAAGCTTTTGGGTGATTTGACTGGATTGACCTGCCGATTGGCAGGATAAGGGGCATGCCGATCGGCATCCCCATATTTTTAGAAAATTCCATCTTTCCTTTTTTGTCAAAATAAAAAAAAACTCAGAATTAAATAATCTTTATTTCAAAATTTAGGATTTTCCTTCCTATATTTTTACTCATCCTATCTTAAAATAAATTTTCTCTTGAGTAATCCTAGTCCTTTTTACGGTCTTATCAAGCAAAGTAAGAAGTTCATTTAGATTAAGTCATTTAAAGTAAGATAAATAAAAAATCCATTCATTTCATATATATACTGGCATCACTACTTTGCAGAAAAGGGAAGAAAAACAACGAGACTCGGCCCGAGACCCCAAACACCCCCTAATATCTCTCTCTCTCTCTCTCTCTCTTCCTTACGATGCGCACGCTTCCCCCGACGACGAGTTGAGGAGCCTCCGCTACTCGATCTAAATCCCTCCTCAGAAGAAGCAGATGGCATAAAACATGAAGGAACAAAGATCGAATACCCAATACGAGCCATCACAGAAGTCACCTAGTCTCAGATATCCCTCAGCCTGGTAGTCGACACCGGGACATGCTGTAAGAAAAATAAAATGGCAAACCAATCAGTTTGAAGTAAAAAGAGAAATCAGAAAAATAAAGGACAAAGAGATGAAAAGATATACCTCTGGCTGAAGGATGTCCACTATTAGCTCCAACATTGTTGGGTCCATCACATTAGGCTGATACTTCATACTTAATGATCACCCTCCCAGAATTCAGATATTGTAGGAAGGAGGAGCAAGCTGGAAAAAGGAACATCTGACACCTCTACTGACGTCGACGCACCATCGGTGTTGTGGGCAAACCCCACTGGCTGACTCGTACCCCTATTTAAATCTGTAGGATACAAAGGCATATTCACCACATCATAGATTCATGATGGCATCAACCAGCCCATCGCAAAGTCAAGTAGTCGTAAGTCACCACCGTGTCCGTATAAGACGAATAGGGATCACCAATTATCATCGACGCCTTGGCTTCCTTCAACATCTCTAGAACTCGCCTCATATATCTCGGGGGCATCATCGGTGGGACTTTCACCTCGTCCTACACGATCTGCCAAACTAATCTCTCTCCCAGATACCAGTAGTAGCCAAACTCATGCGCCAGCAGTCGGCGCATCTGTGTGTGCAACCTAATCACCCCCGTGTGTTGGATGGTCGTCACCCAGGGACAGAAGGTCACCTGGAGTTTTTCAAAGATAAACTCAACACTTGCACAAGTAAAGGGAGTGCCAAAGAAAAGGATTTAAAAAGAGAAAAGAAGAAATAACCTAGTCACTCGTTAGGATATTCAAGACCTGACGTACCACCGATAAGGAGAGACACTGCTTCGACTTTCGATTGGACTTTAGCCACCGGTACATCCGACAAAAGTTCCCCACCGACTCATCTCGCAAACCAATCAAAGGGGCATTAAGACTGATCACCTCGTAGAACGACGTTTGTAAAAGGACAAGAGTCAGTAATCAGAAGAAATCAAAAAGGAAATAAAAGAAAATGCAAAAAGAGAAATACCTCCCAAAGGTACGTGGCTCCAGTAAAAGTCTGTCGGCAGCACCGACTGAAAGCATCCATAGAAAAATAAAGGGTTGCCAAAGTCAGGCTCCCCCAGTTAAAGAGAGAGATATTAGACAATACCCTCAAATATGGTAAAAACCACAAGCGACAACGTCTTCGCTCGACGGCACCAAAAACCCTCCCAACAGTAGAGGAATAAATAAATGGGCCATCTAATGCACATGTAGTCCGTCAGTCTCATCGATCAGCTAACTCAGCAAAACCTTCGGGAGAAGAGATATACGGATTGAGTACCTCGAGACTATCCACCCCACATCGCCCAGCGTCGCATCCACCACTACTGATGTCACCCTTAGGGATCGGTACACCTCTATTTGTGTCCCCTCAAAGTCTATCCCCAATAGCTGCTGGATATCAATATGGGTTACCATCATCTCCCCAAATCCCAAGTGTATGGTGTGGTTTGTAAGGACATAATTTTATAAATATCCGGGGTAGAATCTAGGAATTTTCTGTTTTCTCCTAGATCACAGTTTGTATGTTTGATACCGCTACATTCGGCACATCAACACGATCAACCTCGACGGCCTTTATCCTAATTCAATGCACCCAGTATCTTCATGTGAATCATGCTACATGCGACGTACTGCTCAGCTCATTCCCACTACTCCACTACGCTTTATCGGTAAAATGTTTTATTGGAGCTTTAAATATTTTCATAAATATTTGGGAAATTTTTTGAATTTTTTTTTGAAGTCTGGATTAATTTTTTATCAAAACCATAATTTTTTCTAAGTGTAGAAGCGAAGTGTCACGAATGACGAGCTCGCTCAAATGGCTTTGAATGTCGTTCGAGCGAGATAAACATTCGTGCGATCTCGTTCGAACGAGCCGCCACCTCGATTTTTGTATAAATATCCGTTCTCCTTCTACACGTTTTTCAAGTCTTTATGCAATCTCAAAATTCTGCGAAAACAGCCCAAAATAAGACTTCATCTTTTTAAGGTTTTCTAAACCTTTTTGATTCACAAAACCATTCCCATATATGTGTGCAAATCTTTAAATATTCAAAAGGATCTTTTACTCATCTAGAGTAATTTGTGAGGAAGCTGTTCTCTTCTTCATTGTTGCCCTCCTAGGAAGGGATAGTTTCACCCGCCGACAACAAAACCGACACCCGAGGGTATTTCTGTGTCACATATTTCATTGTAATTCGTGTAAGCCGTTTTCTTACAAAATTATAGTGAAATAAAATGTTTTGCCCCTTTGGGGAATTTTTCCTCATTTGTGTGTGTTTGAATGTACTTGTTTGGTTTTATCATCATCAATCACACCAAGATGCATGCTTAGGATTTTATTGATAAAAACTGAGTTGAATTAAATAACTTCCTTATTTGAACGCAAGCGAGCCAGTTACATAACTTTACCGTGTAATTTTTCACAAAATTTTCTAAGATATCAATTTTCTGAAAATTGATTTTTGAAAACGAGAGTGTTCATAATGGAGAAGTTATATAATAAAAAGCCAATTTTTGACGGGACAAACTATGCATACTGGAAATCCCGCATGAGATCTGCTTTAAAAGCAATTGATGAACGTGTATGGATTTTAGTTGAAAGAGGGTGGACACCTCCCTCCGTCACTCTTGAAAACGTGACCAGTTTAAAACCTGTTACTACATGGACTGAAGAACAATTTAAATGGTCACCTTTTAACTCTAAGGGTTTAAGTGCTATTTCTGGGCCTGTCACGCCTGATGAGTTCAAACGCATAATGACGTGCACCACGTCAAAAGAGGCATGGGATTTTTTGCAACTTACCCATGAAGGTACTAATGCTGTGAAAAGTCTAAACTGCCAAATTTAACAACTCAATTTAAAACAATCACCATGCTTGAATCTGAATGTTTTGATGAATTTTATGCTAGACTGTCTGATATTATTAACACTAGCTTTAATCTTGGTGAGCACATTCGTAATGCTAGAGTTGTTAAAAAGATTCTTAGATCACAGCCTAAGCATTTTATCCCTAAAGTCACTGTGTTAAATTCTATGGGTAATTTAAAAACGCTTAAATTGGAACAACTTGTAGGAGATTTTCAAACGTATGAAATTGATATGTTTCCTAAATCTGTCAAGTCAAAAGATAAGGGGATTGCACTTAATGCCCAGGAGAGAAAGAGTGAGGGGTCGGCAAGAAAGAGGGAATCATCTAGAAAAATAGAGATTGATACGCCAGATTCTGAGTGTGATTTTGATCTAGGTGATTTAGCCCTATTTGCTAAAAATTTCAAAAGAATTCTCAAATTCAAGAAAAATGGTAATTTTAAAGATAAAAAGAAGTTTGAAAAAAAAATGAAAAAGTTTTTAAAGATCCTCCTAAGAAAGAAAGTGAGAGATGCTTTGAGTGCGACGGTAGGGGTCATAGACCCTTTGAGTGTGCCACACTTCTGAACAGAGAAAAGGGCAAAGTTGTCCTTAATGCTACCCTCAGTGAAGACAGTGAGGTCGAGTCGGTTGATTCTGGAGATGAGTCACCGCATGAGTGCAACTTCACCGCATTCATGGCTAGTCATGTGTGTACTTTTAGTGCTCCTCACGACGATGAGGATGCTGCTTCACAAGGACACCTCGACAGTGAGATCGATGTGAGTGAGGGGGAGGATGACACAAGTGAGAGCGAGAGTGATCTTCAACGCGCCTACGTCGAGCTTTATTCTGAGTCTTTTAAAACTAAAAAGCGTAACAAGGCGTTAGTTATTAGGATCACCGCTTTAGAGGATGACTTAAGAAAAGTGAGAGAGAGAGTCCTCCACTGGCACTACCTTAAGAGAGAGAGAGCGTCTGCCTATGTCGAGAAAGAGAGTCTGTTTAGAGAGAGAGAGAGAGTTTGTTTAGAGAGAGAGAGAGTTATTTTGAGAAAGAGAGAGGGGACTTGACTAAACAAGTGGCTAGTCTTACGAGTGATCTCCATTCCTCCATGGAGACTCGAAAGAAACTTAAAGCCCTTGTAGCCCGGCTTACTCATGATCTTGAGAGAGCACGGGAAGTCAAGGTACAAATCGAGGACAGATCTGGGAAGATGGGAAAGATGCTCCTCGGCCCCGCTTTAGGTTTTGGTGATAGGCAGGGAATAGGTTATGATGGTGCCTCCACGTCCCAAATTGCACCCATATCAGTTCCTGAGTTTACTACGACTCCTTATGGCCATCGTTAAAAACCTCTAAGGAGAGTTTGACCAAGAAAAGCAAACCAAGGTCCGCCTTTGACTGTGTTCTTTTGTACATATTGCAAAAGAAAAGGCCACCTCAAGGAGTTTTGCTATAGTATGGGTTAAACACGACGTACTAACTCTCCACCATAGCATACTAATGATTTTACCAGTCTGAGAGAGCGAGTTGAGTTTTTAGCTGCCACATCACAGAGTTTGATGGAGGAATTACGACGGATATCTTTACCATCTGTGAATGCTTCTCACATTCTGGTTAAAACCAACAACAATAAAGGTAAACAAAAGGTCACCACTACTTGGGTACCTAAGAAAGATAAAAAGGCCTTTGCTGTTCATGTCACTCTCAAAGCACATAATACTTCACAGTGGTCTTTTGATAGTGGGTGCTCCAGACATATGATAGGTGATGACTCTTTTTTTACATCTCTTGAGGATTATCAGGATGGCAGAGTCACCTTTGGAGATGGGAGAAAGTCTAGCATTGTAGGACGTGGTACTGTAGAGTTACCAGGATTTCCTAAGCGAGAGAATGTTTTATACGTCAAAGGTTTGAAAGCAAACCTTCTCAGCATTAGCCAGCTGTGCGACGCTGACTTCACCGTAAAGTTTGACCGAGATGCATGTAATGTCTATACTGAAGCCGGTAAACTCTTAGTGCGAGGGGTGAGGACAAAGGATAATTGCTATGGGACTGATCCCACATCCTCACTTGTCTGCAACAGCGCTATGATCACTCCTATGGATCTGTTGCACCAACGTCTCACGTGAACATTAGAGATTTATCACGTTTAGCTAAAAAGGACCTAGTACGTGGCTTACTATCACTTGGAAAGCCAACTTCGACGGTTTGTGGACCCTGTCAGTTGGGAAAACAAATTTGTATCCCCCATAGGATGTAGCATTCCATTACCACCTCTCGTGTACTTGAGCTTATTCACATGGATCTTATGGGTCCTACTGGTTCTGAGAGTCTGGGTGGTAAGAGGTATATCCTCGTGATGTGGATGATTTCTCCAGATACTTGATTGTGGGTTTTTTGAGGGAGAAATCTGAGGCTGTAGAGTCCTAACGACCAAGTGCCGTGTCCTACAAAATCAACACGGAGTCACTATTAATAGGATCCGTAGTGACAACGGCACAGAATTTAATGAAGCAAAGGTAGATCTTTACTGTGATAGCCATGGGATCAAAAATGAGTTTTCTGCTGTGAAGACTCCTCAGCAAAATGGGATTATTGAGAGAAAGAATAGGATGATCCAGGAAATGGCTAGATCTATGATTCTAGGTCGTAAGGTTTCTAGGAGATTTTGGGCAGAAGCAGTGTCTACTGCATGCCACACGGTGAATAGGGTTTATCTGCGTCCACACACACTTAATACGCCTTATGAATTGTGGACTGGAAAGAAACCTAACCTCGCATATTTCCATATTTTTGGGAGTAAATGCTACATCCTACGGGATAGAGAGCAATTAGGAAAATTTGACTCCCGAAGCGACGAGGGAATACTGTTAGGCTATTCATCAAATAGTAGAGCGTACTGAGTTTTTACCTGAAGAGCTCTAAGGTTATGGAGTCATTAAACGTCACGTGCAAGATGATGAAAGTTCGGTGTTTATTGATTCTAGCTTTTAGTGTGAGGATGAGGATGTTTCTGGCAGTGATTTACATGTCCCTCACCCACACTCTGTATACCCTACTCATGTGTTAGGGGACACACCTGCTTGGGTTCGCAAGAGTCATGACCCTCTGCCATTGTTGGTGATCCCACTCTAGGGGTCAAGACTCGTGCTCAGATCGAGAACGTTGTTAGCCATTTTTTCTACACATCCAGAGTCGAGACTAAGAATCACAAAGAAGCACTCAAGGATGAACACTGGATATCTGCTATATAGGATGAGTTGTTTCAATTTAAAAAGATCAATGTCTGGGAACTTGTCCCCCGACCTAGTGAGACTAATGTGATAGGTACCAGATGGATTTTTAAGAATAAAATGGATGAAAATGGTACCATAATAAAAAAACAAGGCTAGGTTGGTCGCTCAAGGGTACACACAGATTGAAGGTGTAGACTTTGGGGAGACATTTGCTCCTGTTGCGAGGCTTGAGTTCGTCCGCTTACTACTCGCCATCGCATGTCATCTGCGCTTCAAGTTATATCATATGGATGTCAAGAGTGCCTTTCTAAATGGCATTCTACAGGAGGAGGTTTACGTGGAACAACCAAAAGGGTTTGAAGACCATAAGCACCCGGAGCACGTCTACTATCTGAGGAAAGCCTTATATGGTTTGAAGCAAGCACCCTGTGCTTGGTACAAAAGGCTTACTTCCTATCTCTTAGCCCGTGGCTTCAAGAGATGGGGAGTTGATATGACGTTGTTCATCAGGAGAGATGACGGTGCTATTTTGGTTGCCCAACTCTATGTGGATGACATAGTCTTTGGATCCACGTGCTCGCAACATGCTCATCACTTTGAGGAGGAGATGAAAATGTGAGTTTGAGATGAGCATGGTTGGTGAGCTTACCTTCTTCCTTGGTCTCCAGGTTCGTCATCTAGAGGATGGGATGTTCATCTCCCAATCTAAATATACTAGTGACCTAGTGAAGAAATTTGGGTTAGACTCCGCTAAGCATGATCGTACGCCTATGAGTACCACTACCAAGCTTAGTAAGGACACTTAAGGCAAGGACGTAGAGCAAACCTTGTATCGGAGTATGATAGGTAGTCTTCTCTACTTGACTGCCAGTCGTCCCGATATAGCCTTTAGTATTGGAGTCTGTGCGCGATATCAAGCATCCTTGAAAGAGTCATATTTACTTGATCTAAAATGTATTATTAAATACATGAGTGGGAGTCTCTCATATGATATTTGGTATTCCTTTGATACCAATGATCGTTTGTCCGCTTATTCGGATGCCGATTGGGCCGGGGATGTAGATGGTTGTAGGAGCACTTCTTGTGGGTTTTTCTATTTTGGTTCTGCCCTTGTCTCCTGGCTGAGCAAGAAGAAAAATTCCATCTCTTTGTCCACTGCGGAGGCTGAGTACATCGTCGCCGGGAGTTGTTGCACTCAACTCTTGTGGATGAAGCAAATGTTGGAGGATAATGGGATTTCACAGGACACCATGACTATTTCCTGTGATAACACGAGCGGGATACACATATCCTGCAATCCAGTCCAACATTCGCGCATAAATCACATGAGGATACGCGAGCACTTTATACGTTAGTTAGTTGAGGAGAAACTCGTATCCCTGAGTTTCGTACCCACCGACCGTCAGTTAGTCAATATTTTCACAAAACATTTAGTTGCCCTTAGATTTGAAAGTCTTAGGAAGTCTTTGGGGATTTGCACAGTTCACTGAGGGGTTGGTCTTTGTCTAGGATATGATGATTTTTCATGTTCATATCATATGCGTCCTATTTCTAGTGTGTTCTATCTGTATTATTGCTTTGTTGTACAGCTATTTATTTATTCTTTTGAAAAATCCAAAAAGATTTTCTTTTACAAAATTTTTAGAAAAGCACAAAAAGATTTTTGTATTTTTCTTTGCGCCTTTTATGGATGAGCATTTAAGACAGCCAAGTCACAACTTCATTTCATTTATTCATGTGACTGTTTGATTGAGATTTGAGATGCTACAACATTTCATCCATGTGCTTTACATTGCTTGGAGTCTTTGAGATGTGATTAGTGATATCTTTCTACATGTTTGACTCCTATGTCCTTTATTGCACACATGCACGATTATATTTGACTGTTGTACTTGTCTCTCACATATTGGCTTGAGTGTTTCCATCTCAATTATGTCTATACAACTAACAATATGCGATCAAACTTGACAAGATTGGAATGCATGTAAAAACCGTTTTGGTGAGACTGTGTGTTTATTTGGAAACGGTGAAGGACCTAAAAAATTGAGGAATTTTATTATCCGGAGTCCAAAGAGGTCAAAAGAGCCCGAAAAATTAAAGGCAATAAAAAGAAATATATGCCAATCATGGGCCATTAGGTTTCACCATCAATTCTCCAAATTTTGAGAATTTAGAACACCTCTATTCAAAATATAAATATGAGGGAGTTTGGTTGGAGAATATATACGGGTTTGAACTTCCTTGAAAGTCCTGAAAAAGCATGAAATAATTTTGGACGTTATTGGTGTGGAAATCACTTTGAGCTTTGATTTGGTGATTTGATTGAGTCAATGTCTCATATTACCACCTTTTTACACCAAAGGAATATTTTGAGTTCATTCGTTAGGAGTATCCGATATTCATCGTGATTATATGTCATGTTTGTATGCATTGATTTTCCTATCGAATTTGATCACACCCCTACATTTACGCTATCATCGACTTGGTTGTTTTTGTGTTCTTTCATGGTGTGATTCTTTGTTGTATATTATGTGTGAAAAATTTTGAAAAATTCAAAAATAGCAGTTTATTCCCGTGTGTCATTCTCCATGTGCATTCATTTATGCTTCTCATATCTGTCTATTTGGGGACATCATAAAAAGGGGGAGAAGAATTATGGGGGAGAATTATTTTGGTGTTTGGTTGATTTATGAATGATTTGCTTAAGCTTAATTGATCATCAATTTTTGCATAACATTATATTTCAAACTGTTGCTTATCACAGGTATTTGCTTTTTCTCATGTGTGTAGGTACAACATTATTCATTATTGGATTACACACCCTGATTAGAAAAGCTTTGGAAGTTTCTGAAGAGCTGAAGATTTGGAAGACATGTCATTTAGTATTCTCAGTTTGAGGGTTTAATGGGGATATTATCTTGTAGGTCATTTGATTGCATAATTCAGATTTTTTATGTATGTACCGGCATGGACATAGGGGGAGATTTGTAAGGACATAATTTTATAAATATCCAGGGTAGAATCTAGGAATTTTCTATTTTCTCCTAGATCGCAGTGTGTATGTCTGATACCGCTACATTCGGCACGTCAACACGATCAACCTCGACGACATTTATCCGAATTCAATGCACCCAGTATCTTCACGTGCATCATGCGACGTACTGCTCAGATCATTCCCACTACTCCACTACGCTTTATCGGTAAAATGTTTTATTGGAGCTTTAAATATTTGCATAAATATTTGGGAAATTTTTTAAAAATTATTTTTGAAGTTTGGATTAATTTTTTTTATCAAAAGCAGAATTTTTTCTAAGTGTAGAAGCGAAGTGCCTCGCACGACGAGCTCACTCAAATGACTTTGAATGTCGTTCGAGTGAGATACGCATGTCGCGAGATCTCGTTCGAACGAGCCGCCGCCTCGATTTTTGTACAAAAATCCGTTTTCCTTCTACACGTTTTTCAAGTCTTTCTGCAATCTCAAAATTCTGTGAAAACAACCCAGAATAAGTCTTCATCTTTTTAAGGTTTTCTAAAACTTTTTGATTCACAAAACCATTCCCATATATGTGTGTGAATCTTTAAATCTTCAAAAGGATCTTTTACACACCTGGAGTAATTTGTGAGGAAACCGTTCTCTTCTTCATTGCTTCCCTCCTGGGAAGGGATAGTTCCAGCCGTCGACAACAGAACCGACACCCAAGGGTATTTTTGTGTCACATATTTCATTGTAATTCGTGTAATCCGTTTTCTTACAAAATTATAGTGAAATAAAAGGTTTTGCCCCTTTGGGGGATTTTTCCTCATTTGTGTGTGTTTGAATGTACTTGTTTGATTTTATCATCATCAATAACACCTAGATGCATGTTTAGGATTTTATTGATAAAAACTGAGTTGAATTAAATAACTTCCTTATTTGAACGCAAGCGCACTCTTCTCATGGGTAGTGTCCCACCACTTCTCTCCCAGAGCGTAAAAAAATGTCGTTGATCATGGCGTCTTATCCAATGCAAACGCCAAATGATCAAAACCTGCGAAGGAGACTACTCAGCGCACTACCGCAGGAAGGTTCTCCCACATATCCCTTAATCTCGTCATTCCTCGGGAGAGAAAACTCGTAGCAATAATGTCAGTCTGTCAAAACAGAAAAGAAACCTTTTGTCAAAATTCAAAGAAACAAGAAAATGCAAATAAGAAGTAAAATAATGTCAAAAGTCATGCGGTACCTACATAACCACTAGGGTTCATCACCCTAGAAGACCGATGATGTAAAGGCTCACGCAGAAGAGTTCAGTCATTGATAATAAGCTTGAACAAATCGAAAGCGATCTTATTTCCCAACGCTAAGGGCTCCCTATCCTACCACTCCAGATTCGCCCAATCGTCAACACCCAACCATGCCATGCGTGTCTCGCTATTTGAGAAATTCTCCATTTTCTAGTCTCGAATGAGAAAAGAATACAAAAGTAGACTGCAGAATATAGGGAAGCTAGAAGCTGTAACAAATGAAGAGATTTCGCCCTATTTTATAGGAGGTTAAGGGACATGCCGATCGGTAGTCCCCTGACCCACCGATCGGCATTGTCCCTTACCCTTCCCTACAAATTATAAATTACTTCTACCCTCCAATCGGCAGTACCCTCAAAATTTCTTACAAGAAATCCCTAAAAATCCCAGAAAATTCTAAAATTGCCAAATAAATATTAGAACATTTCTTCACCAAGAAAGCCATTTTTAAGGCTCCCAAAATTCCCAGCCGGATTAATACCACATTTTATTCCTAGCTTAAACCCTAAAAATCAGCGCACTCGCATTCCCCAAAAGCCCACTACAAGTCCTAAATAGAAATCAAATGCTTCCCCCGTAGGGTTACATAATATCTTACCCGTTTCCCCCCGGAGGAATTCCCGAATTAATATTTCTCCCAGAGGAATTCCAATTTCCCCAAGTAACTAGACATCTCTCCCCAGTAGTGACTCGAAGAAACACATATCCATAGAAAAATCCCAAAATCCTCAGTATAAATCAAAATGCTTCCCCCAGCAGGACTACGTAAATCCATCCATATATTCCTAGACTGATATCTCTACCCCACTTGAGTCTCAAAATGGTAAATTTAAAATTCCCCAGGGGAGATATACCCCACGTTACTGCTTATGGTCCTCAGAATTGACCTTGACCATCAGAATTGGTCGCTCCTACTTAAAGTCCTCAGAATTGACCTCGCCTTCAGAATTGGTCGCTCCCACTTAAGGTCTTCAGAATTGACTTTGACCCTCAGAATTGGTCTCTCCCACTTAAGGTCCTTAGAATTGGTATCGACCCTCGGAATTGGTCGCCACAACTTAACGTTCTCAGAATTGACCTCGACCCTCAGAATTGGTCACTCCAACTTAAGGTCCTCAGAATTGACCTCGACCCTCAGAATTGGTTGTTCTCACTTAAGGTCCTCAGAGTTGGCTTTGACCCTCAGAATTGGTCGCTCCCACTTAAGGTCCTCAGAATTGACCTAGACCCTCAGAATTGGTCGCTGCCACTTAAGGTCCTCATAATTAACCTCAAGCCTCAAAATTGGTCGCTCCTCCTTTAAGGTCCTCAGAATTGACCTCGACCCTCAGAATTGGTCGATCCTACTTAAGTTCCTCATAATTGACCTCGACCCTCAGCTCTTAGGTCCTCATAATTGAGCTCAACCCTCGAAATTGGTCGCTCTAACTTAAGGTCCTCAGAATTGACCTCGACCTTCAGAATTTTTCGCTCCAACTTAAGGTCCTCAGAATGACCTCATCCCTCGGAATTGGTCGCTCTAACTTAAGGTCCTCAGAATTGACCTCGACCTTCAGAATTTTTCGCTCCAACTTAAGGTCCTCAGAATGACCTCATCCCTCAGAATTGGTCGCTCTCACTTAAGATCCTCAGAATTGACCTCGACCCCCAGAGTTGGTCGCTCCAACTTAAGGTCCTCAAAATTGACCTCGACCCTCAGAATTGGTCACTCCACTTAAGGTCCTCAGAATTGACCTCGACCCTCAGAATTTATTTCTCGAACTTAAGGTCCTCATAATTTACCTCGACCTTCAGAATGAGTGTCTCTCACTTAGGGTCCTCAGAATTAACCTCGCACGTTAGAATTGGTTGCTCTTAACTTAAGGTCCTCAGAATTGACCTCGACCCTCAAAATTGGTCGCTCCTATATGAGGTCTTCAGAATTGACCTCGAACCCTCATAATTTACTATCCCCAACATTATCTTAGGTCCTCAGAATTGACCTCGACCCTCAGAATCGGTCATCCTCGCCCCTTTAGATCCTCATAATTGACCTTTTTTTCTAAAACATATTGTGGTGTCTATTCGACGAATTTAACTTGTTTTAATCTTATCCATCGAGGAGATCTATAAACACCACATTATAGGACCCCATAAGTCTCTCCGTAGGTCCCTAGAACCTCCCCAATTCACTATAAACCCTAGGTCATGCTTCGACTACCGATCTAGAAGCCATCGGGCACACCTGGGCCCCATTTGACTTTGGTCAAATTCATTGTCAGAGAAAAAGCTTAATGAATCTTTAAAGGTATCTAAATTATCTTTTCAATGGTCCACCATATAAATCGGCATAACGATTTGGATGAACAGTCCATTTTACTTTCGAAAATTAATTTGGAGGCCATCGGGTGCTCTCGAGCCCTGATTTGACCCCAATCAACTCCATCGTCAGAGCAAAATCTTAATGGATCCTCGAAGGGCACTGAAACCCCTTTAGAATGGTATATAAAACCCATTTCCAATGGTATGCCCCGTGCATGAAATGGCATAACCATTCAGACGAACTATCTATTTTCCCCCCAAAACTGATTCAAAGGCCACCGAGAGCTCCCGGACTCTATCAGGCCAAGGTTAAATCTTTATCTCTGAAGATACTTAATGAATATTTAAAGGGAACTAAATACTCTTTCAAATGATTTGCCCCGTGCGTGAATCAGCCTTACGTTACGGACGAAAGATCCGTGTTACTCCAAAAGGTCACTCGGCGCTTTTGGGCCTCATTTGACCGAAGTCAACTCTCCAAATGGAGAGAAGATATTTGAGAGTCCAATTAAATTGCATAATATTTCCAATGGTCTGCCTCGTGTGGGATTCAAACTTACGGTTTGGAAGAACGATCAATCGTCGTCCGACGATCTTTTTTCCAAGAGATCGGTAGACACTTTCAAGCCCCGTTTGACCCAAAGACAACTCCCACACCCGGGAGTGACCAAAGGATTTTAAAATTTCTCTGAATTACATTTCTAACGGTATGCCCCGTGCATAAGTTGGACATACGAATTGAATTTTATGACCCTTTTTTTGAAAAATCTGCATGAGACTGCCAATCAGTAGGTCCATTTCCTTGCTTATCGACAGTGTGTATTGGCTTACCTGCCGATTCGCAGGGCAAGGACTATGCCAATCATCAGTCCCTCTACCCTATATAAGGAGAGCACACACTTACTTCAAAATGAATCCCAAATCCATCAATTTCTTTGATCTCATCAGCATTCTTCTGCAATCAACAAGGTTTCCTTGTGTGAAATTCCTTCCCACCTTTCATTTCCATCATTATCATACCCAATTTAGCAAAAATATCCGTCTCCCTCATCCAAAATTCATCCTAACTTGCAAAGAAGCTCATAAAGGAGCAAGGTCAAACCTAAAATCTCTAAATAAGGTTCAAACATCCTTCTCTCTTTAAATTTCTTAACTTTCGCATTAGTTATATAAATTCTTAATTTAGCTTTTACTTTAGATCATACACATTAACATATCATCCTTTATTAGTTATATTGCACATAATTTACATTCTATAAAAAACCCAAAACAAAGAAAAAGAGGGTCACAACTATGAATTCCGATGGGATTCTTCATCACATTTGAAATATCTTTTCTACACATACACATATAATAAACTCCCATTTGAATATATGGGATAAACCCTAACCTTGTGCCGCATGCGAACCATGTGGACTTTGATGCCTTTATAGGCTACATAGGCATCTCGGGCTAAAACTCGAGACTCGAGTCCTATTTTCCTATGTTCTTTTTTTATCCATATATTATTCATATATATCATACTTGTAATACATACTTGCTTCTTATTAAACATATATTATTGTTTTATTATAACGATCAAATCTCGATAAGCGCACACATCATATTTTCTAATTATTATGTTGAGAACATTCTTACGGGTGACTACACTCCATCTCCTCCGTGATGCGATTTGGGAGATTCCGATCTCAACTTATATATACACGCACACACACTTCACGGAGAAATTAATAAAAATAGTAACACATGCCCATAAGAGACCGAAAGGGTGGGATGGGTGCTTAACACCTTTCCATTCCATAACTTAGCCCTCAAACCTATGATCTAATTGGTTTTGCAAGCATCAGTTTGTCTTTGATGCCGCTCTCTCGAGGCAACGACGTGTTCTTTTGCCCGTTTTGTGCAAAATAGGTTGACAACTCTATATCTTTACATCACCCCAACACCAACGACGATCGAAGCACCTCACGATGTAGTGAGGGGAGCATGACCTTTGTCTCTACCTCTTTTTCCCCTCGAAAGCGCCCTGGGGGAGGAGGCTGAAGATTCACCTGGGATGGACACAATATCACTCGTGTATATTCACATGTTTCAAACTTCTACATATTACCCTACTTTGTTCACTTGTACGTACTCCATTCTTTTTTTTACTCGTACATATTTACCCACTTTATCCCGCTTGTGTATTTAGCTCTTTGTCGTATGCCATTCATTTATATTTGTATGATTAGTAGTTGTACATATTCCTTTTTAACATATATATAAGTTTGTATAAAAATTTAATTAGACTCATGCATTTGCACACTATATCACATGAGCATCGAATTTTTAACCCTATATTTTTCCCATACTCGGGAGTCACTTTGTGATATATAGTCAATTTTTCAGGGTGCAGTTAACTAAGTGATATGACCCCCACATTCCATTGGCCAAGTGCCTAGATGTATATCAAACGGTTCCCACGCATCGTACCGCTTGACTAAACTCACAACGGGAGGTGTATAACAAGAACTTGTTCACTACATCGATTATATCGAATTCGTTCTCACAAGTACCGTAACCACGAGGTATATTGCGAGGCAATTAATGTACACTCGGGTATATCAAATGGATTTTCTACATGTACCAATGAATGATTTCCCTAATAGACAAGTGTTAAACCATGAAAGTCATGCCAAAGGAAGGAACCTTTACACTAACCTCCCATGCCTAAACCTCGTGCAGGTGTGTGTCCTAAGACACTCTTACGTACATTGCCGATTTTAATTTGAAACTCTTCCCCAAATTTTGGGTTGTCTTACCGCCAAATTTTGTGCTATTTCACCCACTTTTTAAAACATGACCATATCCACGAGTCTCAAAACAAGTTCAAACATATATTTTATTCCGAACCCTATTTTTTCCCAGACTCAGATCGTGCCAGTCATTTCACTTACACCTAAGGCGGAACATAATATAAGTGACAACTTAGTAATAACAACTGCGTTGATGGATTTTTATCCTTTTCCTTTCCTTTTCATAAATATCCAAAAAAATATTCCTTTTCAAAAGCAAATTAAAATATTATTTCCCTCTCATGTACGATCGCATTACCCTAGCTTGGTTGGGCTTCGTATCGACTGAGCTCTGCTACCAAACCATCTCAAAGCTCTACTCCATCATCAACCACTTCAATAGACATTGAATATTCCTATATAATATTCCTCATGGAGAACCCTGATTAGAATTTTAATACCAAGCCAGATCTGATGGCCATACTTGCACAACTCACTAAAAAAATTGACAGTCTACAATTATATATTCATGAGATGCAAAGAAACATGGGTCAGATCCTAGATATACCATATCCAGAAGTTATGATTAATTTTTCCTTTCCATGTTCTGTGGGACCATAAATGCTCGAATTAATATGGTCACCTAGATAATATTTATGATGTGATGGCTCCGCGTGTTCCACCCGTCAATGGGCCATCTCATGTGCATATGCTAATGCCGAATCTTACTCAACAAGGGGCTAACTTGCCCATGCTCGATCTTATTGGTACTAAAGAGGATTAACTAACCAAGTAAAGGATGATCACAAAATCACTGACAATAAATTTGATAAAGTAAAGATCTCGAGAAACTACGTGGATTACACTCATATGTCCCCTTACCCTAAATCCAGACTACTTGAGAAGTTCAAGATGCCCAACATCGAGAAGTTTGGAGGGAACGACCCTCCCACTGTGCATATTTGAAATTACCATCGCTCTATGAGACTACTTGGAGTTACAAAATAGATCATGACCCATATATTTTAGTAAACCCTCATGGATAGGGGTCTCCGTTGGTTCCCGTCAATGGAAAATCTCGAATCCGTAATTTGGAATATATTGTAAGAGAGTTCATAGCTTTGTATAAATACAACGAAGAGTTTAAGATGATGCGTAGACACCTCGAGTTACTAAATCAAGTTCATGGGGAGTCTATTAATGGTTTCATAAAAGGAGGAGAGAGAAGGCCACCACCATGACGAATCACCCGTCGAAAGCAGAACAATTCAACATAGTGAAGAAAAATTTTCTGCCACATATTCATAGTTCTATGGGTAGCCAATATTACCCAAGCTCAGATCCTTAAGGACACAAGGGTTAAAATTGAAGAGAACACTTCTACTCAGAAAGTATAATCTGAGTCAAAGAAGCTAGCTGGACAGTTCACTCCTCGAAAGTGTGATAAGCCTACTGCTGTTGGCATTAAAAAAATCTCCTCTCAGCCTGCTACCTTATGGCCACCATAATCCTGCACTCCTATTACTAGAAAAGAGTATATTAAAATCCATTATCCCCTCTCTAAAGTGTACTAAGATTTTTTATCCCTTAATCTCATCAACCCCTTGGATCCTCGTCCATCTCTCCCTATTCCAAAATACTTAAAACATGATGTCTATTGCACCTTCCACCAATTAGTGTCACCACCTAAAGAATATTGTCCAAGGCCTTATTGACAAAAGCATCATTGCCCATCCCGTAAGCCTCAAATAAAACACTACTCAAAACCTTTTACCCACACACCAAGGTTACATAAATGCCATGCTTCCAGACGAAGATCTCGATTTTGATCCCTTATCCAGAATTAAACCTATCAACAAGCGCACCTAACCCATTATCCCATGAAAATCCCGAGCTGCCCTAAAAGTATACCAATCCTTCCTGCTGCAGCCCGACACTGATTAAGATCGAGCTCTCTCTTTGATGACAAGGGATTTTGTTATTGTCCAGGCCTGATCAGAAATACAAAGGATGGATTGGCCTATTGTCTTAAAAAAATTTAGAAACTTTGGGATGAAACTCCCACAAATTTTCCTCTGAGAAGCACATTGTGCAAAAATCAGCGATATGTATATGGAAGCCCGAAAGTGGGCCTAGTAGTCTCGTGATTGGTTTGTACTTCCAGAAGAATTCAACCTAAAAATAATTATTCAAATCTTTTCAAAAAAATACATCATGAAGATAAAATTATGTGAAGCTCCCGAGTTACTCACCATCTTGAAGCTGAAAGGGTATTTCATCCCCTCCCCTAAACATTTTTTTGCCACATGTGAGGAATTTTATGATGAAGCAGTCAAAGTTATAGAGTCTATTGACTTATCTTTGAATAACCAAATTGTTGTAACATAATGGGGAGATGATTTCGAACCCTCAGATGACTCCAATGATGAGCTCAACATAAAGTGCATTTTCTTCTTTTATGGGGTAATCTCTTTCGAATAACTCTTGTCAGAAATCAATGAGGTTTATCTTGCTCCTAAAATAGATGAAGAAAATAGGTTCCTCTTCTTCGCAACATCTGTAAAGCATATAACCCAATCAGGTCATACTATAAGGATCTAGTCCTTCCATTAGAAAATGTGCCCATAAATAAAGGGAAGAGCGTTCATGAAGAAATCTCGATACCTAAGATAACAATTTAGGAAAGCAAGATGCTTGAACAGATGAAGAGGATTCATGACAACTTCACCTTATAAGGACTTTTCATGTCTTCCGAACTCCACTGAAACTCCCTTATAAAACGCCTTACTCAAGCTACAGTTCTTCCCTTTAATTCCCCTGATGAAGCAATTCATATAGTCGGGCCTCTGATAACCACAAGGCTCATATCCTATGTTGATAAAGAAAGTCCAGATCATAATTATGCTCTTGACATCCCTATCGAAGTTTTGGAGAAAAAATTCCATGAGTGCTTGTTGATAACGATTTCTCTCTAAATGTATGTCCATTGCAAACTTTACGGTGCTCGTGGTTACAAGTTAGTGGTCTTACCCCAATATCTTCTACCGTACGTGGTTACGATAATACTCAACAACAAGTTGTGGTCGATAATACTCACATTAGGGCTGACATGCTATGCCCTCAAACAAAATTCTAAGTCAATGACATCCTTGCCTACTTTAATTTTCTCCTTGATCATCATTGGTTACACAACATCAGAGGGGTTGAACCTTCTTTTCATAAAAAATTAAAGTTCTTTGTGGACAACCATGTTAAGACCATTATCGGGGATAATGATAATATAGATGGTATCGGTACTAGTAACTCAATCCTAGAAATACAGAACAATGCGAATGATATGTTCCTTTCGGGTTCAACATTTATCTGCTTACTCTTCTGATTGGAGATAATTTCAAAGATAAAGTGAGTTTCGATCACACCCCACATAGAAATATCAACGTGATTAAAATGTTTAAGAATATGCACCTTATTACCAGAGTGGGGCTTTATCATAGACAATAAGGAATTCTCAATCCCATTGTTCCGAAGAAATCCTATCCACTAAGTGGTTTAGGATATCAACTGTTTTCGACTGATCTTATATTTATTCGCCATCCGTATAAAAATAAGGTGCTAAAAGGGAAGGAAGTAATTTCTAGATACTCTCTAAATGGGTGTTTTATAAAAAAGGGTGAATACTTCCCTTATTGAGGCTTTCAGGAGCCATGGTATGACACGATTGAAAAGAAGATGAAGCTTGTATTTGAATTCTTCTTCGGAGACAAGTTCCCTTGGACCTAGGGATCCAAGCATTAAGTGAAGCCATTAACCATCAAGTTTTACGACTCAAGCTCCTCTTATATGGAAAGCACCGAAATCACTGATAGTGGAAAATCATTTGGCCTCAGTGATCTGAGGATGGACCTTTGTATGATCCGTTCTGAGTTCGACCCTTCCTTGAATATATCTCCTATTAATAATACTCTCGAGAACTGGTGGAGAATCCTAACCAATCCAACTTTATCAACCATAAACCATGTTTTATATCACCTAGGAAATCAACTTATTTTTCTTTTTTCTGATGCAAATGTAAATGATTCCTCCTTTGATGAGGTCCTAAATGTTGTTTCCCTAAAAAAATTATCAATGAAATGGACAAGATTTCTAGTAGATTATTGTGATTTATATTAATTGCATTGATTCTAATTAAACAATTGATAAAGATGATCTAATAAATGAATAATTCTTAACTGACCTTAATAAGAAAAAAACAAACAATATAACCTCATTCAAACTAATGATAATGAGATTATTATTATTAATCATGGTTCTAGTATCACTCTGAGCAATATTAGGAAAATGCCAACCCTTGGCAAGCATGAGAGATTATAATTCGAAGAGCTTTCGAAAGATTTCATAAACATCTTCACATGGTCTTATCGTGATATTCTTGGCATCGACCCATAGATCATACAAAATGAGATTCCCACATGCCCAGAATTCAAACCTATCAAGCAAAAGCTAAGAAAGCTTTCGCCCGAATGGTCCCTCAAAGTTAAAGATGAAGTAATCAATAAATTGAACGTAGGTTTCATTCATGTGGTAAAATATCCAACTTGCCTTGCCAAAATTATTTCAGTACTGAAATCAGGATGAAAGTTTTGCATGTGCGTCAACTATCGAGATTTGAACAAAGCCTTTATATAAGATTATTACCCCATGCACAACATTGACATGATCATCGACAACATAAAAACTATGCCTCAAATCATTTATTGATGGATTTACATGATATAATGAGATAAAGATGCATCCCGATCACTAAGATAAGACTGCTTTTACCACCCCATAGGGGACTTTCTAATACACCATTATGCCTTTCGATCTAAAAATTTCGTGGCTATCTATCAAAGAGTAACCATAACCATCATGCATGTAGGTATCCACAAAGAGTTCGAGGTATATATTAATGGTATGATCATTAAATCCAAAACTGGATAAAGTTATGTCCCTGCCTTAAGAAATTCTTTAAACGTATGCGGAAATACCAGATGTGTCAAAACCCACAAAAGTGCATTTTTGGTGTCACGAGAGGTAAGATCCTCATCTTAGTGGTTAGGGACAGGGGAATCTAAGCATACCCAACTTAACTCAAGGAAGTCCTCAAAATGTCATTGCCTCAGACTGAGAAAGAGGTTTGTGGTTTCTTAGGAAATCTCCAATAAATTAGCATATTCATTAGCAAACTCACTTCCATATGCGACCCCATATTGAAATTTCTCTGAAAGGATTGAACCAAATTCTAAAATGAGTCATGTCAGGAGGCCTTCAAAAAATCAAGTGATACCTTACCCAACCATCAGTGATCATGCCACCACCAGTTGGTCTACCTATTCTCTTGTACCTAATTGTCACCGACCCTTTAGGTGGGGATATGTTAGCCCTATATATCAAGGAGTCACGTAAAAAGATAGCTATCTACTACATCAGTCAAAATTTGGCAAGGTACGAGGTGAACTATACAACATTAGAAAAGGCTTGTATTTTCCTGGTTTGGGTCACCAAGAAACTACAACACTGCATGCTTGCATTTCCCATTAAGTTAGTGTCCCAAATGGACCCCATGAGATATTTACTAGAAAAATCTGTCCTGTCAAGCCGCATGGATCGATGGCTGTTATTGATATCTGAGTTCGGCATCACCTATGTCACATAAAAGGTCATCAAGCGGAGGGCTATCTCTGATTACCTAGCCAATTATCACATAAAAGATCATCATATGGATATCTGAATTCTCGGATGAAAATATTCTCCGTGACACTCACGAAGATCTACGGGGGCAAATGTTCTTTAACGGACATACTAACAAATTTTTTTACCACATTGGGACACTTTTAATCATAATCGATGATTCTCACCCTCCCATCTCCATCAAGATAAATTTCCCTTCCACCAAAAAATGATAAATAGGAGGCATGCATTTTAGGCATAAAGCTTGCCCTCAAGAAAGGAAACCTTGACATTTATATGCATTCTTCCCTTATTATAGGGCAAGTCATTCAAAAGTGAAATGTCAAGGGTAAGAAACTCCAAACCTTTCACGCTCAACTTGAAGAGTTTGCTTCCCAATTCAAAGATGTCACATTCCACCACCTCTATCGCTTAAGGAACATCTTCGTCGATGTGTTAAAAACTTTGGTTTCCAGCGTTGACATGACCGAGGGAATATAGATTACTCTATTGAAAGTTCAAAAATAGTCCATGCCAACTCACTACTACCACATCGAGATCTCCACAAAAGAAGATTAAGATAAAGTCAAATTATGGTATTATTGCACCTAGTTCCTCCTTAAGCGTAGTTGAAACCCACAAGGGAATGATAAGAAAGATCACATGAGCCTTTGCAAACTCATAGCTTAGTACAACATCTGTGATAAGGTGTTATTAAAGAGAGACTTTGATGGAACCCATTTGTAGTGAAAAATAGGGACTAACACTGAAGCAATAATGCAGAAGATCAATGGTGGGGAATGTGGTCTCCACATGAACAACCATATGCTTGCTAAGAAGATCACCAAAAAAGGATGATATTGGACTGCAATGGTCCAAAACTGCTGTGCCTACATCAAAATATGCCTCAAATACCAATAAATATTCAATCTCCATCACTTACCTCCTCAAGAGTTATACAACATGACCTCTCCCTGGCTCTTCTCAACTTGGGTCATCAACGTTATTGGGAAAGTCACTCCTAAGGCATCCAATGGGCATGAGTTCATCCTAATTACCATCAATTAGTTCACCAAATGGGTTGAAGTAGAATCATATACAGTGTTGAATGCAAAAAAGTAGCCAAGTTCATCCGAAAGATAACTATCTATTTGTATGGGGTCCCTCATAAGTTAGTATTAGATAATGGCCTCCATTTCGAAGCTGAAGTTATCGAGGTAGTCTAAGAGTATGGAATTCAAAGACATAAGTATTCTCCTTACAGGTCGCGAACCAATGTGGCCATCAAAGCTGCAAATAAGAGCCTCAAATCCATAATTAATAAGATAACTGAAAGTTATAGAGATTGGGCCAATACTATTCCTTATGCCCTCTGGAGATACCGCACATATATCAGAATGTCTACCAGGTCTACTCCCCGTTCCCTAGTCTATGGCATGGAAACAATCCTGCTTATCGAACTTGAAATACCTTCCCTGCGATTTACCCTCGAAAGTCAAGTTGGAGAAGTTAATTGACGCAAAGTCGTTATAAAGAACTCCGAGTCTTGGATGAAAAGAGATTGAAATATTGGTACTACATACAAAGTTATCATCATCATATTTCTCGACCATTTAAGAACAAAGCCAACGATCGTAGCGTGTAAGAAGGAAACCTATCTCTTAATGAAATCGCGGAACCAATCTGGGTCCCAAGAGGGAAATTCAACCCCAATTAGAGTGGGCCATGCCTAGTAGAAAAGATTTTATCGGGGTGTTGGTATGCTCAAAGGCCTTATTGGAGAAGATATGGGATGCCCAATCGATCTACATCGCCTCAAGAAATTCTACCTGTAATCCAACTCTCTCCGCGCTACGCAATTCTCACCTCTATTCTATTCTTCAAAAAAATTCTTCTCATATATATATATATATATATATATATATATATATATATTTCAAAAATTATAAACTTTTTTTTTATCCCCAAGGAGGTACATAGGCATCCCATAAAGTCACTTTGTGTGCGGACCGTTCTTTTTCACAAAATGATATTCTTTTCTCCCAACAAGAGATGCTAGTTTATTTCATCATTTGATTAAAGAAAATGAATATGTAAGCCTTATAGATTTGTATATATTGTTTAAAAATAAGAAAATATTCAAAAGGCACAAAAGATATGTTAAAATTTACACGAAGCATTAGTAATGAGAATCTTAAAAAAGCCCATAATACATACACCTACAGACCTACCATACACAAATGCAAAAATAAATAAATACATAAACCCTCCCAAAGCTACACCAACAAACCAACTTATAAAATACCAACACCTAAAGCACCAACCATCTTCTCATAAAGCTTAACAAAAGATCCATCTCAACTTTTGAAAGTTCTGCTTCATCATCATTATTGTTGTAGTCACTTTCATGCTTAGGGGTTACCCAATTATCTCCATTTTGAGTACGTACCCTCATACACTCAATATAGTGATATGCCTTGAAAAGCTTTGATGGGACCATTCCACTTTGTTCTACAACCTTTGCTATCATAATCCACCTCTGCCCAATCTCCTCAGCTCAAACTTCATATCCAAATTCTTCCATAAATATTTCAAATAATCCCTTAACACGACCGTAGCTTCCCCCACAGATTGGGTCGGATGGAGAAATGGCATACGACGCTGCCACAAAACCCTAGAGACATCATTAAAGATTCAGTCAAGTGCTCCACGGGATAGTAATTTCTTATATGCGAAGAATCTGCTCCTAGCCCACTTGGCGCAAAAATCGATAAGGGAGATAAAAGGAAGTCTGATGACGACCCACAAGCTGGGCATATTGAAAGTCATCCAATTACAAGATATACTTCAGTTCTCACCACCAGGGCACAAACCAATGGAGGAAAGTAGCTCTATTTGTCAAGCGCCAATCAATCTAATCATCCATAAATGGACTAAAATGAGTACAAGACCGAAGACAGAAGTGGGGAGTACCAATAAGAGGATAATTGGGAGGTGCAACCAAAAGAAGCCTCTCCACTAGACATATATACAACATCACTGGGCTACCTCAAAAAAAGGTAGAGCATTTCTCTTTATAGTCATCAAGGCCATTCAGTGTCTCCGCCAGTATAGTGATAGTAGATAGCCCATCAACAGTGCTATGGCAGCCACTTGGGTATTCGAACTCAGGTCACCCATAACTAGGAGTATTTTAGCGATCAGACCGAGAGCCACAACACTCGTAAATCCATTGTCCCTAAAATCCCTCTAGCACATAGAGTCCATCTCCATAAGGCAATTGATGAATCCCCCACGCACCAGTTGTCTGGCAATGAATAGAGATATATGCATTAATTCGGCCAGGAGCACCTGCGAAGAACGAGAGAATTCAAGCATAGTAGTAGGAACTTGTGGATGGACACCCACTCATGGCATAAAATTCTACATAAGTTGGATATACCTCATCCAAATCCAAACAAAATATGTGATCATTAGGGTACTAGAATTATTGAGCCGCTTGTAGTAAGCTCTAGTTGATCGATTGGTTGCACCACAAAGTGGTCGGGTGCAAGTTGAAAGTGGCATAATCAACGTTGTAAAAACTCATAGCTTCCAGACCATCGAGCTAAGCAACTAACATTTATGTTATGGTAATGGACAATAGAGAGAATGGAGTTGTATGCAAGGAAGAAGAGAAGAAATATTGGGGTGATTCAAATGTACACCTTAAGCCCCCTTTTATACTCAAAATCCCCGTAAAATGATGAAACTATTGAACCAATAACAATAATGGAAGAATTGAAGTTCTAAGAGTGTAGCAAGAGCGCAATAAAAGGCTGAAAAGAAAATATACGTGATCAGTTGTGCCAATTGGAGGGCTGGGGGTAATGCTGATCGACACCCTATTTTTGGAAAGATTCCGTTTATCATTCTCATTTCCAAAAAATTCCTTCTCAAAGTTAACTTTTTACCAAAAGGTTTCTCGGACATTTCTTTATTTAGATATCTTAAAAACCTTTTTAAAAAAATATATTTTTCTTACTATTTTCAAATAAAAACCCTTAATGGAAAATTAAGATGCATATAGAATACATCCTTAACTCAAAGATAATTATTAAACATGCATCATTTTATATATACTTCACTTTTTTTAACATTCTTTTCAGGTAAATCAGAAAATAAAAAAAAGAAAAAAAAAGAGCAAAATTGTCAGGGCACAGTCATGAGTTTATAAAATCCTATCCTAGTAACACTAATCTCTACGAGGGCACCTCCCATAAAGGCATGAAGTGGATTTCCCACTACAGTCACTCGAAGTCAACGAAGAATCATTAGTAGTCACCGATGGATAAAAAAAAGACCGAGCCATCTTCCTCACATGTACAACCATGGAAGACATCCAGTTTCAAATGCCGTGTAGCTAGGACATCCATATAGTAATAGTATGCAAAAAGAAAAGCCAAGAAAAAAAGCAAGTCAGTAAAAAGATGAAACTCAAAAATCAAAGTGCATGAATCATATAAGAAAGAAGAAGCCTTGTCAATTGGATGTCTGCCTATGGAAATGGAAGAAGACCCACTAACACCGTATGGGTTCGGTGAGGAATCTCGATTCATTGAACCCCTAATAGATGAATGTAGTATGGAGGTAGCGAATAATTTCGAAGAGAATGAACCTCCACATCCCCTGCACCACTTCGTGATGCCTTAGCGGAAGATCCCGACACACCACCGCCACCTTTCACCTACGTTGATGGGGGAGGGGTACCACCCACGTCATAAATTAACTAGATCATTAATTAAATAACCACGAAACCCAGGTAGTCACGCGGCACTGTCATATCTATGTATAAGGAGTAGTGATCTCCCTCTATTAAAGTTGTCATCTCTCACTTTGATATCTTCTTCGAATCCCTCATGTAGAGCGGGGGATTCGCTGGAGGAACCACTATCTCACTCTCCATCACGTGTCGCACTACCCTCTTTCCCAGATACCAACTGTATCCAAACTCATGCGATAATAACCACCGCATCTGAACATGGAAGCTGGCGACTCCCATCTCCCCCGAAAGCTGACCCGAGGGGTAGAACGATAAATGTCCAAATAAATTCAGTCATTAATTCATAATAAAAAAGTAAAAAGTAAAAAAATCCTGAAATGAAATAAAGGCTAACCTATCTGCTCGTCAGAGAGTTTAGAATGACTCTCACATCCCTAGTAAAAAATTCAAGGTTAAATTAAAGGTTAACCTGACCGCTCGTCAGAGAGTTCAACATAACTCTCACATCCCTATGGGCTCGGGGCTCCTTAACTAGTTTATTCACCTTTATCCACCGTGTCATCATAGGTCAATCATTGGCCTCCTCCGCCAGCAAGGGCATCAACTGGGTGTTGCACACAATCACCTCATAAAACCATAACTACAAAATTTTAAAAAATACATATATTTAAAAAGGTAAAAATAATGCAAGATTAAAAAGTCAAAAGCATAATAATAAATAATTCCTCTAAGAGCTACGTGCCCCCCCCCCCCCCCCCCCCCGGTGAAATTCGACCAGCGACAATGACTGAAGGCATCGAGGGTGACTTATAGAGAGGCCAACGTCAATCTCCCCCAATTAAAGTTATTAATTCAAGAAAAGACACAAAGGAATGCAAGAAACAATAAGTGGATGTCATCCCCACTTTTTGCCACCAAATGCTCCCGAGCAAAAGCAGAATGAACAATTGAGATGCTGACCATCAGATACATGAATCACCCTCTTAATTAGGATATCCTTCGGTAAGGACAACTTCATGGACTCCCTTGAGTCCATCCTTCAAATAGGCCTTAATGCGTAAAATCACCGTGTCACTCAAATGGAGAGACCGATCCACTACAATCTGTGTCCTCTCAGAAGAAAACCCCAAGATTTGGCGCACGTTTATCGATGTAACTGCCATCTTACCCACACCGAAATGGGAGGCGTGGGTGGTATCCACCATTGCTCGCCAAGAGTTCAAAACACCACTGTCGACTGAGATATATTGTCAAGCTCTCTCGCCGAATATATAAAATTCAGAAATGTTGACCAAGAACTTCACCTCCTCGGGAAGGATGTCCCAGATTGCTTTTAGCCCATCAATTATCGAGAGCGAATCTTCGTCAATGAAATGTTCGTCTGCAAAATACGTTCATGATACATAAGTCCATCAAGAGAAATAAGCAAGCTAAAAAATGTAATAAAAATTCAAAAATAAAACAAAAAGAAATAAAAATAAAAATAAAAAATAACATAACACTCACATAATCGTTAGGGTTCTGCACCCTAGCTGAACGGTGAATTTCAGGTTCCCTTAGCAAGATGTGATCATCCTCCACTGTCCTAGCACCATGATACGCATTTTACCTCTCCACTAGCATTCCCCCAGGGAAGTCCCACTCGATGTTAGCCCAATCATCAACACCCACATTGTTGATTTTTTTTTAAAATTCAAAAAGAAACTCTAGAGAACTCTTTTGAGTGAGTGAGAGACAGAGAGATAAATCATTTTTGGTGTGAAATAAAGGATCCCTTCACCCCCTTTATATAGGGGTAAACGGTACACCGACTGACAACCCCTGTGTTTTCTCGCCGATAATGATCTTTGGAAATCACAAAAAAACCCTAAATTTCTATCCCCATGCTCTCCCTATGCTTATCAGCACCCCCTCAAATTTTGTAATAAAAAATCCAAAAAATTGCTAAAATGCCTAGAAAAGTTCCAAAAATCATAAAAATTCAAATTTTTTAGAGACCACACATTTTTCATTAAAAATAATCAAAACCAAAATTACACAGACATCCAAGAAATTATCAAAAATATCAAACTTTTTAAAAAAAATCTCAAAAATTCAAAAAGAAAAATCCAAAAATCACAAAATTCAAGTTTTGTAAAAAAGTTTCACAATTTCATGAAAACCATAAAAAATTTACAGGTACTTAAAAATCTCAAAAATTGCAAAAACTCTAAGAAAATCCAAGACTTTTTAAAAATTTCTCACATCATCACATGTCCTTTATAAACCACTATACATTATTTTGGTCCTAAAAATCGACCTTCTCACCCTTTCCTTTTATTGACCTTCTCACTCCTTAGATCCTTATAATTTACCTTCTCATTCTTTAGGTCCTCAGAATTGACCTAGGCTCTCAGGATTAGTTCGAGATTCCCGTATAAGTTGCTTGCACCCTTTAGGTCTTCATAATTAACCTAGGCCCTCGAAAATAGGCTAGGATCTACTTATTAGTAACGTATACCCTTTATGTCCCCAAAATTGACCCCATCCCTCAGAATCGATCACACATACTCCTTAGGTCCACATAAATCACACCTTTATCCCCAACACGATCACAACCTACCCCACCAGAGTTCTCATCCACAGTGACCCAATACTCAGAAACCTCCACTAGGTGTCTATATTTTGATGATATTCCCTTATCCTAAGCTCACCTATTGAGGGGATATGTATACACCCCATTTTAATACCCCCGCTATACCTCCACATGGTCTAAATAAATTCCTTTCGAACTCGGACATTCAATACTCATTTAAACCCTAATTAGAGAATGATTGGATGCTCTTCGGGACCCATTTGAATTTATTCCACTCTTGAACTTGAGAGTATCCTAAATCACTTTCACAGATCTTTGAATCCTCTTTTCAACGGTTTCGATCATGCACAAATCAAACTTACGATTTTATTTTACGGTTATTTTACCAAAATGCCCTAACCGAAGAATAACTTACTGCTTTTCGAGCTCTGTTTGACTTTGGTTTACTTTTAGATCCGATATTATCTCAATATATTTTCATAGATCTCTTAATCTTCTTTCCAACGGTCATGATCGTACATGAATTGGACTTATGATTTACATTTTATGGTTATGTTACTAAATAAATCCATTTTGGCCTATTGGCCGAAAAGACATTACTTGGTCGCCAAGTCTGGCACCCCTGCAAGTAGGCAGGCTATGCTGACCAACAACCCCTAGGGGCATCCTGGTCATTTTGACCTTTTATGGTTTCCTATTTAAGGAATATCTGACCTCACAATTCCATATCCTGTATCCTTTTAATTAGTATGGTAACCCTATTACATCCCTTCCAAAACTTTCCCTCACATCACCTCTTGCTTCACCACTTTCCACCACTCCACCACCATCCTTTACATCCAAAAATAAGATTATAAAAATTCCAAAGATTAGAATTCAAACAACTTAGAAGGTCAAACTCCCTTCATTCTACATTGCCAGTTTAGTTTCATTTAACATATTTCATTACTTTTAGCACATTCTTTAGTTCATTTTTGTTTTCTCCCACCACTAATCACACTTTTTATTATATATTTCTATCAAACTTATTTTTATAAAATCATAAAGAGGGTTTATCCTATAAATTTTAAATAAGGGTTTTCGCATCTTTCTCACACTTTAACCACATTTTCACACTTTTTCATAAACTATAAAGATAAACTCTAATACCGAATTATGGATTAAACCCCACCTTCTTTCCCTTTCGAACTATATAGACTTTGATGCCGATTTCGACGATGTAGGAATCCTAAGATTATCTTCGGATTCGAGTCCTCATTTACTTATTACACTTTATTTTCAATATTATTCTACTTATATATTCTATATATATTTACTCCCGTAGTTAGTTTACTTATTTTTATCATTTTTTAATCCATCCTATTGATATGCGTATTCACTTTTTCATAGTGAGTCATGATCCGATGCATCGCTTATTATTTATCTATATTTACTTAATTTACCAATTTTTAATGGTCCCATTGACATGCACATTCACTTTTTCATAATGAGCCATGAACCCATGCATCGCTTATAGTTTAACCGCATTTATTTACTTTATTACTTTTTAGCAGTCTCATTGATATGCTTATTAACTCTTTTGTAGTGAGTTATGATCCGACGCATCACTCATATTCTAGTTATTTTTATGTCTTTCTTTCTTTTAGTCTTACTCCTTATAATGATTCGTTCCCATCTTTCCCATGATGCGGACACGATGATTTCACTCCTCACACATTCTCATATGTATACACATTTTTCACTCCACACACTCTTACACTTTGTACACATTTTTAGGATAAGGAGAATATTGTATTACCCATGAGAGCTCGAAAGGGAAAAATGGGTTCCTAACACCTTTTCATTTCGTAACATAGTCTCCTAGCCCGTGATTCACTTGATTTCAGAAGCACTAGCAAAAATTTATGTCGTCTATTTAGAGATGGATACCTCTTTTGCCTGTTTTGAGTAAAATAGGTTAGCGACTCCAATATTTACATTTTCACGCACTCACACGTCTTGATAATGATCGCTTTATGCCCTCTGTAGCCCGTGAACGTCGCGCTAGCGATGGGGAGGAGATTTCCACTCTTTATTACAATTTCTGTTTGGGATGCTGGGATGGCCACATATATGAGACTCAAAGATTTTAATCATAAATCGCTTAAATGGAGGAAAACAAAAGTGTTAGTTGAATATTTCATACTTTTAAGGAAAATGATACTTCCATGCTAAACATCAAAGTAGATTTTCCAAAAGTATATTTCATTGAACTTTAATTTGGGTTTTATCAATTAAAGCACAACAGTGTTCACTTTTATTCTTTATAGGGGTTATATGCATTACGTCCAATGATTAATAAAACTTACACGTGTTTTAAGCCTTTAATTGATTACTCATCTCTATTCGATGTATGTGACATAACCATAAACCTTGATTATGATGTCTATATAATGTATGTTCTGGTAATTAATTATTGTGTTTTGAAATATGGAATTTATTATACATGGTTACATTGTACTTGGGATTTGTTCCTTTTGAATTGGAAAATCCTATTTTTTATTCCCTTGTGCGCCCTTTGAAGTGATTTTCATTGCAGCGAAAAAAGTGTGACCCGTAAAATCATCGGTCCCTGCAGGGAAAAAAGAACTAAAAAAGTTATGGGATTAAGCGTGACCCTTGAAACTATCCCTTTCATCAGTAAAAATACATATATGAGGAAGAAAAAAAATTGCGAAAACTTTCTCGCGTCTGCGAATTGGGTTATAAAAATAAGAAACCCTATTTATTTTAGACTCTTCGCCGTAATAAATCTTCATTTATTTTACCCGTGAAATCTATCAAAGTCTCTAGGTGCCATATTTTTCTCATTCAAGTGATTTTTTCAAATATTCAACATCAAATTCACTTACGCATCACTAAGTAAGCCTATTTCCTTTACTCAAAGTTAGGGTTTGATCAAAATTCAAGCTTAACTAGATTGCATGTCAAAGAACTCTAGTTAACTTAGGTCTTTTTAAGCTCGTGATAACCTCTCATCTAATACACATTGGTTTGAAAATTTACCTATATTTATGACTAGATTCATCTTTAATTTTAGGTTTAAACCCTAGTTTTAAATCTAATTTATACTATTTACGTTCTTTTGTTTGTGCTCCTTATTTCAACTGAAATAACAAGCTCTTCATCTAAACTCGTTCACATAAAGTACCCTGAACCTGAGCCCATAAGGTTTGAAACAAAATCTCAAGAACTAAACTACACAAGCTATTATATAAGAGAAAATTTATGTTTGAACCTACATTAGATCGGATGTCTATATATAATAATATGCATGGGTATATAACGAGTTCTCATCTAGGGGATAGTTGAACGTCTGCTTCACTGGGAATTTGAAGGACAATGTTTTTCCTAACTTGGTCAAATAATTCTATTCGGATGACAAATTCGATGACGATTACAAAAAATCCTTTGACATAACTCTGGGAGGCATATGTATTGATATTTCTTTTGATATCATTTATGAAATATACAAATTTCTAGAGTGGAACGATCCAACTACCCACACCAAGGAAATAAGCATCCTTCAAAAGATGAAGTTTGTGTTGAAATTACTAATAACTTATGGGCGCGTTGTGTGAATAAGTCACTAGATCAAAAGAATTTATTCAATAATTACTATCTTATACACATAATAGTATCGGGTAACATTTTTCTCAAATCTCACTACACTACTCTTCCTAACACTTATTTATGATTTCTTTACAAGGTTGGCGCCAGTGTTCCCATAAATATTGTATTACAATATGAGGAGTTTGGTTTTAAGAAAAGGAAATATGAGGTCCTCTCTAACCTATGTGTTGATGTAAAAAACTAGGTTTGATCTAATTAATTAATTAATTACTGATAAATATGAAATAAAAAAATAAGACAAAGGATTTTTAAAGTGGTTCAGCCTTATGAAAATGGCCTACGTCCACTATGTTGTATCGCAGATGTTTGCCTTAATCTCGATGATGGTTACAAGAGATTAATTACCCTGTTATGGAGGGTGTTACAATATATTTATAACCTTGGGGCTATCAGCATGAATAGACGATATGCCGTTGTTTAATAGACATATACATTTGTATAATAAGAATATTCATTAAATCCGATGTTCATTGAATGTGCAGTTGTCGCTTGATCTTCCTGGCTAGATGCTCTGCATGCTGAGTAGCTCGGTGAGCATATGTATTTTCCACGTAAGATGACACATGTCTTTATATAAGTGGTCAACGTCTGCTGACTAATTTTATATCAACAGAAGCCCCCAATGTTTCACAGATAAGTTTTGATATAAGAGTGTGGAACATTTTACTCAAAAGCTGCTCGGGTACCTTTTTGTGCCTTGATTAATTACAGATCTCCAACATTTAGGAAATTTACTTCTAGTCTCGTCATTTGAGCGTGAAATGGAAAATTTGTAAATATTTTCAATTTGCGACAAACGCTTGGGTATTTGCGTCTTTTTATCCTTTAACCGTCGAAAACGCATTCGCCTTTTCTAGTAATCATTTCTTTTCCTACTTCCCGATGCAAGGAATTTAAAAGCGATAGAAAAAGGTCGTCATCTACTTTTTACCTCCAGATTTCTAAACTCTTTGTTTTCTCGCTCTGTTTTCGTACTATCGTTTTGTCCATTGTCCGTCTTAGCAGATTTCTCAATTTTCTGTAAGAATTTCTTCCATCTTCTTTCTTTTCTTTAGTAATCATGGTTTATCTTATCGAATCTTTGGATAAATTTCGAGCCGATTTTGCAATTACCTCTTGGGTTATTCTAGAAGAACCTCCTTCTCCATCTGATTTATTTTCTCTGGCTGAGGGACACTGGTTTCCCTCACTTTTCATAGCTGAATATGGCTTTCCTTTTTTGCCTATTCCCTTGTGTTTGGAGTTTTGCCAATATTTCGATATTGTGCCTGCAAGAGTAGCTCCAAATTCATGGAGGGTAGTTAATGGCATACATAGGTTAAACAAGATTTATGGGTCTCATTTAGGGATCCCTGAAATTATGTTTTATTATAAATGGGTTACCAGTGATACAACATTTTATTTAAAAACTAGGTTTTCCAATAGAGCTTTAGTGGTCAATCTTCCCGATGCTAATGGGGACTATTTTGATCATGGAGTTGTGATGAAAAATTGGCAACACCCTCCATTAAAAGGAAATAATGTTTATCAAGGTCCCAAATGTCCACATTATGGCAATGTGATAGGTTATTTTTACTTTTCTCAATTTAACTCTGTTTATATTTGATGAAACGCGCCACTGATATTCATGTTTGTTTTGTTTTTGCAGTTGATAACAAAAGAAAGCCCCCAAAAGAGAGTGAAATTAATATAAAATCTTCGAAACTCGTCTGGGGTTTGTATCAATCAGTTAATAGGGAGCATGTTAGAGATGCCTCTTATTTGTTGAGATACAAAAACACCACCTCCTCTTTTATTGCCTGTCCTCTTACTCCTCCTGTGATAATTGATCTTAATCAAGTTCCTTCATCTCAAGATGGCGTAGACGAATCTTTTTCTGATTTAGGTGCCTCTATTGCTGATTTGATGACAAAGAAGAGGAGAATGCATGCGTTCTTTGTCAAATATGCTCCTGGCACTGATGGGGCAAAGAAGAGCAAAGGGGATGTCCCAGCTGAAGGGACGAAGAAAATGGATAGTACTCCATCCAAAGGAAAAAATTCACCTGTCAAGGAGGTCAGTAGGAAACCACCTACTATCCCAAAAGAGGTAGAACCTTTGATTGAAGGTGTTGCTATTACGCAAGAAGATGCAACACCTTTGATTGAAGGTGCTCCTTTAAGGAGACTAAGGAGAGGTCTTGCAAAAAGACTTGTAAAAACTGCTACTCGACCTTATGATATTAGGGGTCCTTCCTCGGTAACTAGCGCTCCATATTTTATTGCCCCGAGTTTGTCCAGGGGTTTGATCAAGTCTTGGACCATTCCGAAGTATCGAGCTACATGGGGTCCCCTTTCCCGGGAGAAGGTCGTTGATTTGGTGGCCCGACATATCACGTCAGTAAGTATCATCATCCCAACCACTTCATTTCCACCTACTGTATTCATATTCTAATTTGATCTTCTTTTCTTTTTCAGTTTATGACGTGTTTAATAGTCTCCTGGAAAAGGATGAGGCTATCAAGGCTTCAAACTCCTCCAGCGGGATTGAAGAAGCTTTTGCTGGGTTGTATCAATCCTTGAAGGACTCCCAGAAGAAATACGAGGAAGATAAAGCTATTTGGGAGAAGAAACTTCTATCTGCAGAGTCAACTCATGACCAAGCCAAAAATGCCTCCAAGGAGTTGGAGGAAAAATTTAAGGTCGTCATTTCCAGCAAGAAAGAGGCCGATGACAAGCTTGAAGAGGCTGAATAGTGTAATAAAGACCTCGAAGATAAGGTGAGGCTTGCCGAGGAACGTGCTTCTTCTGAGAAGACGAAGAGAAAGGCCGCGATGAAGAAATCTTTCAGCTCTGGTTGGGACAAGGGATGGAACATAGCCTTAACCGATGTTACTTGCCAGATGGAGTACGCAAGTCTGAAGTACTTCAGGGACGGATGGGTCACAACATTGAAAGAGTTGAGTGTTGCGGATGATTCTGAGTTATTTTAAAAACACACTCATGGCCCTCCTCCTACTATTGACTAAGAAGGAGAGGATGAAGATGCATCTGATGAGTCTTCCATGATGGTAGTAGAACAAGTCCCTATTTCTATTGCTCCTCAACCCTCGGAGCAAGTTCAACAAGCATCAATTTCTACCGAGTAACACCAAATGCCTCCCGAGCAACCAACTCCTTCATCCAAACCTATTGATGATGTTATAGGAAATAAGGAGAAGATGTAGCGTTGCTCAGCTCTTTATTTACGTTGTTCTTCTATTTTTGCTTTATTTATGTTGTTATCTAATTTGAATTCCTCCTTGGCTTCCTCTTGTCTGTATCATTATTGATGTGTTTGCTTGATCGTGCTGTGGAAAAAAATATGGCTTATTATGAAATGATTGAATACCTTCAAGGGATGATCAAGGAACTCCAACTTTAGCACAAAGAAACCACTGCACTCTTACACAAGGGTTATGAGAAAAAATACCAATAGTTGAGTGCTGACAGAGGCTATGATAAGTACATCTCGGCCCATGAGAAAAAAAAAGTGTGATGAAACTTGAGATTGAAGAGCAGAAGAATATTACCAAGTTGCTAGAGCAAGAGAATATTACGTTATAAGAGGAAGTGAATAAACTTAGATCTGCTGCCGCCTCTTCTTCGGGAGCCTTGGTTCCAGTTAATGAGGAAGGTTTTTCCTTTTTAGAAACTGAAAATGCTGCTTTGAGAGAAGAGTTAGAGACTTTAAAACGAACCTAACATACCCCATTTGCTCGTGGCAGAGAAAGGCCTTCTACCCATGGCCGAACAAGGGTTAGTCGGATTAATATTGAAGAAACGAGGACCCAACTGGCTTTAGAAAAACAAGCCGTTCAGTTCACGGCAAAAAATAAGTCTTGGCAGAAATGTCCAGAAAAATTGAGAGTCTTACCGACCAACTCTCCAACCAAAGCTCTGCACTGGAAAGTAAATAAATTTTGGTGAAGAAGCTCCACGAGCAGCTTGAGATATTGACTTATCAATTTCACAAATAGCCTAGAGAATTTTGGATGGCGGGATACAATGAAGCTTTATGCCATCTCAATTCTCGGTTGCAACAATCCAACAACGAGGGATAGAAATAGGGATGGTTGAATGCCTTATGTGTGATAAAAGTTGATCGAGGACTATCCTTGTGGGATTGGTGTGAGCCTGGATTACTTCATTTGACTGTTCCTCCCTTTAAACTCGAAATCAGCTGGATTCCAGCTCGTTCCATTCCTCGGTGTTTGATCTCCTGGTATCTTGGTGATTACTAGCTTCATTCAGAGTTTGAGATATCTCATCCTCAACATTTGCTTGATCGACCATGTTCGAGCAACTTCAGAATGCTACAAGATGTGAATTTTATCGATTCTCCCTATGCGTTAGATGACCCTCCAGCTGGGGTGGAACCTGTATTAAAATTAGAGGGAAAGAAACCCATAAAATAGGAAATTTGTATTTAATGAATTAAAATTCATGTTTATGTAATCTGTTTGTGTTTAATAAAGACATATTGATCTTTGTGCAAGTTTATTTCCTTAGAAATACTTTTTGAGATGTGTTTCTCGTTATGCGAATGAATGTGTATATATATAAAGAGAGAGAGAGAGAGAATTTATCCTGTTTTGCCTAGAAAATGGAGCTTGCCCCACTTACTGCCTAGTTGTAGTGACTTGTCACCCATTAGTGCCTAAGCGATGGAGTGATTTTCATCCCATGTTCCTGATTAGTTGTAGTAATCGCGTCAGGATTACCTTGGTGCCTAGACAGTGGATACTTCGTGAGGTCACCCATCTTCTTGTCTAGTTTGGGATGTCCCTTGAGATCATTCGTGATCAAACAGGCTTTGCCTTATATGATTGTTATGCCAACGTTATTGGGCAAATTTATTAGTGCCGACCAACCGGAGTTGGTGATTGTTGAATGCCGACCAACCTTAGTTGGTGGTTGCTGATGTCGACCAACCAGAGTTAGTGTAATGTGTAGCACTAGTACTCCAACAAAAATTGAACCAAAAAGGAATATGGAAAAACCCAGACTTTTATTCATTTAAAGATAAATGTGTACATGTAAATCTGTATTACTAATAATATTTGCGAAAATGCTCCGCATTCCATGTATTTTTAAATTCATCTCCCTCTAAGGTTTATATTCTGTAAATCCCAGGGCAAACACCCGTAGTTACTCGGTAGGGCCCATGCTAGTTGGCCTCTAGCTTGTTATGATTCTGAATCACCTTCTTGAGCACATAATCCCCCTCTTCGAGTTCATATTTCTTCACTCATTTGTTGTAGAACATGGCTGTTCTTTGTTGGTAGGCTGCGTTCCTGATTGTCGCATCTTCTTTAACTTCCTCGAGCATGTCTAGGTCTAAGTGTCTCATCAAATAGATTATAAGAGAGTTGAAATTAAGTACCCTGTGTGTAGGTAGGCCCAATTCTACTGGAATAACTGCTTGGCTTCCAAAGGCTGGCATGTAGGGCGATTCCCGCAATAGCTGTTCGGGGTGTTTTGCGATATGCCCATAGCACAAAGTGTAGCTCGTTAATCCAATTTCCCTTTGTATCATCCAGTCATTTCTTCAAGCTATTCAACAGAGTCCTATTAGTCACTTCAGCTTTCCCATTGCTCTGGGGATGGCCTAGTGCATAATGGATCTTCTGGACATTGGATTGATGAAAATATGCAGTAAATTCCTTATTATCAAATTGGGTTCTATGGTCAGTGAGGAAAGCATGTGGCAAACCATACCTGCAAATAATATTCTTCCAAATGAACTGATAAACCTTTTCCTATGACATGTCGATGAGAGGTTCAGCCTCAACCCACTTGGTGAAATAATCAACAACGACTACCAGATATTTGAACCTCCCTTTGGTGGTCAGCAGAGGCCCGACCAAGTCTATACCTCACATGGCGAATGGCCAAGGGGATGTAATGGGCGTTAACAATGCCTGGGGAGTTCTTCAAATGGAAGAGAAATGTTGTCACTTATCACACTTCTTAGCGTAAGCTGTATAATCAGCTCTCATCGTTGGCCAGTAATATCCCTGTGTCGTTATCCTCTGCAAGAGTGTCTGAACTGACGTGAGCTCCACAAGAGCCTTCGTGAACCTCTTCAATAAGATCTTTAACTTATAAAGGGTGTACACTTCTCTGTAAACCGATTATGATACCTCTTCGATACAAAACACCATGGTTCAGTACGTACCGTGCTACTTTATACTTCAGACTTTTGGCTGTAAGTTGGTCAGTTGGTACGACTCCTTCTTCAATATAGGCCCTGTTGAGGTCCATCCATGATGGTCCCATATCCAGGGTGGTAAATCTCACCATTAAATCTTCATCTATGCTTCGATCTGTCAGAATCTCAATAGGAATCATTCTTCGTAACTCGGTACGAGTAGCTGAGGCCAACCGAGATAGTGCGTCAGCTCTCGTATTTTCAAATCTTGATATTCGGATCAACTGAACTGCAGTAAAAGTGGACATAATATCCATAGCCTTGGAGTGATGCCTTGACATCAAGTCTCCCTTCGCTGCATACAATCCAAGAATTTGATTTACGATTAACTGTGAGTCACTAAATACAATAACTTGCTCTGCATTCAGTGTTTTGGATAAACTGAGGCCCTCAATCATAGCTTCATATTCAGCTTCATTATTTGAAGCTTTAAACTGGAAACGCAACGCATATTCCATGTCCAATCCATTTGGGTTGTGAAGAATTATACCGGCTTCGCTGCCTATAGTACACGAAGATCCATCAACATACAAAATCCATATAGGGATGCCATTATCAAACTCTTGGTTTGATAAAGTTCCCTGATGGAATATTTAGTACTTCTTTTTACCCTCTTCTAACACGGGGTTGTTATCTAATGGTTCTTGTTTCTCGGTGCTTACCCCCTTCGTTACATCTGTTGATATGAGTTGATCGGGGGTAGTTTTTGATGATTCCCTAATATCCACTAGTTGTTCTGTATTAGACCCTTATTGGTTGGCAGTATTTGGGTAAGTGAATTCCGCGATGAAATTTGCTACCGCCTGCCCTTTGAGTGAGGTCCTTGGCTCATAAATAATATCATACTCTCATATCTTGAATGCCCAATGCTTCAGTCTTCCAGATTTTTCTGGCTTGTGCAAAGCCTGTCTGAGTGGTATATCGGTGTACACCACTATGGTATGGGCATGTAAATAAGGTTTCATCCTCCTACTTGCCTCTATTAATGCTAAGGCTAGCTTTTCCAGTCTGGGATATCTTACCTCTGCTCCTCGGAAAGCTTTGCTCGTATAATACACTGGTTTTTGTACTCCATCTTCAACTCTTATCAACGCTGAACTGACTGCGCTCTCATAGACAACTAGATATAAGTATAATCTTTCTCCCATCACCAGCCTGGAAAGCAGGGGTGGCATCCCCAAGTATTTTTTCAAAGCTAGAAATGCCTACTCGCACTCGTCATTCCACTCAAAAGTATTTCTAAGCACCTTGAAGAATGGGAGGCATTTGTCCGTCGCTCTGGAAATGAACCTGTTTAGAGCTGCAACACGCCCCGCAAGGCTTTGCACTTCCTTCTTAGTTGTTGGAGATTTCAGTTCTAGCAAAGCCTTGATTTTATCAGGATTTGCCTCAATGCCGCGCTGATTCATAATGTATCTGAGGAATATGCATTCTCGTACACCAAAAACACACTTAGTCGGGTTTAGCCTCATCTGATATTTCTTCAGCTGATCAAATGTTTAGCTCAGATCATCTATGTGGTCTGTGGCTTTCTTGCTCTTCGTCAGCATGTCATTGACATAAACCTCCATGTTGTTGCCAATTTGTTTTGCGAACACCTTATTCATCAGTCTATGGTATGTTGCACCTGTATTTTTTAGACTAAATGGCATAACATTATAACAGTATGTACCCCTTAGGGTGATAAAAGAAGTACTTTCCCTGTTTTCTAGTTTCATCTTACTCTGATTGTATTCGGAATAGGCATCCCTAAAGCTCAGCAATTCATGCCCCGAAGTAGCATCCACTAGCTGATCAATTCAGGGAAAGGGAAAGTGATCTTTTGTGCAGGCTTTGTTGAGATCTGTGAAATCTACACGCATTCTCCACTTTTTATTCTTCTTCTTCTTCTTCACCATCACAACATTAGCTAGCCAATCAGGATATTTGACATTTTCAATGAAAGAGGCCTTTTATAGCGTCTCGACTTCCTCCTGGATAGCCTGGTTCTTCTTTGGGCCAAATACCCTTCTTCACTACTTCACTGGCTTAATCTCCTTATTAACATTGAGTTCATGGCACAAGAAGGCCGGGTCTATTCCTGGCATGTCTTCATGACTCCATATGAAAGCTTGCTTTCTATACCGTAAAAATGCCACTAGTTCCTTCTTTATTGACGGCTCCAGTGAAGCGCTAATCTGAGTTGTCCGTTCTCGTCGTTCATCGTCTAGAATGACATTCTTCGTAGCTTCAATGACCTGATCCTTCATAAGCTGGGACTCATCCCTAGGGTCCAAAGTCTCAACCTATGCATCTTCAGACTCATCCACTTGGTAGGTGGTGGTTTTCTTCCTGGCCTCCTCCAATTCCTCCTATTCGATAGATGAATAGTAGCATTCTCGAGCTAATTTTTGGTTGCCTTTCATAATTCCAACCTTGTTGGTCGAAAACTTTAGGCATTGATGTACTGTGGATGGCACTGCCTCGAACCTTTTCAAGCCTACCCTCCCCATGATTATGTTGTAGGCTAATTGGACGTTTTTCTCCATTACAAAAAGCGTACTTTTTCTACTCTGCAAGCAGTCCAGGTACCAATTAGCATATCCAACTTGATCGTCCTAAGTGGAAAGACTTTCTCGCGAGTGAAACCAAGGAGGGGCCTATGATATTGCTCCAATTGGGCTAACTTCAAATTCAAGCTATCAAAGCACGGGTAGAACATGATGTCTGCAGAGCTACCATTATCTACCAATACTCGCGAGATCACCACATCCTTCGTCCTCATCTTGACAACCAAGGGATCATCGTGAGGATATAAGACACCTTTCAGGTCATTTTTGGAAAAACCAATGACCAGTTTATCCTTGTTCACCAACCTTGGGCAATCATCTTCAGTCAGATTTATGCGATGTATATAAGAACAAGCTTGGGCCTCATTGAGGTAAACTTTTCTCTCAGAAGTGTGATCCCCACCTCCTGCATCTCCACTTGTAATCACATTACATTCAAATGATCCAAAATGGATTGAAAATGCCTCGCGTTTGAGCTGTCTTGGTTTTTTAAGGAGGTCGGGGTCATCCTCTGGATTATCTTCGTGGTCCCTCTTTTTGTCATCTCTTGTTAGGCGTGGAGATTTGAACCTTTGTCTTCCTCTCTCGTTAGTCTTCCCACCATTCTGGCGATCAATGAATTTACTCAATTTTCCAAGCCTAATGAGTGCTTCGATTTCATTCTGGAGAGTTATGCAACGCTTGGTCGTATGTCCATGATCTCTATAGAATTCGCTGTATTTGGACTTATCCCTCTTATCGAGGTCTGTCCTCATTTTCTCTGGCCAAGTTAGCTCCTCGCTGTTCTTGATCTCCTCCAGGATATGGTTTATGTCCACTTTTAAAGGAGTGTAATTCCCATAATTCTTCAACTACTCGAACGCCTCCTTACCTTTTGGTCGCTTGCTGTTCCCATTGCGTTTTGATCCTTCTTCTCCGTTGTACCTTCAACCTTGGTCTCTGTGTTAGTGTCATTATTCTTCTTCACAGCCATGACATCTTAGCTTCTTTTGCCATCAGTTCTACCATGGATTTGGGGGGATATTTGGATAAGGTATAATATAACTTGTCAGGAAACAAACCACTCATCAGTGCTGTAATTGCTATCTTCTCTTCGTAGTCGATTACCTTGAGTTTTTCGTTATTAAAACGAGTGATGTAATCCCTGCTACTTTCTCCTGTTTTTTGCCTCACACTCAGTAAGTGTGTTACTCTCTTAACCGGCTTCTCACCAAAGTAGAAATTCCCTATGAAGAGCTCTGTCAGCTGATAAAAAGTAGCAATCTTGCCCTGAGGAAGGCTGCTGTACCATATCTGAGCTGACCCAGTGATAGTTCCTGAGAATGCCCTACACCTCATCTCACCGGGAACTACGTAGATATCAACAACAGCTTGATACTACTCTATGTGGAGAAAGGGATCTATTTTTCCATCATATTTAGGCGTCACTACAGGAGCTTTAAATTTTAATGGTCTGGGAAAATCCACAATTGCCTAGACAAAGGGTGATCATTAGATAAAAGTTCTTTGGAGAGGGTTCTTGGCCTTAGCCATTTCCCCTAACCGGTCTTCTAATCTCTGAATGGACCCCTTCCACGCATCATTCCCAACCTCATGCCTATTTACTCGAGCAACAAAGCGCGTTGAATTTTCCTCTTGGGATCTTTTACCACGAGTTGCTGGGTGTGATTGGACAGAACCTTACCTTATATCGGTTGGTCGTTAAGAATTCCTCGACGCAATCCTAAGGGGATTTTTATTCTTCCTAGGACCCAAACAATCAAAGGGAGAGACTCTGCTCAACCTTTCCAAAGCGCTTATTCTCTCAGGAGTTAAGGTAACATTTTGTCGAGAATCTGTAGCTCTTACAAATAAAGTCCTTCCAGGATGATATGAAGGATCGTTGGACCTCTCAGTGTGATGAGAATCACTACGCCTAGGCTGTGAAACATTCGGTAATAGTGTACGTCTGGTTCTTGAAGATGGCAGATGGGTATTTCTCTAAACGCTTCGTTGGCCTGACTGGGCAGGTGATCCGTTACGAATAGTCTGAATGAGTTGACGCATGGTCTCTTGCATAGCCATTTGTCCTTGGGCTAAATTGGCTAATATTCCCATAAGTTAATTGATAGTTGGGGAGCAGAGGGGTTTGGAGGGACCCCGGTATTGTTTCGATTACTAGATTCTGGGATCTCAGCCATTGGTGATAAGTTTTTATTGAAAAACGCTATTATCAGTCGCTTTCCACAGATGACGCTAATCTGTTGATGTAAAAAACTAGATTTCATCTAATTAAATAATTACAGATAAATATGAAATAAAAAAAATAAGACAAAGGATTTTTAAAGTGGTTCAGCCTTATGAAAATGGCCTACGTCCACTATGTTGTATTGCAGATGTTTGCCTTAATCTCGATGATGATTACAACAGATTAATTACCCTGTTATGGAGGGTGTTACAATGTATTTATAGCCTTGGGGATATCAGTATGAATAGACGATATGTCGTTGTTTAATAGACATATACATTTGTACAATAAGAATGTTCATTAAATTCGATGTTCATTGAATGTGCACTTGTCGCTTGATCTTCCTAGCTAGATGCTTTGCATGCTGATTAGGTCGGCACGCTATGTAGCTCGGCAAGCTGAGTAGCTCGGTGAGCATATGTATTTGCCACATAAGATGACATGTGTCTTTATATAATTGGTCTACGTCTGCTGACTAATTTTCATATCAACACTATGAGAGGCTCATATGTAAGCTATTAAGAGAATAAGAAGTAAAAATATTGGTTGGTGAAACCATTTTTAGAGTCACTTCTAACACCACGCATAAATTTTTTCTTAAAATATAGAGGAAAGTGGAACGCCCGAACCACAACTTAAAACTGACCGAGATTGACAATGATGAAGAGAGGAGTTAAGAAGAAGATAAAAGGGATGTTAACTCATGGAAACACACCATTCAGAGGTACAAATTTTTAGGATTCGGGCCCTTCCCCACATCACTATTCCAGAGTTAGACAGTCCTCCACTGGTTCACAGGTTCATTTGTCCATAATTCAGCTGTATTACATTGTTGAATCGACATGAGATCTCCTTCATCCCGACACAATAAATTTGATTAAGTATAATCGGACTTGGACCATAACGGAACAAGACCTACACTCCTTCAGTGGACATGAATTTAATATTATTAGAAGGAATATCATGGATATCAATAAAGAGATATGATCCTTTTGAACTATGTACTGTGTTAGGTTTGATGATGAGGATGAGGACTAACATATATAGTGTTGATCGTGTCAGTGAAGATATTTTTGGAATGAAGTTTTTTTTATTGATAAAGATCTTTTAGTTGATGAGTTACGATCTTTTGTTATATCTTGAACATAGATTATGTAATCCTAAACACTTTTGTTATTTTGTTGGATCTTTCGGTATACTACTTGATGGTAGTCTACTTTGACTACAATTTTGATGCATTATCATATAATTTAGTTGGGATTATTTAAATACATATCACATGTTTATCAGTTTTATAATATTTTCTTTTATATTATGTGTGTATGAGTTGTGTTTATCTATTTAATATGATTGGTGAATTGCACCATATATCTATATGATATATACATACTTAAAGTCCACTCATGTAAAAATTACTGATATGCCCAAAGTACACCCTCTTACTCAGAGTAACCAACCTCGGCCCATCTTTCAGCCGAGGTGACAGAAGCTTGACAAACATCAGCAAAGACGTCTCTCATAAGGTTGGCTCCTTATACATTAACCTCGGCATATCATCAGCCAAGGTCGGAAAGGTCTCGTGTGTTCGACCATCTTTTAACATCATCATCGTCGGCCCAAGCCGACGTTACAACTACCTCATGGGATCAATCATCTGGCAACGTCAACATCTACCCAAGCCGACGTTACATCTATCTCATACCTAACCTCAGCTAGTCCCCCTGGCCAAGGTCATCATGGATATTAACCTTGGGCAAAGTAACAGTCGGACTTCACTAACCTCATACTCATCCAGACCGAGGTTGCTACCAATCAAAGATAGGGCCGAGCATTTAGAAGCATATGTGTGGTTTAGAACACGTGGATAAATCTGTTATTACTTAATCATCCCCACCACGTGAGGGAATATTGAGGTCATCATTATCTATATAAGATCGACCAGGTGTCATCCTTAGACTGGTTCGATCCCCATGCACATACTAATTGCATGCTTGGGGGGTACATTACACCCCCAGCCACTATATATAGAGGTCATCCTCTACCTTGTAAAGGGATCCATAATTTCAACCATAGCTGAAGCTCTGTCATTTTACACAGTAGAGAGAGAAAGCTTAAGAGATTGTATCTATGGCCATTAGTGCCTTCATCTAGTGATATTACCCACACACTCACAGTGGACGTAGGCCAGATTAGCTGAACCACTTACATACAAGTGTTCATCCTCTTCTCCTTACCCCATTCTACTATATGCCCTGTGCTGCCATTATTACTACTTGTTTGAGCTTGTCAACACCTTACACGGTGGTGCTATTCTCAGCATCATCATTTTGGCACCGTCTGTGGGAACGAGAAGATTCATCTCTTACTTTTTGCAGCTTAACCTCACTGGAGACTTTGGTAGTGAACCAGGCAACACCCTTCGTGTGGAGATGTTTCACCATTGAAAGAGGTTTCTTAAGGTATCAAGCTCTCCAATATTTTCATCGCACACTCTTTAGTCTTGACATATGGCATCGGATGGTACCGATATTGAATATGCACTAAGGTTCAACTTTAAAGCTTCGAACAACGAGGCAGAATATAAGGCAGTGATAACAGGTCTCTCCTTGGCCAAAGCCCTTAGTGTTAGCCAACTCCTAGTCCACAGTGACTCAAGTTTGGTCGTCAACCAAGTCCTGGGAGTTTATGAGGCCAAGGATGAAAAGATGGCCAAGTACCTGAAGAGGGTGAGAATGATGATAGAAAGCTTCAAGGAAGTAAAGATGATGATGGTACCTCATCTAGACAACAGTCAAGCCGATGCTTTGGAAAGGTTGGCTTCAGTAATAAGGATGGACATTAGAAGAACATTACCCGTTGAGATTCATCTTAAACCGACTATTAGAGAAGAAGAGGTCGACAAACCTTGCCTCAATTTGAACGTAGGAGCCTCATGGATGGATCCTCTTATCAGATACATCATAATATGATGACCTCAGACCTTAAACATCACTAGTTTGGTGAAAAGTATGAGGTGAAACATCATAATATGGTGACCCCAAACCTTAAACATCATTAGTTTGGTGAAAAGTATGAGGTGAAACATCATAATATAATGACCTCAGACCTTAAACATCATTAGTTTGAGGAAAATTATGAGGGTAAACACCATTATATGGTGACCTCAAACCTTAAACATCATTAGTTTGGTGAAAAGTATGAGGTGAAACATCATAATATGGTGACCTCAGACCTTAAACATCATCAGTTTGGTAAAAAGTATAGGTGAAACATCATAATATGGTGACCTCAGAACTTAAACATCATTAGGTTGGTGAAAATTATGAGGGTAAAACACTATTATATGGTGACTTCAGACCTTAAACATCATTAGTTTGGTGAAAAGTGTGAGGTGAAACATCATAATATGCTGACCTCAGACCTTAAACACCATTTGTTTAGTGAAAATTATGAGGATGAACATCATTATATGGTGACCTCAGACCTTAAACATCATTAGTTTGGTGAAAATTATGAGGGTAAACACCATTATATGGTGACCTCAAACTTTAAACATCATTAGTTTGGTAAAAATTATGAGGTTAAACATTATATTATGGTGACCTCAGACCTTAAACATCATAAGAGGGTAGTCTCATACCTTAAGCAACATTCAAGAGGCAAGGCATTCAAGTATAACATTGAAAGAAATAATATAATTCGAAGAATATGAGATTAATGATTATCACTGAACATTCAAAGGTTACAAATTAGAAGTACCAAGATGCCATCAGAGTGCAAAATATCTAAGGCGTACAAAAAATTACAATAAAAGCTTCACAAGGCCAGGACTAAGTCTCCGCAGCAGCAGTTGTGTCTTCGTGGTCGAAGTTGGTCACCTCAGCCCCATCATCCTGAGGATTAGCATCTTCAGTCTCAGTGGCTTCCAGGGGAGCAGTCTCAACAGGTGAAGCATCGGCCTCTTCAACCTATTGCAGGGCTTGAGCAAACCGGGGGTTACCAAAGCCTAGATCTTCAAAGTCTGAGGCAGTCAGACTCCCTGACTCTTTTTCCTTAAAAGCCGCCCATTTGGCAATTGCTTTGATACCGCTTTCAAGGTATTCAAAGCCAAAGATAACAAATTCATCAAAGACTTTATAGTCTTCAATGATCTTCTCTGAAGCGTCCTCTAAAGCAGCCTTAACTGCAACAACCACCTTAGCCTACAGAGCATCATCTTTAGCCTTCAGAGCTAAATTATGGTCCTTCCTGAGCTTGGCCGTGTCCCTGTCTCTCTGCTGAATAAATTCCTTCAGTTTGTCAACCTCCTTAAGCTCTTCCTTCAGACGTTCCACCTCTTCATTCAAAGAGGCTTGGACCTTTTCAGCTTCTTGACCCTTCTTTATGAGGGGCAGCTTCTTCAGGGCCTAGTTAACAAAATGATGCATGGATAAAATACCCTGCAGTAGAAGGTTAGATGTATAAGCACATGATCTGTAGTATGCAAAATAGCTGAGGTTATAGTGAGAAACATACCTGAATTGATCTATGAAGAGTAAACTTGGCTAGAAACATGACGTCCAAGGAGCGTAAGAAACACTTATCCTCTTCAGTCATCACTGCGCCAATGGCATCAGCAGCCTTCAGACTATGACCAATGAGGTTATCACTGATCTTTAGCTGAGCAAGACGAGAAGCCAGGGCATCATCTAAATAGATGGGAATGGCGCGATCCCCTCTTTGAGTCTTGCCAGGCCTCTGAGGCTCTGGATCAGTAGTGGTTTTCCTCTTCTTGGTAACGTCGGCCTTGGACGTGCCGACGTTCTTTTGGGTAGTAGGAGGGGGCACATTTTTTCCACCTCCCTTCTGCATCATCTTCGCCAGACTTGGAGCATACATCTCCCAAAGGTCGTCTGAAATGCCTTCAGGTTTCTCTTCAAAAAGAAGTATCTGAGTTAGTAAGTCAGAAATATAAAAAGTAAGAGGTACAACTTGTGAAAAATAAGACTTATAAAGCTCTGTTAAAGGACCACCCCCAGGCCTGTCTGAGAGAGGTAGTAGGGGGTCATCAGATGTTCATATTTCACTAGAAGACCCTGCTCCCCCTAATCCAAAGATCTTCAACCTTTTGAAGATTATCCTGGCTAAGCCCAGGGTCGGCTTTAGCAGCAAGGGACACCTTACCCCACCTCATAGGTGTCCTCGGAATCGATGCTCCAAAGGTCGCATATGGACTAAACTCCCATGCCCTGGAGGCAAAGAAATACCGAGGTTTCCAGTTATGGTTTAAAGTCTGGGTAACCAACAACATCTTCTTCTCTGATTTCCTATTTAAGAAATGATAATAACTAGGATGGTTTTTGGCAAAGGAGGGCACATAACACCCAGTGAAAACTCTGACTGGAAGGTTTGAGTGGTGGACAACCCTCTAAAGTATGATGGCCCCAATCATAACCCTCAAGGCGTTAGGTGATAATTATGAAGGGATAGATTTATGTGGGATAATATGGCTCTGATGGAAGGGTGGATAGGAAGACGAAAGCCCATCTTGAACATCTGCTCCTAGACGCAGATCTTTCCATCTCGTCCATTAAAAGCCCTCTCATCCCTCAGAGGTTTCCTAAGGGTGATGGATGAGTGTATGGAGTACAAGTGCCTAAAGGTAAGAAGATTATACTCGATGATGGAACTCTGAATCTCAGCCGACTCAGACGTGTCAACATCACTCTCCTCGCCATCTCCACTATCCCCAGCAACGTCGGCCTGTGCAGGATCAGGGATACCGCCAGGAAACCTCTGAGAAAATTCAGCCCCGATGGCAGGCGAAAGAGGAATGACATCAATTATGGGAGGAATGGCCACACTTGTCCCCATGATTTTGACATCTGAAGACCTATGCGAGGTGCTAGCACCCTGGTGAGACGAGGCATGGCTCGAAATCTCAGCCTCCTCAGGAAATTTACCCTGCCTATAAGAGTAATCCATAGCCTCTTGAAAAGAGTCTATAAACATGGGGTCTAAGGAGGATGACTCAGACTCACACATTGGCGTTGGGTTTACTGGAACCTCTGCAGGCTCAGAAGGCCCGACAGGCTCAGGGTAGATTACCTTCAGAGGTGGAGGAAAGATGGGTCTGAGAGGAAAGGCCTCAGCCTTACAAGATTCCTCTTGGGATAGCTCTATTTTCCTTATTTTCTCAAAGGTCTTCTCAAGAAGAGAGGGGAACTCTTCTATGAGTTGGTACAAGGGTATGAGCATAAGTTAGATGACACTACACTTGGACCCAAAACCACAAACAGGTAAACAACTTTATAAACCTAAACTAAGGATCAAACTGGGAAGATGAAAGGTTTTTAAATGAAGAACAACAAGAGCACTCAAGAACCAGGTCACCGGAGAAGGTGATCGTAGGTTCACCGGAGACCCAAAGAAAGGATTTTATGGTTTAATAACCTTTGAGCTACCTACAAATTACCCTAGTTCACTCAAATCACTAATGTCCCAACTTCACAACCACCAAGTCTGGTGGAAACAACTCGTCAAAAATATAAAACCTCATCGAAAAATGCAGATATGAAAAATTAGGGATAAAAATGGAAAAGAAGGGTGGAAATGATACCTGACTAATCGCGAGTAAAGGGAGAGGATATTAGAAGGCAAAGGAAAGATCTGATTCACAATAATAATGGGACTCTTGAGAAGAGAGAAAATTGCAGAAATAGCCAAGGCAGGAAGAAATGAAGAAAGAGAGGAAAAAGATAAGAAATGGGTTTTAAATACTCTAAATGATTAGGAGCGAATCTCAAGGGCCCATCATTGCCCTAAGGAACTGTAAGGAAGGCCAAAATAGCATCATCTTGGGGAACACGCTACCCACTTCAGAAAGTGACATGTGGTAAAGAAAGTATTAGCACACAGAGAAATTTGGCATCGGCCTAAGCTACATACCCCTTAGTCATCTAATTATATAAAAGATTAAGGGCTAGGGGGTGATTGATATGCCCAAAGTACACCCTCTTAGTTAGAGTAACCAACCTCGACCCATCTTTCAGCCAAGGTGACAGAAGCTTGACAAACATCAGCAAAGGCGTCTCTCATAAGGTCGGCTCCTCATACATCAACCTCGGTATATCATCAGCCAAGGTCGACAAGGTCTCGTGTGTTTGACCATCTTTTAACATCATCATAGTCGACCCAAGCCGACGTTACAACTACCTCATGGGATCAACAATGCTTCATGGGATCAATTCTCTGGTAACGTCAACATCTACCCAGGCCGACATTATAGCTACCTCGTACCTAACCTCGGCTAGTACCCTGGCCAAGGTCATCATAAATATTAACCTCGGGTAAAGCAACATTCGGACTTCATCACCCTCGTACTCATCCAGACTGAGGTTGCTGCCAATCAAAGACAGGGATGAGCATTTACAAGCATCTGTGTGGTTTGGAACACGTGGACGAATCTGTTATAATTGAATCACCCACAACACGTGAGGGGATATTGATGTCATCATTATCTATACAAGATCGGCCAGGTGTCATCCTTAGACTGGTTCGATCCCCATGCACATACTAATTGCATGCTTGGGGGGTACATTACACCCCCCGATCACTATATATAGAGGTCATCCTCTACCTTATAAAGGGATCCATAATTGCAACCCTAGCTGAAGCTCTGTCATTTTACACAGTAGAGAGAGAAAGCTTGAGAGATTGTATCTATGGCCATTAGTGCCTTCATCTAGTGATATTACCCCCACACTCACAGTGGACGTAGGCCAGATTGGCTGAACCACTTACATACAAGTGTTCATCCTCTTTTCCTCACCCCATTCTACTATATACCCTGCGCTTCCATTGTTACTACTTGTTTGAGCTTGTCAACACCTTACACGGTGGTGCTATTCTTAGCATTATCAATTACATTTTTTGAATTAAACTAAATCTTATTCTTGAATTAATGTTCTTGATAGCCTTTCTCAATTTCAATGATAAAATAGGGGAGAAATTATGGGAAAGAGAAGATTACATTAAGGGGGAGATTTAATTAAATAAAAATATGAACTCTTTGTATGAAAAGATCTTAGGGATCTTATATACTTCAAGCGCTGAAGTATAATGCATTAATTTGATATTGAAGGATGCATGTATGTTTGTGCTATGATAAGATGTCTTACATGTTGACTACATATCTATTAGGAATCATAATTAAACTTGGTTAACCTTCTTTTATAAAATTGGTATCATGATATATATTTTTAGTGTATGATAGGTTAACAAGGTGGAAGAGATAAATCGGGTTCTTTTGATAGGGCGATGTATGCCTTTGGTTGAGCTTGTATCGTTGTTGTCATAGGGTTACACAGTTACTTCTATTATCCTAGTAATCTTTAGTTTGTATATTTCATTACGGAATAGATAAAAGGGGGAGTTTGTAAGTGTATTTGTATACTCATGTGTCCCCACACATAAGTATTTGTCGTATTCTTGTACACAATATATGTTGTGTCTTTTCTTAGTCCATGATGTCGTTCTAAAATAGAACAACTGTGATACAATTACTTTGAACTCGCTTCGACCTCTATACATGACATCCACATGATACCATTCGTGTACCCTCTTGGTTGAGGTATTTGGACTTCCTAAGGACTTCAAACACTTTGTCACATTCAAATTAAATCTTTGTGTATGCGTGTGTTGATTTTAATTTTTGGTTTGAGTGACACACTTATGCAAGTATATTACTTTTAGAATATATATATATATATATATATATATATATATATATATATATATATATATATATAATTTTCTTTTGCGTAAGTATATCACATGAATTATTGTGTAGTGGCTCAATCCTTCATGGTTTGTTCTTTTTACCAAAAATCCATTGTCTGGGTCTCTTCCCCGGTGCCTCGTTGCAGCAAAGTATATCTTCACTGATCGTGATACTGCCCAGAGTTTCCCCCCAGATTTTCTCGAGTTCCTCACAACTTCCTGAGATAGTCATTTTCTACAACGAACAATCCCTTTGCATTAGTGAAAGCATTCTCTTTGATCACGACCCACGTATATGAACTAGGCATTTATTAAATGTCTTCGTGGCAAACGTGAAGAATCTCATGGCAGCCAAATCTTCTTTATACTCATGTTCTTTGATTTGTTTTGGAATGTGACCTTCCCACCTGGATTAAAATTGTATTCCAAACTTGAAGGATATTAATATAAATGGCGAGCTCGACTTCATAATAACAATCTTTGTCAAAAATGTAAATTAAAAATAGGATAAATTACACCAAGACCCTCTGAGCTATTTATTTTTTCCACCAACCATTGGTGGCTTCTAAGAAAGTTTTGCCTTCTACTTCAAAGTAATTTTTGATTTGTGGTGTAGTTTCGAAAGACATTGTATGGGTCCACGACTTGTCACGGTTGTGTATCGTTCTCTAGTTGCTGGCTTTCTCTTTAGAGGATATGGTGGCAAATAGTTAATAGTTGGCCAGTGCATTGTAGGATTGCAAGTCCATATCTTCTAGTTGTAATACTTTACTAAAGTGCATTTGTCATTCCATTTGGACTGAGGTTTTTTCCGTTATGGGTTTTTCCTCGTACGACTTAGTGTTGTGTTATTGTTTACCTTATTTATTCATTTAAATTAACTCACCTTTATTGAAGATAAAATTCGGTGTTACCTAATTGGTAAACTTTTGATCACATAGACCTAGGTTATCTATTTTGTACCTACAAGGAAAATAACTCTTCTATTATGGCGATAATTTAATTGGCTAATGTCACTCCATTTAGGTTTTGAGCGGTCGTATAGACCTAGGTTATGTTATTATCATACACTTTTGTAATTCATACAACATATTGTTGTATAGACATAGGTTGAGTAAAATATTGCCATTATTATAATAATAATTTTAGTTTGGTTACCTTTGTTCCGTCTCAGATTTGAGTACACACACTCTTAAAGACACCATTAGTAATCCCAGGAGCCCCTACGAAGTAAAAGTATCTTATGATCATATGATCAATTAGAAATGCATCAAGTTAACCCTCCTTCGAAGCACATCGAATCACATTCGAATGATATAAAGGACGTCCATGGTTCATCGATAAAAAATGGCATGAATGAATATACCCACCTCAACTTGAAAATCCTATATCTTGTGTCTAGGATAAAGAAAATATATGGCAAAAAAGTACGGCCTGAAGTAATGATAAAAGTTCCATTTGTTAAAAAAGATTAACTCTCTAATATCTCTCACAACCTTAAAAAAATACAAGGAGGTAGTTACGAGATATACACCTCGAAGACTATAGGGTAAAAACATAATCTTTACCCTCAACAATCCTAAATACTAATCTAGGATATCAACGATGAGAATAAAATCACGATCCCATATAAGATGAAGTTAGAGGATACTTCGATGGAACAATAATGTTTATAAAGAACTCGTGAACAAGAGTAGCACTTTCCAGACGTAAGGGCAAAAGTAAATTGAAACTTGATGAGTCTTTGGTGTGCTCGACACGATAAATCCCTTATATACTCCTCTATAGATGATCAAGTTGCACATCCATTTAGGTTTGGATGGCATGAGCGATGATGGATCCACGGATGGGTACTTCGTCACTTCAACTGCGAACATTGGAGCGCTCAACTGTTAGTCGCTAAATGACATAATCATCTAAGGCATAATTTATCAATTCTGTAACCATCAAGACCAAATTCTAGTCATGTCAGTATATGGTCTCTCCTATACCATTGTGTCCACCCTGGATAGGAGAATGTTTTTTTTGTTGCAGGATAGACAAAAGAATGCAAAAGTGGAAAACAAACGATCGAAAAGAAAGATCAATCCAACTTCAAATTACCCAAGTATATGTAAAGAGTATGCCAACACATATAAAGTTACTATTAATGGTAATCTACACGAAATAAAGGCAATAAACAAGTACAATGCGCACTCCAGTATGTGAAAACCTATTAAATGGATCAATATGTGATAATGTACATAATCAATCGAAATATATAGCTTTAGGAAATTAAATCTACATGAGAAATGAGTATTGTGGGTAACCGAAATTAGAATGATGGGCCTGGACGAGTAGCCCATTTGTTGCGGCCCAAAGTCCAGACCCTCCATGTCTTAACCGATTATGATTTAGTCTCTTCCCATGTTTCCATTAAGAGAGGTTCTAGGAAGAGATGGAAAATGTGGGGGAGTCCAACACCCCTACTCACTGAAATAAACACATATATAATTAACCCTAGGTCCGGGGAAAGGGACACATTGTATTATCTATAATCACTCTACGGAGAACATAGAAATAATACTGACTGCACCACCGTGGACGTAGGCATCTTTAATGAACCACGTACATCCTTTGTTGTGTGATTGTCATTTTGCATTCCTTATTCTTACTTGATGATTGCGTTTCTCTTATCTATTTGTGTTACATAATAATTGTCACCACAATTGGCACCGTCTGTGGGAACGTTTATCTTCCCTGAGAAAGCCCACACCAAAAAAAGAGTTCGAAATGTCTGGTCACAGTAGTAATGCTCCCCAGGCAGGGGATATTCAAGAACCCCTTGCTCCTCGTAGGATTAGGTCTGAAGTTCAGCGTTCAGATCATAGGGCTCGCCCAGAAAGGCCAGCCTCGGAAGAAAGCCAAGGACCAACGAGATCCACGTAGATATCCAGGCTGATTGATGCATACGAGGCTAGGATCCAAGAGAAGAGGGAGTCTTCTCGCAGACACGAGGCTGAGAATGCTCGCCTCAAAAGAAGATTAGAAAGAATGGAGAGAGAGCTCCATCCTAGTACCAAGAAACGTCCGTACCATACTCCTAGACCTCAGCCGAGCAAGTCTCGTAGTCGAGGAAGGAGCCCTAGGCACAGATCCCAGAGAGCCGAGGGAAACGAGTCAGAGGACGACCTGCTCGAGCAACTGTGACTAGCTCACAGCCATAGAAGCCCGGATCGAAGCAACGAGAACATACGAAATCTGCTCCGAAGGGAGATGGACCAACATCCTTCCCATCACTGTACAAGATCGACCCGAGAACTCGCTAGGCGAGCTCTCAAAACTCAGATGAAATTACCTTTCTCAAGGGAAATTGAGGAAGAAGAAGCCCCCAAGAAGTTTTCCATTCCAAGATTCAAAATTTATGACGGTAAGACTGATCCCATTGATCACTTCAGGTAGTACCGATAGGCCACGACCCTCTGGAACCACCGAGATGCACTAATGTGCCGAATTTTCCCCTCGAGCCTGCATGACATGGCACAGAAATGGTTCGAAAGGCTTTCCCACCGGTCCATCAGAAGTTTCAAATCCCTGGTCGAGCTCTTTACGACCCGATTCATTACTAGTAGCTCCCATCCAAAAAGGATGGATGCCCTGCTGACAATGAAAAATACGCCCTAAGAAACCCTCTGAGATTACGCGAAGAGGTACTGGAATTGTTCACGTGGTCAAGGACTATTCGGAGCAAGTAGCAGTGGCCTCTTTCAAAATTAGGCTACCCAACTCTTCCCTTCTGTACCAATCCTTGACAAAGAAAGAAGCCATGACCATCGACGACCTAATGGCCCGCATCAAGAAGTATGCCAATGTGGAAGATATGACTCGCCTCGTCACAGCGGAAAATGGTAAACTAAGCTCGCTACCAAAGGCAGTGACAAAATTGAGAACCAGAAGAAAGGAGGAAAGAACGGAGGCAGAAATGGCCCCAAGAACGAAGACAACAATAATGTGTCAAGAGAATTTCAGGCGGTCAACACCGTCTTCAAAGAACCAATTTACAAAATTCTTGCGAAAATTAAAGACGAGCCATTCATCAAGTGGCCCAGGAAGATGGGGGAGATCCCTAAAAAAGAAACAATGCGCTGGGATGCGCTTTTCATAAAGAGGGGGGACATAAGACCGAGCATTTCAAGGCCCTTAAGTCTCACCTCGAGGAGCTAGCCCAATCCGGGCATTTGAATGAGTTTGTGGAGAAGAAGGCAGAGAAAGTAGTTGCCAATAGAGAGGCGAGACCTGAGAACGTGCTCAAAGATGATGCTGGATATGAGTTCACTGTAATTCATGGGGTATCTAATGCCAAGCAGATCCAAGGAAATTCAGCTCGAATGGAGATAAAGAAGCTTACAGCGATGATGCAAGCTTTTCAGATTGATCCAGCGAAGTCACAGTCAGGAAAGCATCGAGGAGCAGATGACGTCAACTATAATAAGCATATTATTTTCACAGATGAAGATCTGGTGGGAGTGAGAACCCCACATCACGATGCTTTGATCATTACCCTCAGGATAGCTAACTTTGACGTCGACAAGTCATTCGTCAACCAAGGAAGCTCGTCCGAGGTAATGTATCTCGACCTATTTAGAAAATAGAAGTTAAGCGTCACCGACATAAAGGAATCTACTGTCCCTCTAGTTGGCTTCGCTGGAAAAATAACTATTCCCCTGGCCAGAGAATAAGGCCGATCAGCCCAGCGAGAAAGTTGAAGAACAAGAAGGTATGACACCTTCTAAATATCAATTAAAGTACGGAAGACCTGGAGTAGAGTAGACCAGGATCCTCCCCTCTGAATGGGTCGTCGAAGACCTGGTAGAGGTTACAGCTGGAGATAGAAACAGTAACCGAGTTTTCTTGATTGGAGCCTCTCTCACTGACCAGGAACAGAAGGAATTGACAACTCTGCTGAGACGCAACGTAGATGTTTTCGCGTGGGAACCATACGAGATACCTGGAATTGATCCTAGTATGGTTTGTCATCAAATGCACGTCAATCCCACCTTCAAACCAATCACGCAGAAGGCACGGTGAACTGAACTCGAGAAGGCAAAAGCCGTGGAAAAAGAAGTAAAAAAACTACTGGATACAGGATCCATACGGGAGGTGCAATTCCTTGAATGGTTATCCAACCCAGTAGTAGTTCCAAAAAGCAACGGGAAGTGGAGAGTCTGCATCGACTTCACCGACCTCAATAGAGCATGCCCTAAGGACAATTTCCCCCTCCCAAAAATTGATCAACTGGTAGACGCTACTACAACTCATGAGAGAATGAGTTTTTTGGACGCATACTCCGGGTATCATCAGTTCCCTTTGTATACCCCAGTCCAGGACAAAACAACATTCATCACCTCAGTCAGACTATACTTATACAAGGTTATACTATTCGTGCAAAAAAATGCAGGGGCAACCTACCAGCGGCTGGTCACCAAGATGTTCAAGGGTCAAATGGGAGACACCATGGAAGTCTTCAATCGCTGATATGCTCGTTAAAAGCAAGAAGAAAGAAGACCACCTCTCAGACCTATCAAGCACCTTCGAAATCCTCAGGAAATACCGAATGAAACTTAATGCGAGCAAGTGTTCTTTCGGTGTCCAGTCAGGAAAATTTCTTGGGTACTTGGTCAGCAAGAGAGGCATCGAGGCCAACCCAGACCAGATCGATGAAATAAACAGGGTACAACCTCCTCGCACGATCCGGGACGTACAGAAGCTCACTGGTATGCTCGCTGCCTTAAACTGATTCATTTCAAAGTCCTCCGAGAAGTGCAAGCCTTTATTCCAGCTTCTAAAGGGAAACAAAATGGTAAAATGGAACCAAGATTGCTCGCGGTCACAGGATGAACTCAAGGCTTACCTAAGTTCCCCACCACTACTCGTCATGCCACAGGAAGAAAATCCCTTGTACTTTTACCTCTCCGTTTCTAACAACACCGTCAGTTCTTCATTAATGTGAGAAGTTGCAGGAACCCATCACCCCGTTTATTACACGAGCAAGACCCTACTAGACACCGAGCAGAGGTACCTACCATTGGAGAAGCTTTCCTTTACACTAGTAGTGGCTTCGAGGAAGCTGAAGCACTATTTCGAAGCCCACACTATAATCGTCCTTACATCAAACCCCCTTAAAGTAATCCTGAGGAAGGCGGATTTATCGAGCAGACCGTCTAAATGGTCAGTCGAGCTCGGATGATTTGACATCCAATTTTAACCAAGGAACGCAATCAAGGGGCAGATCCTTGCTGATTTCATAGCCTAGTTCACAGGTGAGCAACCTTCCAACCAACCTCCACCAACAAGACAAAAGGGGAACGACACAACGAAGGAAACCTGGAAATTATTCATTGATGGAGCCTCCAACTCAAAGGGGGCAGGTATAGGCATTGTCCTCATTAGTCTAGAGGATACAATCCTTGAATAAGGAATCAGGCTTGGATTTACTGCCTCCAATAACGAAGCAGAATACGATGCCTTAATAGCCGGCCTCCAGAAGGCGCACACTTTGGGAGCAAAGCATTTACAGTTGTTTGGTGATTCTCAATTAGTCTCCAATCAGATAAGTGGAGATTACAATGCAAAAGATGAAAGAATGGCAGCGTACCTCGCCTTAGTAAAAAGGCTGATGGCGAGCTTCGAAGAGATCAATGTCCAGTAGTTTCCCAGAGGGCAGAACAACCATGCTGACGCCCTAGCAGCCTTAAGCTCAGCAATCGATTATGACTTAAAAAGGATAATCCCCATCGATTTCCTCTCTCACTCGAGCATTAACCGTAACAGCGAGCTACCAAGTGTGGAGCAGGTGCTCCGGATTGAGTTTGCACCCAGCTAATGGACCCATTAAGGGACTATTTGAAGGATGGCACACTTCTAGATGACAAGAAGACTGCTCATCAGATAAGAGTCAAAGCAGCTCGCTTTCACTTATCTCCTGAGGGCAAGCTATACAAGAGATCATTTTTTGGTCCCTACCTCCAATGCGTTCACCCAAAGGATGTCGAGTAAGTTCTACATGAGCTTCACGAAGTAATCTATGGAATCCATATTGGAGGAAGATCTCTGGCTTTCCAAGCAATGAAGGAGGGATATTGGTGGCCATATATGCAAATGGACTATGCGGTGTATGTCCGCAAGTGCTTGAAATGCCAGCTTCACACTCCTATGGTCCACCAACCTGCTAGCGACCTAAAATCATTATCCAGGCCATGGACGTTCTCCCAATGGGGGATGGACATCGTAGGACCACTTCATACCACCACGGGTAATCACAAGTATCTGTTGGTCGCGACTGACTACTTCACCAAATTAATCGAGGTAAAACCCCTAGCGAACATCCGAGATGCAGATATGATAAGGTTCAAATGGAGAAATATAATCACCCATTTTGGCATCCCCAGAACCATCATCACCGATAATGGAATGCATTTCAAGAGCGGCTCTTTTCAGAGTTTCTGTAAAGAACATGGAATCAGACAACATTTCATCTCGATGGCCTATCCTCAAAGCAATGGCCAAGCCGAGGCTTCCAACAAAACTGTGATCGACGGATTAAAGAAGTGATTAGATAGAGCCAAAGGCACGTGTGTGAATGAATTACCACATATTCTATGGGCTTATCGAACCACTCCACGACGAGCAACAGGGGAGACCCCATTTTCGCTGACATATGGAATGGAAGCAGCCATCCCATTAGAAGCCGGCTGGCCGAAAATGAGGTCCAGCCTTATCGACCAGGGCCATAATGATGCAGCATTACTCGCTGAGCTCGACCTAGCTGACGATCATCGAGAGCTATCCCTAGTAAAACTAGCGAGCTATCAGCAGCAGCTCGCAAGGAATTATAACAAGAGGGTCAACCCAAGGACATTTCGAGTTGGGGACTATGTCCTAAGGAAAGTCCTGGGCAGTGCAGTGGAACCATCAGACGACAAGCTAGGGCCAAACTGGAAGGACCATTCAAGATAACAAGAGAAATCTGCAAGGCGCCTATCACTTAGAAACGATGGAAGGCAGAGAAATCCCCCGAGCATGGAACGCAACCAATCTCAAGAAATTCTATTTTTAGATTCTTCTTTTATGCTGTTGTTGTGGAACTAGTAGTTCATTTTCCTTGTCATTAATGAAAGCCGTTTAACGGATGCGTTCTAATGAGTAATAGTTATATAAGCTTTATCACACACCTTTTCCAAATGACAGGCACATTGATCATTACACCATAGCAGGGAAATCACCCTCCTCAGGCTTTCGTTATGAAACACGAAAGACCTCTTAGCATTGCCCCTGGCAATATATGAAGCCCTACAGAAGATCCTTAGGTAATACGGCCAAATTAAAACTGGTCGCCAAACCATCTTTGGTTGAATAAAATCCAGATCGGATAGAGCATCCAACACCAGGTGTGTCCTCTCCAATTGCTACACTTAGGCCTAAGGGAGTGTGACGACACGACCTAAAAGGTAAAGTGGTGCACAATGGTATCTCGATAGTATACTGGACTGGAAGGACACTTGCGTAATAATACAAATTTAGAGATCATAAAGGAGCAAGAATATGGAGAATATAATACACTTGTTTAGTCGGCTAAATCAACCCAAAACATAAATTTTATATTAATCCACCATATTTACAACAAGTACAATACATGTTTAGTCAGCGAGCTCGCCCAACACATTAACATAACATCACTTCAATACAAAATACACAGAGTAACTACTGGCAAAATCTCAGTGGGGGTGAGGCCTCTGAACGAGATAATCAACCACTTGATCTCTTTGACCATCATCCGGAGCAGGAACTAACTCTTCCTCGACTTCATTAGCATTCGACTCTAATAGCTTCCGAGGGATGGCATCGATGGGTATCCACTGATCATCTCTCCGGAAGGGATTGGGCATCCGAGTGGAAGGATATATTTTATGGCGATACCAGAGCATTGAGATCCTTGTAACTTGCATATCCTTCAAAGCACTCAACCGCCCCCTGATAAAGGCAAGCTCTTCAAATTCTATCAGCCTCGTTGGAGCATCTAGCCAACCCTGGTCATAACCGTCGCCCCATACTCGCCGAGGTCCTTTTTTAAATAGGTGCCGCAGTCGAGTAACATCCCTTTGAAGCCCAGCAGCAATCACATTTGCTCGCTGGACATCACCGTGAAGCTCTTCCATTTCCCTATCTGAACGCCTGGTGCTCCTGCCAGCTCGCGAAACGGATGGACCATTAGAACCTCGCAGCACAGGAGGAACGTCGCTCGAGCCAGCCCTAGCTCGCGATGATGAAGAGCCTCGTAATACTGTAGGAGCGATGCTCGGTGCATGCTCCCTAAGATGCGAGACCTCTTTCCTTAAATCTTAATTTTCTTTCGGAAGCATTTCCCCAACTTGGTTGATCTCAGAAGCATCAAGAAGCTTTGTTCTCAATGCATTCACCTCTTCTTGCACTGAAGCACCAACCTCTTCCATCTCTTAGAGCCTGTCCTTCAACTTGGCCAAAAGCTCAGACTGATCCTTATACTTTTGATTCCTTGACCTAAGAGATTTGCAAAGCCTAACAAAGGCCTGGCGAACCTGAGGACTTGCATTGGGACCAAGAGTCCTGCCCAATTGAGACGTGGCAGGAATATACTCTTCTACATCAGTTAACTACAAAACATAAGAGGGCATCGAAAAGAAAGACAAATCAGTGCACTGGGAAAAAGAAACCTTTTCATTGATAAGGGTTAAAGTACATCGAGCAGTAAAAAGAAAAGTTACAAACAAAGATACAAAAAGTAACCCTAGATGATAACTAAGTATCAACCTCAGGTTGCCCAGAGGTAGCTGGCTGCTTCCCCTTATCAGCGACAGTAGAAGCACCCCCCTCAGCAGGGGAAACCTCTGTCGCCTGAGCAGGAAGGACCTCGGCAGGCAACGTCCGGGAGACAGGCTCAACAACTTCTATAGCAGGGGCAGGGGCTTCTTTATCCACAGTCGGCTTTGGGCCTGGGTCATGCTCGTCGAATAAAGGAGAGTCAGCATCAACACCAGCATCTAGGAGGGCCTTGTTCCAACCCTTCTTGAAGTTCAGACGGTTGATGTAACCTATCTGAACCTCGACGTCTTTATATGCAGCAGTCCACCCTAAGTTGTATGAGTCCTACTTGATGGTGGCTACCTGGGACTCTTTCTCCTGTAACTGATCGATCAGTACCTTATTCTCCTCTACGACAGCCATCTTGCTCGAGAAGACCAGGTCATAGGCCTGCCTTAGCTCATTCAGCTCCTTAACCGCTGCATCCCTCTCTCGATCAGAATTGACGAGGGCCAGTTCAGAGGAAACTCGGGCGGCATCAGCAGTCTTTAAATCAGCCTCCAGTTGAGTACCCCTCACTTCTAAAGAATCCTTCTGCTGCTCCAGCTCGCCATTCCTTCTCACCACCTCGTCGCGAGAGCGATAGAGCACGGCGAAGTCAGTCACAAACTGCTAAAAATAAAGAAAAGATCAGGAAGGAGAAACAACCAAAACTTGTTAAAGTATTAGAAAATGGAAAAGATCTTACAAGGGCTAGCCTCTGGCTAGCTTGTAGGGCCAATTGATCAGACCCCAGCCCCCTCTAGCGATTTGCTGGAAGAACTGCCCTCTCGAGCAGTGCAGGAGCCAGTTGAGGGGAAACATCAATTGAGGCTCCCTCGGGCAAAGCAGACACCGGGACTAAGTCTTGCCCAGCCTTCGTCCTTGACTCCATCTTTCTCCTCTCTTCCTCTTTCTGCTTCTCCATTCTCTTCCTCTCCTCTATCCTCCTCTCCTCCTCCTCCTCCATCTTCTTTCTTTCCTCCTTCTTTTTTATCTCCCTCTCTCCCATCTGCTCTTCCTCTCTTGATCTTGAGTAGAAGACCGATAGCCAGTAGCTACAGCCCCAGTACTGGACTTCTGCTTCTTTGACCTCTGAGCGAGGAGCACGTGATCGTTATCATCATCATCCCGAATCAGGGTTTTCTTTGGAGGAACCATCTCCTCACTTGAACTCCTGGATGTGCTCGAAGATTCTCAAGCTTTAGAAACTTCCACCGAATCAGAAGAGCTACTACCACCGGATCTCCTTTCACCAAAGTTGCCTTCATCACTACCTGCGATATCACTCTCAGAACTGTTCTCCTCCTCGTCCAACTGAATAGGATCAGTAGTAGTCTCTTCAGAGGTATCAAACTCAATGATATTGTCTACCGGCCTCGCTATAAAACTAGAACCAATATTCTTATATTCGAGCAAAAAAGCAGCGGACCGGGGATGCTCATCGTCAGCTAAGGGCTCCCTGATATTCCAGGCCTTGACCAATTCAGAGAGACAAACCTCGCTGAGAGTAGGTTCCAAGTTCTTCGACCTCGCTGAAGAAAAAATAGAGAAAAATCAGAAAGATCACAAATCAACAAAAATTGAAAGAACAGAGCAAAGTCTACCTATGTATTCTTCCCCATAAAAGGGAACAGAGAACCTCTCAGACCTCGACATTAAGTACGAGAAGTGTGGATTCTGGTTACGAGAGGTACAGTTCTTGGGTCATGTTGAGCAGGGGATAGAAGTTTACCCGAGTAAAGTGTCAGCGGTGAGGGAGTGGGGACAGCCCACGACACCGAGGGAAGTGCGTAGTTTCTTGGGGTTAGCTGGATACTACAGGAGATTCATTCGAGAATTATCCAAAATAGCGGGTCCATTGACGAACCTGACTCGCAAAGGGGTACCATATGTTTGGGATGATGCTTGTCAATTGGCTTTCGACGAGCTGAAAGACAAGCTTACTTCAGCGCCAGTCCTTGCTTTACCGAAGCCGGGTGTGGAGTACCTGGTGTACACCGATGCCTCTTTATGGGGACTTGGGGGAGTACTTCAGCAGGAAGAGAAAGCTATAGCTTTTGCCTCCCGCAAGCTTAAGACGCATGAGAAGAATTACCCACCCACGACCTGGAGTTAGCAGTCATTTTTGCACTGCGGATATGGAGACACTATTTATTGGGGGAGAAGTTCCGTTTGTTCACAGACCACAAGTCACTGCAGTACCTGTTCACTCAGCGAGAGCTGAATATGCGTCAGCGCAGATGGGGACTATCAGTTCGACATACAGTATCATCCGAGTAAAGCCAACGTAGTTGCTGATGCGTTGAGCCGTAGACCGGTAAATGAGGTAGCGGACGTTTGGAAAGCGAAGTGGAAGGAGTTGGGTCACCAGGACGCAGTAGCCCGTTCCTTCATATCAGTTATGACAGTCACACTCGAGATTGTTATGAGGGTGATACAGGCACAGACCACAAACCCGTTTTGCCAGGAGCAGATTATAAGACTTTTAGCTGAAGGTGCTGAGTCCTATTCTGTTAGTTCTGACGTGGGTTTGAGGTTTAATGGGAGGTTAGTGGTTCCAGAAGGGGTAAAATTGCGTCAAGCAGTGATGACCTAATCTCACGGGTCCCGATTTGCGGTATATCCTGGAGGAGATAAGATGTACCAGGATATGAGGAGGCAATACTGGTTGAGCGGGATGAAGAAGGACATTGCTGAGTTCGTGTCCAAGTGTTCTACCTGCCAGCTGGTGAAGGTGGACCATCAGAAACCGTCAGGATTACTTCAGCCATTGGAAGTACCCGCGTGGAAGTGGGAGAGTATTTCCATGGATTTTATTACAGGGTTACCTACATCAAAACGGGGCCACGACTCCATCTGGGTGATTCTAGACCGTTTGACCAAGGTGGCTCATTTTCAGCCGGTACGGACAAATTATATCACAGGTCAGTATGCTCAATTGTTCATTGCTGAGATTATCAGATTACATGGGGTGCCCCTGAATATTGTGTCAGATAGAGACAAGATTTTCGTATCACATTTTTGGGAAAGCTTTCAGGAGGCTATGGGTACTGAGTTGAGGTTGAGTTCAACTTATCACCCACAGAAAGATGGACAGACAGAGCATACTAATCAGATGTTAGAGGATATGCTACGCATGTGTGTTCTTGATTTTGGAGGAGGTTGGGAGCCACATCTTCCACTGGTAGAGTTTGCTTATAATAACTCTTATCAGTTTACGATTGGTATGGCTCCATTTGAGGCTTTGTATGGCAGGCCCTGTCGTTCTCCAACTTGTTGGCTCGAGGTGGGGGATAACAAGTTGCTAGGACCAGAGGTGATTCAGGAAACCTCCGCGAGGATTGAGATGATCAGGGGTCGCATTCGAGTAGCCCAGGACAGGCAGAAGAGCTACGCCGATGCGAAACGATTCTTTCGGGAGTTTAATGTGGGGGACCAAGTGTTACTGCGTGTATCTCCTATGAAGGGAGTGATGAGGTTCGGGAAGAAAGGGAAATTGGCCCTGAGGTACGTGGGACCATTTCCCATTATCGAGAGGATTGGGCTGGTAGCATACAGATTGGGACTACCAGAGCATTTACATCGCATTCACGATGTATTCCACATCTCGTCATTGAGACGGTATCTTCGGGATGATATGGCCCATACTCACATCGCGATTGATGAGATATACTTATAGTCTGACAGCTCTTACGAGGAGAGATCGGTGGCTATCCTAGACTATAGTGAGAGGGGATTGAGGTCGAAGATAGTTCCACTTGTACGGGTCCAGTGGGAGCATCATAACGTGGAGGAATCCACTTGGGAGCGCAAGGCCGATATGCGCGAGATATATCCAGATTTGTTCTTAGCAGGTATGCCTTATTTTTCGAATTTCGGGATGAAATTCCGTTATTAGGGGGGAAGTATGTAATACTCCGTATTTTTATGCTATATTAATTTGGGAATTTATTAAATTTAATGTGAATTAATTATTTAGTAAAAATTCAGAAATTAATTATGTTATAATTATTAACGTAATGAGAGTTAGTAATTATGGGAAAATTTGTTGAATATTACTAATGAGCAAAGTAATATATAATAATGGTCATATTAAATGTCACGAGTGAATAAAATGACAATTTTAGAAATTTGAGTCGGGACGCGCCTGTGTCGCGTCGGGACTAGATATTGATAAATAAAAGTAAATATTTTATAAGTTGTTAGTATGATCGTTTTGAGGGCCCAACGCGTCCGGAAGGGTCGAGATAGTCAGAAAAGTATACCCGGGGGTTTGATTTGGGTCTCGGGGCGTTTTAAGGCCTAATTAGTACCCCGAGAGGGCATTTTAGTCATTTTGTATTTTTGGGTAATTAAACCCACGAAAATTAAAGGGGTTATATCAGATGTCTAGGTTATCTCCTAGGTTTAGATAACTCAAAACACTAGAACGGCCATTGGAGAGGAGAGGAGAGAGCTCTCAAGGCATTCCAAGGCTCAAAACTCACCCGTTTGCACCGCCGCCACCGCCAAAGCGTAGATCGCGAGATGGGGAACGCAACCACACCAATTTCGGCACCAAACCATACTTCTGAAAATCCCAGGCAAGTGTTTATCTTGCTTATTTCGTTGATGCATCTTTCATATTGGTTTAGGAATGGTTAGGATGATTTATATGGAAGAAAAACCCGATTTGAGTTAGGAAATTTCATGTAGTTATGGTTTGAATGAAAATTCTGAAAACCCTTTATCATGTAGAGAATTAAACCACGAATTACGATGTTTATAGGAAGGAATTTCTGGAAAATAATTGTTAGAACCATGTTTAAGAGATTTCTAGGGTTCTTGTTATTTATATAAAATTTTGGGGCTGTTAATCCATGATTAGTTATAGAAACCCACATGCTTTACGTAGGGAATTCTTAATATGATGATATGATACTAGTAGTATGAATTCTGGGTCATTTGGGTATGAAAAATATGGAATTTGTTGAGGTTAGAAGATGAAACCCGTAACTGCAAAACTGCAGATTTCGCATACCTGCTTGATCGATCGATCGAGCCCAGAGCTTCGATCGATCGAGCCCCAAACCTCGATCGATCGACCCCTCCTGGAAGAATCATGTTTTCCCTTCTTAATTAGTTGAAATTCACTTTAATGAGGAATAATTCATGGACACCCTTATAAATATGTTTTGAGAGATAAAGAGGACCAGTAGGGTATATGAATAAGTTTTGGGACCTTTAAGGTTAGACGAGAGTTGTATCCTTGGGAGATTTCATATATAAGAAACGATAAAACTACGTATTTAAAGTGAGAAGATTACGTAAAATAGTTACGAAAGAGAATAGATGAATACCTACTGAATTTTTATAGGTGGGAGGATAAAACCCTGAGAGTTATGTGGTAAGTTGGAATAATACCGAATCAAGGTTAGAAACGAACTGTTACATGTGATAACAAATAATGAGATATGAGAAATAATGTCGTAAGTATGGGATTTGAGAATATACCCAATATTGATATGGTAATATTAGTATAGTTATATGATTATGTATGCATATGCTATCTATGTGTGAAAAACATGCCCGCGCTACTTGCTATCCCTGAGGTTACAGCACTGGGACGATCTTATCTCGTGTGCCTTACGGGGGATATTGACTCGTACCCTAGAAGATAGAAATCCTAGGTACAGGCTATCGAATCGGTAGTCACGGTCCTAAGAGACGTGAGGGTATGTACTGACCTCTTGGACTTGGAAACTATGCTTCGCCTCAATATTGTTTGTGTATGTATTTATACAGTTCGAGAGTGATTCCGAACTTGTATTCCCTTTAGTACGATTGATACGGGGATTGGATAGCAGAGTACGCCTGCACCATAATTTTTATGTGGGGTGTTATTAGAATATATATATATATATATATATATATATATATATATATATATATATATATATATATATATATATATATTATACGAGTATTTAATATATATATGAACTTTTGAAATTTGGGAAATTGCCTACTGTGTTATGGTAAGTGAGACATGTATAATGACTCAAATTGGAAATACTTGTTTTGAAAAGTACAGTATGATATTGAAAAACTTTATGAATCAATAAAGTTAAAATGAGCGTTTTGTACTAAATGAAATTTTCCTTTTAAACCATGATGTTGTTAAATCTTAAATCTTGAGAGTCACCTAAGATAAGTTAAATCCTTGGGGAAATATAGTGTGATATATGATGAGATAAACCATTAGGAAGATTAGTGCGATAGGAGTGCACATTAGAAGAGAGGTGAGAATTTCTCAAGAGGGTGTCGCACTAATATGTTGTTGCATTGGCCTGTATCAATTTAAATACTTGCTCAACGAATTTTTAAATCATATACACTATCGGGCTCTGACCCGTTTCTATTCCTCTTTCTCTCTTGTATATATATGTATATATTACAGGTGCCCAGCCACAGGGGAGTCTTGATTAGGATCCCTTGGAAGGAACGTGCTGCAGCTTAGGTGGGAGTTGCAGGCCACTTGATTAGACGATTTCATTTACTTGATTCCACTTCTATCATTCTCAGTTATTGGGGCATGTGTCGCCCTTTCCTCTATTTATCTGTTTTATTGGGACGTTTGTATTTCAATTATTTCTAGTACTGTTACTTTGGGATTTATTCAGCATGTATGTTTTATTTTAAGTTTTAAATGCTGGGATTTAGTTGTTGAACGTTTAAATTAATTTGATTATATGTTCCAGGATTATTGTGGTGTGATTCTTTAAATATTGAATTGTTGTAGATAATTAAATCTTTATTTTCAAAATAAAATTTGGAAAGTAATGTTTAAAAATGGTTTTGACACTTAGCTTAATTAAATAGGGTGTTAAATTTGGAAAAGTTATTTTTACGACAGTGATGCTAAGAATGAACCAACTGTTCACCTTGATTTTAATTTAATAAAGGAGTGATCGCCCGGTATTTAATTAGGCGGGGTGTCACAGGAAGTGATAAGAATGGAGACTGAGAGAAGAGAGTGTGAATTGCTAGAGCTCACAGGAAATGGAAGAATGCTGAGAAGGTTGAAACGACAGTCGAAAAATGGCTGCTCTAGAAAACCTTTAAATGTTGCTAATCATAGTGCACAGGCCACGAAGCGGGTGCCGCCATAATCAGTCCTCAAACTTTGGGAAGAGTTGCACGATGTACAAAGGAGACATTATGACAAATCATTTAAATTTATTGAGCCCAAGCATGTCCCAACAAACTTAGGGGCAATTGTGGGTACCCGAATTAGAATGATGGGCCTAGACGAGTAGCCCATTTGTGGCGGCCCAAAGTACAGACCCTCCATGTCTTAACCGATTATGATTTAGTCTCTTCCCATGTTCCCATTAAGAGAGGTTCTAGGAAGAGATGGAAAACGTGGGGGATTCCAACACCCCCACTCACTGAAATAAACATGTATATAATAAACCCTAGGTCCGGGGTAAGGGACACATTGTATTCTCTATAATCACTCTCCGGAGAACATAGAAATAATACTGACTGCACCACCGTGGACGTAGGCATCTTTGCTGAACCACGTACATCCTTTGTTGTGTGATTGTCATTTTGCATTCCTTATTCTTACTTGGTGATTGCATTTCTCTTATCTATTTGTGTTACATAATAATTGTCACCATAAGTATAATGATTGAAAATAAGAATACCTCACTCAAATCACAAATCCCCAAATTTAGCCAAACTATGGGTTGGAACCCTAAATCTCAAAATTAGTGAAGAATATAATGAAATCTTAAGGAAACGAGGATGGGAATGTGTTAGTAACATAAATTATCTTAGTATATGAGTTATATATATAGAGAAAAAGATAATGAAATTAATCTAAAATGATTTAAACTCTCATAAAACGTAATAAAATATGAATATTTTTTCGGGCTTAATCTTACACACGATGTTGGGAAGTGACCATGTGTACTATATTCATAAACTAAAGAACACTCATGCTGTGCGAACAAAAAAATCCCAATAAAAACTCAATTGTACGTATGGTTTTAAGAAGAAACCCAAACAAGAACATTCGTGCACACAGACCTCATATCCATCGTATAAACGGTTTGAGGCAAAACATATCCTATTCGCTCAAAATTATTCGTCGTGCATACGGAGCTCAAAATAGCCACATGCACGATTTTGGGTAGAAGAAAAATGTAAGGAAATACATTCCATTAAGACTTATGGCATTAATATCCCCAAAACCCAACACTTAATCAAACTGAGCAAGGAAATGCATGCTCATGAATGTGTTTCAAAGAATTTGAAAATTTTGACAAAAAAATAAATAAAATAAAAAACAAATATATACATTTAAGTTTAAAACATGTCAAAACACAAGATTTAAACTTTACTCCAAATAAACCTCAACATTTAAAACTTCATTAAGTATTTTTGAATCATCATAATTGATTGGCACATAAAATTTGTTCAAATACAATATACACGTATATTAAGTCGCATAAAAAATCAATTTAACATGTGAGTTTAAACAAGAAATCAAGTATATGCATGAAGAATAAAATGAATCAACAAGTGTTTCTAATAACATTTAATTCGAACCGTGTGAGAACTAGTCTACAAGATCATCATATCCTATAATGTACTAAAAGAAGTTTCCATTCACTTTATAAAATCCCTCAAACATATGTTGTAATGAATATTTTATGCCCAAATTAAGATAACAATTCCTTTTTAATTCAAGATATGCCCTATCTTGTTTTGACATATGTATTAATTATGTTAGCTCTTGGTTATTGGCTTTGACATCAACATGTATACTTTTGCCAATGATTGGTTTTCACACATGCTTTAATGACACATACCTAACTTTAAATACCAAAATCTCATATCCTCTCTACTATATAAAGGTCATCATTAATAATATTTATCTAAGGGACCTTTATTCCATTATAAACCCTAAACCTCAAGCATTTGTTTGACTTCTGAACTCAATTGGATATCAGTATTTTTGAAATAACAAAGTTCTCTCGAAATTAGGATTTTAGGTATCTCAAATACCTTCCTAACGGTATAGCCTTTGCGTATTTTCTGTTGTTCAAAAAACTATAAAGCCCATCTTTTGTATAGATGCATTGTTTATCGACAGTCTTTGAGACCTGCGGATTTGCAATGACCTTAGCAATTTGATATATTCCCTTTTTTGGATTCTTATATAAAAGAAAATTATGGTCTCATTTTCCAGGGATCTCGAAATTCATGCAACAGCCCTACCCCATTTTCAAAACCTAAATCTAACATCATTTTCATCACATTCCTTACAAAATCCTTCCATACTGTAATACCCCGTATTTTTGTGTATTTGGAATTTATTTAATTCGAAAATTAATTCATTTTTAATTAATTGAATTAAATAATAATGTGTGCATTAAATATTAATGGAGAGAGAGATAATGATTAATAATATGTGTTAAATTTACTAAGTGAATAGTAAATAATTTATTAGAATTATTACATGATAAGCACCCAAAACTGTATATTTTATACCTCGAATAGACATACTTTAGTTGCTAATTCTCAGCAATATGGGTCTTATGTGCTTAAATGTTCACCTTGTAGGTCAAACGTCCGTTTGCGGTGTCAAAAGCTATATATTGAGGCAAATGCGTATTTTATGGAGCTAATTCCCTCTCCCGTAACCAAACCCGAGCCTAAACCTATCCTAAACCTAGCCCAAAGCATCACCCCAAGCCTGTGTGTGTTTTGCTTGTGTCTTTTTATATTTTTTATATTTTTAGTTTGAGTCATTTTTATTTTTAGGATTTATTTTTGATTTATTTAGAATTTCTAGGTTTATTTTCTATTTTTATTTTATTAGTGTAATTTTATTTTATTTTGATTTTTCTTAGTTTTTAGTTTTATTAGGATTAGTTTTAGGAGTTTATTTTTAGTTTATTAGATTTTATATTTTTTAGGACTATAGTTTTCATTTAGATTATAAGTTTTTATTTCTATTATTTTATTTTAGTTTTTATATAAGCTTAGGATTTTATTTTTTAGTTTTAATATTTTTTTTATTTTTAGTTAGAATTTATTTTTACTTTTAGTCTTATTTTAGTTGAGTTTTATATTTTTAGCTGTCCAAATTAAACACACACACACACTTAACCTACATTCCCCTACACCATATCTCCTCATTCACCCGCACTCTAACAATTCTACACCTCACATACACCCAATCATCACCACTTCATCTTCCCCAACCTTACTCTCTCTCCCCTAAACCACCAAACCCACCATTAACATAGCCCCCTTTCCTCACCTCATCATCTCTAAACACCCACCTTCCTAACCACTACAACCCATATCTCAACCTTACCCCTGACCGGCAGCGACCCTTACCCTGAAAACCCCAACACCATAAACCCGAACTCGAGACCACCAGCTTATTGACGACGCCGGAACTCGCGCACCCTATGACCCCCTGCCATCCCACTTCCTTCAACCACTTCGACGACGTCACCCATCCCGGGAAGCAACCCAACTCGGGCCCGCACGTACGACCTCAACTCAACCCGACCCCTGCTCCGGCCAGCAGCGCCGACGATGAACTCACCTGCCTGGAGGCATCCCATGGCGATGCCGTCTTCAACCGCCCTGACCCGCGACCACCATACCACCCTAAACCTCCTTATACCTCCGGCCAGACCTCCATTTGAAACCCCTCACCCCATACTAGCTCACTACCGTCGGTTCCCAGCTACCCCTTAACCCTCACCGGTGTCGGACCATAACTCAACCAGTCGCCCCTGCCCAGCGACCCCCTTCTTCTGTCATGGCCATGGACGAAACCAAACCGGATTCCCCACAGCCGTGAACCCGACCCCTACTCCAATCCTTTCCAACCCATACCCGAACCTGATTTGAGGCACAAACCCATTTCAAGTTTTAAACCATTTAAACCCAAAGCCACGACTTCATTTACCTGCCAAACAACAAAACCAAAGCCAAATACACATAAACCCACATGCTTTAAAACCTTTTAAAACCCTTTACCCATTTTACCCCCAACTAACTACTTATCCCCTTTTTCCCAAACTACCCTCATGTGCACACAATTCAGATTTTTATTACCTCACACCTTTGCCATGCACATATGCTCACCCCATGCTCCTCTCACCATTTCCATACACACTCATGTCAATTCCTAAAAATACCCCCATGCTCCATGTGCCTATTATAAATGAAGATGAAGACCCCATTTGAAAAAAAAGAGCTTTTTTTAGATAGGAATTTTTAGAGAGAGAATTGCAGAGAGATAAACACCATTTTGTAAATAGTTTTTGTTTTTATTTTTTAGAGATCTGATGAGACTTAATTGTGAGTAATTGAATTGTATGGAAGACGATAGAGTTCAAATTGCCAATTTCAAGGAGGCTTGTTGAAGATTTGTTCTCTTTCTCTACTCTTTTATTATATATGCCTTTGATTATTTGTTCATCATGTTTAATATCATGTTAGGCTAAATCCCCTTTCAAGGGGTGGGGGAAAACCCTTATTTGATGCTATTTTAGTTTAATTAGTTTGATTAGTTGAAAATTCCCTTTGAATATTAATTTTGATCCATCACCCTTAAATTTACGCCTCGAGAGAGGGTAAATGATTTTCGAGAGAAAATCGAAATTCTAATTATAATACCCATTTTAGATTCGAACTAGAGATAAGGATTTCTTAAGTGGGGTATTATAACTTGAATTTTAACTCTAAATTTATTTTCTAAGATTTACATAAATTTTAATGGATCGATCGTAGCAGGTGATTAATTAAAAGCAGTGTAGATCTATTTTTCTAGAGTTGTGGGGTGTTAAACTTAATTTTGTAAAAGGTTACTATTAAAATTTCATTTGCAACGAGAGTTGATTTGTAAGTTTGATATTAATTTGGGAGAATTCAATTAATTAAATTAATTAATTAGAATATCTAAAATTTGTGGTGTAATTCCACTCCTTGATTGTTCTCACAATTATTTACCTCACTCTATCTCTTATTTTAGTGTTAGACCTTATTTTTCACTTTTAGTCACTTTTTAGTTAGTCGTTTTCATCTCATAATTTAGTTTCGTCTTATTTCACCTCACCTCACCTAATTGTTTTAATATTTGGAAATGCTTAAAAAAAAATAGAAAAAGCAAAAGCCCAAAAAGAAAATAAAATTGAATTACAATTGAATTTGTCTCTAGCTTTACCCCCTTGGAAGTGGATTGATACCCTTACTTACCTCTACACTTGAGATTGTTATATTTTGTAGGTATTTTAAGGTTTTGATTAGAGGGGCTTTTCAAGCAACGACGAAAAAAAAATACATGCCAAAGTTTTTTCTATCATTACACGTCATAGCGAGTGATATTGACGTAATTGGAATTTATCTCAATTGGGAGTCGCATGTAGACTAGTATGAGGTTGAGATAGGAAATTTATTTAAGATAACTAGAATGATGATTTCAAGATCACGGAAGGTTTCGAAAGGGTCGAAATAGTCGGAATGGTATACCCGGGGGTACTGTTTGGGTCCCGGGGCAATTTTAGACGAAATCGGTACCGTATGGGTGCATTTCAGTCATTTGGTAACCTAGGTTTACAAAACCTACGAATTTTCAAAGCCTTCATCAGTATATAGATTGGAGAGACTAGGGTTAAAAGGTTAGAAATTAAGTAGAGGCCATCAAAGATGAAGTATAAGCCATTTTGAAGCCCGAGAGAGAGTTCTTAAATGATTCAAGCTAGTTCTTGCACCACCATTATCATTGGAGAGTGGATTGGAAGAGAAGACAAACCAATTCAACACAAAATCACGAAATTAGACCCGCTAACCTAAGGCAAGTGTTTAGTTAAAATTTTCCTTGAGGTTATAATACCCATGTGAGAATAGGGTTAAACATATTGATATCAATGATGAAATTGGAAATTAAAGTGATTTAAATCCATGTGCTAGGTATAATTTCATGTAGACTGAATATATCAATATAGATGATACGAAATCAGATCATGAGTGATGACTTAGATGGGAAAAAATTGGGTTTTATGTTGAGTATACATGAAGAACATGAAAATTTACGATTTTGATGAATAAATGTTATGATCCATTATTGATGAAAAATTATGATGCTTTGATGTTATAATTACATTGGAAATCATCCTAATACATGTAGATAATGTTTGGGATAATTGGTTTTAGGTTCGGTGAAGGATCATGTGAGTTATGTTAAAGAAAATGGTGAAAAACACTATAACCCAACAAAGAAGACGAATTGCTACTGTTAACGACGAATCGATTTGGTAAGGGGGGATGGATTCGGCCCTAGGGTGGATGGATTCGTCCCTAGGGAAAATCGATTCTATTTGCTAGATTTGTTTATTCTTCCCTTTTTAAGCCTATAACTTCTATAGTTTTGTCGGAGAAACTTTTGGGACTTTATTAAAATATAATGAGGGACTTATTATATTACAGTAGGCCTATGATGGGATTATGACTTAGTCTTAATGAGAGAATTAAGGCGAGGATTCAACATGCTTAAATGGTGACGTAAATAATTTGATAGAATAAGAATGAGTTATGGGATTTCGAGTGAGTTTTTTTTATAGAACAGTAGGTTATGAATGAATTAACTACTGAAGTGATGCAAGGGGTAACTAGGACCCTTAGAGTAGAAAATAATATCCGTATTATTACGATAGTGAGTTATAAGTAATACATTGATTGTATGGTAAGTATTTGAGTAGTATGTACTACGAATGGACTTTGATATTGGGTTAGGAGTATACCTGTTGAGTATATATGTATATATAGGTTGTGTGTGGATACAAGTTATATGATTTGTTTTAAATGTGAACATACTTACGTTGCTTGCTATCACGGAGGTTCCCGTGCAATGGGCGATCCCACCTTAATGATTCTTGTGAGGTCTAGATTTGTGCCCCAAAACATAGAACTTAAGGTGGCTCACTATGTGTCATGTATTAGTGAGACTGGAAGGTCATTTGGGTACGTTAAGTATGTGCGTATCCCAAAGTCTTAGAACTATGTTTGCCTCCATTGCTTGTTATTTGATTTTGGGTTCGAGGAGACATGTCGAACCAATAGTTCTTTATGTAATATGTGTGATACATGGACTTAATAGTAGAGTATGCCTTATTAGCGGTGTTTATCCTAAGGGACATCGCAGTTGGATATATTAGTGTGTAAAATATGTACTTGTATGAATATTCTACTTACGCGTGATAGCAGATAGTTAGATATTGTATATCTAAAAGTAAATTAAGTAGAGAAACTTAATTAAATGATAACATATGGGAAGTGTTACTTACGATATTTATAATGTACGAGAGATGTTAATTCGGATAGCGTACTATATGGTTTGTACGGGGATTTATGCGTGTCTATAGTTTAGATAAATACTTATTGTGACACTCCGCCTAATAAAATACCGGGCGATCACTCCTATATAACATTAAAACAGGAGTCTCATATGGTTCATTCTTAGCATCACTGTCGAAAACCAATTTAATTACTAATATCCTATTAGGCAGGCGTTAAAATTTTAAATTAAAAATCTTTTTAACCAAACCATTCAGATAAAACAATTACAACAGTTTACATGCACCAACTGAAATGAAATAAAATAAAATAACCGAACGCTCGGTACAATAATACAACTAAATCGAATGCCGCACTAAAAGGCGATAAAAGAATAAATGAGTACAGTTGGGCCATAAGCCCGAATATTTCTACAATACCTCCTATCTAGATCTCAATGATGTAAGCGTCTACTATAAACCTGCTTGCATCCACAGCTGCTGCAGTAAACGTCTGACTCGAAAGAATCATCATCCAGGCATCCCTGTGTCTGGACACCTATATATATATATAGATATAGTAAGAGGGAAAATAGATAAACGGGTCAGAGCCCGATTTTTGAAAACATTTTAGCAAGTGCTTAAAATCCATATTTTAAAATATGTTATTTCTCATATTTAAACTGGTATCGCTCTCACATGAGATACACCTCACCCCTCTTCTAACAGTGCACAACTAGCGCATACCATTTTAAACAACCTAGTTAAGCTACCCTGCCTAACTGATGTAATTACCCATCTTCTAATTAACCTCATCAATTAGGGTACTAAGGACTAAACTTCTCCCCATTCCCAACATTACGTTACGTTCATGCGTGGGGTGTCTCGCGAAGCGAAATCCAAACAAGGAACCCCCCGATACATTACTACGTGACGATGTTGATCATCGGGATCCATTAAGCCTTCAGTACATAACATATTTATACCATCCCGTATTTATTGATAGTTCTCATTAGAACCTATGATCCATATTCATATAAATCCGGATATAAATCTACCGGAAGGAGTATATCACTTTATTCATTCTTCTCCTTTTTATACAAGGTTAGGTTATATGATATCTCATCTCATATATATACAATATAATTTTCGCAACAAGTATATTAGTTATCCATATAGGACACCAAACAAGATTTCGGTATACGCACATTATTCTCTTTATACATACACATCAATTTATATAACAATATATCGCACTATTGCACCCTGGTTAAGAAACCCTTTGTATCGTTATAAAGTTGAAGCATTTATTCCTTACTTATCTACTTATACGCACAGTAGAAAGTTCCCATATAAATATATGTATATATATTAGTCACACATATAATATATATACTAACGGCACCCCACGTAAGATCTATGGTGCTGGCATACTCTGCTATCAAGTCCCCGTATCACACAAACTAAGGGAAATACTAGTTCGGAATTACTCTCGAACTGTATTAACACAAAACATATACAAATGGAGGTGAACCATAGTTCCAAGTCACTAAGAGGTCAGCACATACCCTCATGTCTCTTAGGACCGTCTGACTATCAATCAGATAGCCTGTACCAAGGAGTCCTATGTTCTAGGGTACAAGTCAATATCCCCCATAAAGGTCCCATCGAGATAAGACTGTCCCGGCACGGTAACCTCCGTGATAGAAAGTAGCGCGGGCATGATTTTTACACATATATAATATAAGGGCATACTCATAGCCCATACAATACATCCCATACGCAGTATATTTATATCTTGGATATCCTATGCATTTATCAATTTTACCAATTTTCAATAAATTATTTTCTAAGCTTTTCTCACCGCACAATGATTATATCAACAACATCGATATATATTATTTATCTCTTCTCAATCTTTTATGGCTATAATCTCCAAACTCTTATAGCGATAGCCAATAGCCTCGAATATTCCCATTCGCAATAATATAAGCCGCCACACAATTAAAATACCCCAATACGTATTCCCTTATTTAATATCCAAATCACACCTAAATATCTCTTTAAGTATTATTCCTCACGAACACCCCTATTGGGTAAATCTTGGATTTTACTTTCAACTAATCCAAAATACACGCCTTACTAAAAAAAAATATTTAGAAGTCCCCACACTATTTTTAGGAAGCCCAAATATTTATCTCCAAACAAATTTAGCCTTTTATTTTTTCCAATATCCGAGTGCATTTTCGAGTTGGTGATTTCACCCCGGAACTGCCATCTTATAAAAATCATAACAATTCGAAAAAAAATCATAAAAATACATGGTCAGTGCCCACGCAACCGTATCGAAAATATATACAACTTTTTTAGTTTGACCGAGAGCTGAATCGGCTGTTTTCCTATCCGAAACAGTTCGGAAGTGACACTGGTCACTATTCACCTTCTTCTCCAAAAATCCAAACCTCCATTAAAACACCTCCAAGATTTTTATCTCCTCTCTCATCATCATTCAACCTCAAATAACCATAAATACACACATTCAAAGGGTTCTAATCATCCTAGTACCCAGATCCAACAATTAATTTCAAATTTCTCAAATTGGGTATAAATCGAGTTATATCCGTTTTAATCTTTCGAAAACCCGTTTGATCCACGAAATTTCAACCCAAAAATCTTTAGTTTTATACCAACTAACATATGAGAAATTAAACACCCTAAATCATAAAGCAAGTTAAACACTTGCCTCGTGGATTAAATCCGACGACCACGAGTCGAATCCCGCGAATTTTGGCCGGAAATCTCTTCTTTTCTTCTCTTTTCTTTCTTCTTCTTTCTTCTATTCTTTATATCTTCTCTCTCTCTCTCTCTTAGGACTGATATTTGGGGGAAATGAAGGCTTCCACCTCTTTAAATCCGAAATTGGGTATATACCCAATTGTTAAATGACTCGTGTACTCATTTACGAGTCCCTACTAGTCTAAAAATGCCCGGAACCCAAATACTACCCCCGGGTACTCTATTTTGACTATCTCGGTCATTCCGAACCCAATGGAGGAGTCAAAATATCCATCCGAGTCACTTAACTAAAATTCACTATTTTGACCCAGCACGTTCAATACGCGTATTTTCTAATTTAAAATATTTTCCTTTGTCGCTTTACCCAACTGTGATATGTAATAAAAATAATCTACTCATATACTTAGTCTTGAAATATAATCCACGTAAATATTAATCTGTCACTCAAAAACTAATATTTACTATTCACTTTATAATATTGAATTTATTTAATTTCACTCATTAATCCCATAATTACTATTCATAATAATTCCTCAAATTACCAAATTAAATTCACAGTGTAGTTCAAATACCTTTAAAAGTGCGGGTATTACACTTATATCTAGTGAGCTTGGGTAGTATGGCTAGGTGGTATAAGTAGAAAGCATTAGGCCTTCACTATAGATGAGAGGTGAGGAAACTCAAGAAAGTGTACGAAATTCTAACATGTGTAACTAATAACTGATTTTTAAATTATGATAAATACTTGCTAAATGTTTTGGGTTCTAACCCTTGCTATAAATATTTTCCAAAACCTTTTAGTCGTCCATCCACAAGGACTCCATACTTGATTATCTATTCTAGGGATGCATAACTTCAGCATATGTGGATGCATGCAGGATTTGGATTAGACGCTTCAGCCGTTCATTCCTACATTACGATCTCTGTATCCCAAAATTTCATTTATGGGTGTGTTATCCCCTTGCACTTTATTCAGTCGTTCGATTCAGATTTGTATTTGTATTTATTTATTTCCTGTTGGTTTTATTATTTTTTATTTGGGATTTATAGTCGATGGTTTATTCGATAAGACATTTATCTATTTATATCTTATGATGATTTAGACTCTATTATTGTGTGAATAGTTTAATTTAGTTTTTCGCATATTATTATCTGTTAAATGAAAAGATAAAATTTTGACACTGAATTAATTAACTAATAGGTGATTAGTAATTCAATGTTTTCGAAAGTGATGTTAATAATGAATCAAATAGAAATCCTGTTTAATTTAATAAAGAACTGATCACCCGATATTTAATTGGGCGGGGTGTCACAGATAGTATCAGAGCATCAGGTTCTAGTGTCCATATGATCTATACGGCTAACTACGATCTCAACAAAGCATTATTTTAATATTAAGCCATATTATTAGGACTACTGATTTTATCTTTACGTGTTTGAGATATATTGCTTCTGCTATTAAATTTTGTATTGACTGCGAACTCATACAATTCGATTTGTTTTCAGATGCCACCCAGGAGAGAGAGAGATAGAGAGAGAGAGGCGAGAGAAGCGTCTAGAGATGAGGTTAGAGAGGCTCAGCAGGAGCAGGAGGTACCTCAATCACAACCACCATCGGGGATAGTGACGACTGCACATGTGGCCGAGATAGTGGCCCAGACAATCAATGCAGCTATAATAGCCATGGCCATTAATTTACCACAGGCACAGCCATAACTACAGCGCCACTAGAACCAGTGATTCCATCCCAACCGGGGCCTTTTAATTGGCAAAATATTAAGGAAGCTTTTTTAAAAGGCCACCCATCGGATTTTTCGGGGAGCTCAGACGTTATAGTAGCATGTCAGTGGAAGAAGGACCTAAAACATCACCTACATATGATTGAGTGCAACGACACTATGAGACATATGCTTGCCACTTCAGACTTATGGGAGTCACACTACAGTGGTGGGAATTTATTAGCACCTCGAAGTAGAGGGATACTATGCCGATAGTAGAGTTCTGGGAGCGGTTAGACCGAAAGTATTCTTTGTCAGCTGTTCAGACGAACATGAGGAGGAAATTTAATGATGTTACATTGGGGGACTGATCAGTGGTTGATTATGGGTAAGAGTTCACTCATTTGGCTAAATTTATGCTAGATGAGGTGAGCACCGAAGAAAAAAAGAAGAGCAGGTTCATGGATAGGCTGGCCTGGAGTATTAAGCAATAATTACTTGGCAACCCAACATTACAGACTTATACAGAGGTCATTAATGCGACACTTTTGCATTGCTATGACCATCCCTTCCACATAAAAGGAATCAATAGAGCAGGGGAGCCGAGCCAGTTAGGTAGTACATGAGGGAGTAATTCCAATAGGGCACCTCAACAGCAGGCGGTGAGACAATAGGGGCAGGATTCTCGACAGGGGGATCAGGTCAAGAGATTTAGGTCCGGTGGCTATCGACCAGAGGGTCAGGGTTCTAGGTAGGGTCAACAGGGTCCTAATTAGCAGCAGTAGGTTCACTAGGGACTTCAGGGCTAAGGGAATAATAAAAGTGGCCAGAATGGTCGGGGTTACCAGGGACAACATTAGGGCCAACCTCAATAGGGACAACAGGTCCAGAGGTAGAGAGAGTTTCTGGGTTAGTGGTTTATATATGTCCAACAGGGTCATAAGAGGAGAGATTGCCCATAACAGGGCAAGGCACAACAACAGGGTTCCCAACAGGGGCACAAGGCTCTGTTACCTCCTGTACCAACACTAGCACCCCCAACCCCACATCAACAACAGGGGAAAATGCATTACAAGTGTGTGTATAACATTCAGGACGTTCTCATACCACCAGTACCTCAGGTGCCGCCAGCATTCGAGGCTACATTTTCTATTCATAGGCAAGAGGGTAGGATTATTTTGGATATGAGGGCATCGCATTCCTTTATTGCCATAATATTTGCACGAGCAGTAGATCTTTTAGAGTCATCCGACACTCTCCTTATGTGTGTAGAGTCATCGTTTGGTAGTGGGTCACTTGTACACTCGGTATGTAGAGGAATAGACATCATGATTGGGATACTGAGCTTAGCAGCAGACATTCTTGTGTTAGATATGGAGGCATATGATGTCATTCTGGTTATGGATAGGTTGGCGAGTTACAGGGTGACGATAGACTATTACAAGAGGACCATAATATTCTCCATTCCAGGGTAGAAGATGTTCTTGGTGGCGATGCCTCTTCCGGATGGATGGTCGCACACCCTCCTATACTATATTGAGGAGGAGTCCTCATAGGAGATAGTTATTCCGTTAGACTCGATTCTAATTTGTGAGAGATTTTGAGGATGTATTTCAGGAGATTCCAGGGTTGACACCTAGTCGGGAAATCAATTTTGTTATCAACTTATCACTGGGTACGAGATCAATTGTCTGAGAACCTTACCGCATGGCCCCGTCAGAGATTTGAAAGTTAAGAGAGAAGATTCAACAACTCTTAGGGCAGGGTTTTATTCGGTGGAGTACATCATCGTGGGGTGCGCCAGTGTTATTCGTGAAGAAAAAGGATGCTTCACTTCATTTGTGTGCAGACTATAGTGAGATGAACAAGGTCAAAATACAAAATAAGTATCCGTTGCCGAGGATCGATAGCATGTTTTATTAGTTGAGAGGGTCTACGTACTTATCAAAGATTGATTTGAGATCGAGATATCACCAGTTGCGCATTTGAAAGGAGAATGTTCCCAAGACTTCTTTTCTGTCATAATAAGGGTTGTATGAGTTTAGGGGGATACCGTTTCGGCTCACCAATGTGCCATCAATGTTCATAGATCTCATGAACAGGGTATTCAGGGAGTTTTTGGACCAGTTCGTGATCGTGTTCATAGACGATATTCTGGTTTACTCTTGCACTGAGAAGGAGCATGCGCAACATCTGTGTAAGATTCTATAGATACTTCGGGACCACCAGTTATATATCAAATTCGAAAAGTGTTGATTTTGGCTACGGGAGGTATAGTTTTTGGCCAGAGCGTGTCCAACAGGGGCATTGCTATTGATCTGAGTAAGGTATCATCAGTGAAGGAATGGGGACAACCCACGACACCGATAAAGATTCATATTTTTCTAGGGTTAGCCGGTTATTATCGACTCTTGATTAAGGGGTTTTCAAATATTACGGGTTCGTTGACGAATTTAACTCTCAAGGGGGTACCATTTTTGTGGAGTGATCACTATCAGTTAGTTTTCGATGAGCTAAAGAATAAATTAATGTTAGTGCCTGTACTTGCATTGCCTAGGGGAGGAGTGGAGTACCGAGTTTATACGGATGCATCCTGTAGGAATTGGGGGTGTATTGCAACAGGAGTAGAGGGATATAGCTTATGCATCTCGAAAGCTTAAGCCCCATAAGAAGAATTACACCACACATAACCTTGAGTTGGCAGCGGTTGGGTTCGCCTTGAGGATATGGAGGCACTATCTATTGGGGGAGAAATTTACTCTATTCATGAACCATAAATTGCTTCAGTATCTCTTCACCTAGAAGGATCTTAATACGAGACAAAGGAGGTGGCTTGAGTTTGTAAAAGACTACTAATTTGACATTATGTATCATCCTGGTAAGGCTAATATGGTGGAACACGCGTTGAGATGATAACCTATGGGGAAGTTAGTGGAGGTCCAGAAGGTGAAGTGAAGTGAGATTGGAAACGATGATGAGATCACCAGAGCATGCATGGCAGTTTTAACTATCACTCCCGAGATTATTATAAGGGTAGTGAAAGCGTAGGTCGAGGACCAGTTCTGTCATGATAGGGTACTCCAGTTATTAGCTGAGGGTGCAGAGTCTTACTCGATCAGCTCAGAGGGAGGCCTAAATTTTAATGGGAGACTTATTGTGCCAGAGGACTTAAGACATGCGATTATGATCGAGTCGTACGGTTCGAGTTTTGCAGTACATCCGGGAGGGAAAATATGTACCAAGAGATGCAGAGATAACATTTGTTTGCAGGGATGCAACGGGGCATAAGAAAGTTTATTTCGAAGTGTGTTGCCTGTCAGTTAGTTAAGGTGGACCACCAGAGGCCTTCAGGGATGCTACAACCATTGGATATTCCTGTATGAAAGTGGGAGAGTATTTCAATAGACTTTACTACAGGCCAACCTACATCGCAGCGAGGTCACGAATCCATTTGAGAGATAGTGGATCGACATACCAAGGGGGGCCATTTCTTACCAGTCCACACCGATTTTGAGATGATGCAGTGTGGAGTACCATTCAACATTGTGTCTAATAGAGACAAGGTATTTGTGTCTCATTTTTGGACTACTGCCAAGATTAAGCTAATTTATGGACGGATTCTAATAGCTCAGGACAGGAAGAAGAGTTATGATGATGCTGACCAGAGACACGTTGAGTTAGAGGTTGATGACCAGGTGTTGGTACGGGTATCTCTCATGAAGGGGGTCATGAGGTTCGGTAACAAGGGGAAGCTAGCGTAGAGATATGTGTGACCTTTCTCTATTATTGAGAAAGTAGGAACAGTGGCATATAGATTGGGTTTACCAGAGCATCTACAACGGATACATGATATGTTCCATGTGGCTTCACTGAAGAAGTATCGGAGGAGAAAAATAGCTTTTTAGAACGTTCCACTTGAGGATATCGATTTAAATTCAGTCATCTCATATGAGGAGAGACCCATGTCTATTCTAGATCGTAGTGAGCGTAAACTGCAGTTTAAAGTGGTACCATTAGTCTGAGTTCAGTGGGGACACTAAAAGATTGACGAGTTGACATGGGAGCGGGAGGATGACATGCGAGAGCAGTATCTACAGTTATTCTTCGCAGGTATGACCTAATTTCGGGGATAAAATTCCATGTAAGGGGGAGTATGTAATACCCCGTATTTCTGCGTACTTAGAATTTATTTAATTCGGTAATTAATTTGTTCTTATTTAATTGAATTAAGTAATAATGTGTGCATTAAATATTAATCGAGAGAGAGGTAATGATTAATATTATGTGTTTACTAAGTGAATAGTAAATAATTTATTGAAATTACTACATGTCATAGCGAGTGATATTGGCGTAATTAGAATTTAACTCAACCAAGAGTCGCATGTAGACTAATATGAGGTTGAGATAGGAAAATTATTTAGGATAAGTCGAATGATGATTTTGAGGTCACGGATGGTTCCGAAAGGTTCAAAATAGTATACTCGGGGTACTGTTTGGGTTCCGGGGCAATTTTAGACTAAACCGCTACCGTATGGGTGCATTTTAGTCATTTGGTAACCTAGGGTTGAGAGACCTACGAATTTTCAAAGCCTTTATCAGCATATAAATGGGAGAAGCTACTGTTAAGAGGTTAGAAGTTAAGGAGAGGCCATTAGAGAAGAAGGATAAGCCATTTTTATAGCCTAAGAGAGAGTTCTTGAAGGATTTAAGCTAGTTCTTTCCCCACCATCATCATTGGAGAATGGATTGGAAGGGAAGACAAACCAATTCATCACCAAATCACAAAATTAGACCCACTAATCTAAGGCAATGTTTATTTGCAATTTTCTTTAAAGTTATAATACCCATGTGAGAATAGGGTTAAATATATTGGTTTAAATGATGAAATTGGAAATTAAAGTAATTTAAATCCATGTGCTGGGTAGGATTTTCACTTAGACTGAATTTATTCATGTAGAGGATATGAATTCAGATCATGAGTGGTGACTTAGATGAGAAAAATCTGGGTTTTATGTTGAGTATACATGAAGAACATGAAAATTTAGGGTTTTGATAAATGTTATGATCTATTCTTGATGAGAAATTATGATGCATTGATGTTGTAATTAAGTTGGAAATCATCCTAATACATGTAGATAATGTTTTGGACAATTCGTTTTAAGTTTGGTGATGGATCATGTGAGTTATATTAAATAAAATGGTGAAAAACGCTAAAACCCAACGAAGAAGATGAACTTTTATTGTTCGAATCAATTCCACTATAGGGCGAATCGATTCGGTTTGCCCAGATTTGCCTATCCTTCGCCTTTTATTCCTAGAAATCCTACAGTTTTGTCGAGGAAAATTTTGGGACTTTGTTTAAATATAATGAGATACTTATTATATTAAAGTAGGCCTATGATGGGATTATGACTTAGTATTAATGAGAGAATTAAGGCAAGGATTCAACATGCTTAAATGGTAATGTAATTAATTTGATATAATAAGAATGAGTTATGGGGATTTCGAATGAGTTTAATTTATAAACCAGTAGGTTATTGAAAAGTCGGGACGTGTGATATTTCGATTTAAAATTAAATTCTCAAGTTTCCAAGAACCCCTTATTTAATTAGAGACCCTAAACATGCATCTAAAGTGCGTGTGTCAACCCATAAATAAATAAAGCACGTGACACAAAAATATGCTGAGAAACAGATTTCAGGAAAAAAACCCTTTTGGGTAAAACCTTTATTTCACTATGAATATACAAGTCGCAACTTACAATTACATAGAGAAATCTGCAATGGATCAACGCGCAGCCAACCCACAAAGACACGCAGTCTTGAACTCAGCAAGAGAATACACGTAGCACCCTCCAAGGACTCGCAGACCAAACAACAAAGGAAGAACCGCATCTCTCCTCAATGACACGCAACCATAACACTTTGTAAAGACTCCCTCAGCAATGACACGCATCCCTCGGTTGCAAAGATCTCTCCACAAAGATGAACAACAAAAAGGTTTATGTTCTAGGGTTCCAAAAGATTCACAAAAGTAATTGGGATTTTTGTGTGTGAATCAAAAAGATGTTTGGCACATAAAAAATGTGAAGACTTAGAGTATTTAGGACTCTGAAAATCGTCTTGAAAAGTCTTGGGAAACAACTCCCCGAAGTTGGCTTAAATAAGAAAACTTTAAGCCTAAAAGATCTCGAACAGATCTGGCCGAATTTATCCCAGGCGGACCGGTCCGTCTTGGAGGCGGATCGGTCCGACCTCGGATCGGTTCTTTTAAAAAATGAATTCTTCGGTTCACTTTCGGTCCGGGGTTTACTGCATCTGCAGCAAGCGGATCGGTCCGGTTAAGGGGCGGACCGGTCCAGTGGCGGATCGGTCCGGTATAGAGGCGGATCGGTCCGGCTTCCCAGAAAACTAAAAAACTTTTAAAAGCCTCATTTTGCTTGAAAAAACTTACTTCTTATTTTTATAAAAAATATTTTATAAAAATTTCCCAATACTAAGTATGAACTTTAAGGAACGTAAAAACAAAATTTTATGAAGTTCATTCTTGCAGAGGCTATGATGTTGAAGACACTTTGATATTCGGACCCGTTGATGTAGATGCGATCTTGAGTTTCTTCAACGGTGTAACGGTGTACGACATATAAATTGATAATGGAAAAAAATGTCCTTACAAATCTCCCCCTATGTCTATGACGGTACATACATAAAAAATATCCTAATTATCAACTTATGACCTATACAAATCTACCCTCCCATGAACCCTAAAGATGGAAAGATACAAAGGTATAAATCTTCAACATTTGTTCTACAATCTTCAACAATCATCTAATCTCAAAGCTTTTCTCATCAGGGTGTGCAACATATTGGTCTTCAATCTTCATACCTACACACATGAGACAAAGCAAATACCATGTGACATATCGAGTTTGAAATGAGATAAAACACATATACCAATTTATGATAAAAGCATAAGCTAAATCTCAAAAACTCCCCCAAAATTCAAACTCCCCCATAATATGATAATTCTTTCTCCCCCTTTTTATGATGTCCCCAAATAGACAAATGAGAAGAATGAATCAAATAAGCAAAATCGAGGTGTCACGGTACACAAAACAGGGCATCAAATAATATGGTAAACGTGCTCTGGCAAGGAGATGCTCAAACAAATCTTCACAAACTATTTTTGAATTTTTCAAATTTTCCGTACAAAAATAAGATACCAATTTGAACAAATATGATACAAAAATCACACCATGGATTTAGACTCAAACAACCAAGTCATGGAAATGGAATGAATGGGTGTGAACACATTCGATAGGTAAATCAACTCAATCAATCATATGTGCATGATGCATATGTGTACCCCTAACGAATGAACATCAAAAGTATCCTTAGGTGAAAAGTTTGTTGAATTTAGATGACATCGTCTTATACAAATCAACAAATCAAAGTCAAGTGATTTTCACACCAATAACGTCCAAAACTATGTAGCGCATTTTCAAGCATTTCAAGGACGTGCAAACCCGTTTTAAATTCTCCAACCAAACTCCCTCATATATATTTTCTTTTAGAGGTAATCTAAATTCTCAAACTTTGGAGAATTGGTGCAAAAACCTAAATGGCCCCTTTTTGGCATGAATATCTTTTTATTGCCTTTCAATTTTTTTCGGGCTCTTTTAACCTCTTTGGACCCCGGATAAAAAAAATTCCTCCATTTTTAAGTCCAATTTAACGGTGGCTTAGTATTCGCAAAGGCAAAATGAACCTTTTGCAGCCCTTCCCCGTTTTCAAACAAAGCACACAAACTCACAAAACGATGCTTATATGCACAATTTCCTTATCAAAATTTATCACACTTGGTTCGTTTTAAGGACAGGATTGAAGTGAAAACACCCAACCAACATGTGATAAGACAAGCACAATAATCAAGCAAATCCGTGCATGTGTGCAGTAAAGGAAACTATGAGTCAAACATGTAGGAAGCAACACTTAATTACATCTTAATGACTCCAAACATTATAAAGCACAAGGATGAATTTACCTAATATCTCAAAACACTATCAAATAGTCACATGAAAATAATGGAATGATGTTGTGACTTGGTCATCCAAAGTGTTCATCCATAAACGGTGCAAACAAAATACAAAAATATTTTTGGATTTTTCAAAAAAAATTATCAAAATAAAATCTTTTTGTATTTTTCAAAATTTTTCAAAAAAAATATATACAAAATGATACATACTAGCAATAGGCAAACAATGACATCATGAAAATTGCCCTATGCTAGTAAACAAGTCAAACCTCAATCATTAGGTGCGAAGGGGTTTTCCAAAGGTGGTGACAACTTATAAAAAACCTCCATCAGTTCTTGTGAAGTTTTGACTAAAAACTTAACTTGCTCTCCTAAGTGTGAAAACTCTCTCATGTAGTCTCCGGGAGCATGTAAAGTATCATGTGTGGGTGCATGTGTGCCTGAAACACGTGTGGAGGCAAAACGTGACACATAACCCAACTTAAAGAAAAATTCCCTAAGGTCTCCTCTCCTCTTGCAATGGGAACAAACATAAATAGGCCTAGGAACACCTCTCTCAAAAACTCTAGGACGCACTTTCCTAATAGGAATGGGACGCCTAGGTGGGTTAGGGTGAGACACATGTGAAACTGTCACTAAAGTGGGAACCGGCTCGGGTGCTAATTGGGAAGAAGAAGCACCGTCATGACTTATTCCTAACTTCTCACCTTTACCCTTAAGAACCACCTTTTCAACCTTCTTAGGTGCGTTCAAAAAATTGGCTTTGACCTCCCTGGCACGTTTGAGATCACTCTCGAGTTGGGATACACGTGTCGTCAGACTAGACAACGTGCTGGTCAAATCACACTTCTCCTTTCTCAAAACCTCCTTCTCTTTCTCCAAATCTAAAACCCGACGACCTAAATCCCTATTATACATCTTTATTTTCAAGGTCTCGGTGTACAAATCTCTAAAAGCTTTTTGGAGCTCACTTTCATCTCCACTTTCACTCTCATTTTCTCCCTCACTTGAAGCGCTCAAACCATCACTATCACTATCACTTTCGTGTGCACTATTGTGGGCCAAGGTGGCTGTGCTCACACGACTAGAAAAAGCTACAAACCTATCACCACTAGTCTCATCACCCTCACCTTCACTACTATCACTAAGTGTGGCGGGCATAGCTACTTTCTTTCCTTTCTTTCTAAGCCACGTAGGACACTCAGACGACTTATGCCCCTTACCCCCACATTCAAAACAAGTGACGTTCTCAAAATCTTCCTCACACTCCTCATCGGAGTCATTCCCTTTTTCCCTCTCACCACTTTCTTTGTCCTTTCCTTTCTTTTTATTTTTATCAAAAAAATTCTTTTTATTGGAAGAATTATTTTTGTTCATGTTGAGAAATTTTTAAAAATTTTTCGCAAACAAGGCCATCTCATTAAAATCAAAATCTCCCTTAGAATCGAACTCACAAACTTTTTCTTTCTTTTTCTTAAAATGAGTCTTTAAAGCAATGCCATTATCCTTAGCCTTAATGGTTTTGGGAAACATGTCAATCTCATAGGTTTGAAGATCTCCTACAAGTTCTTCCAACTTAAGTGATTTTAAATTTCCCAAAGAGTTAAAAACAGTGACTTTAGGAATAAATCATTTTGGAAGAGATCTCAAAATCTTTTTAACGACACGTGTGTTATCAATCACCTCAACCAAATTAAAACATGTGTTAATAATGTCTGACAAACGAGCATAAAAATCATCAAAGCATTGAGACTCAGACATGGTAATAGTCTCAAATTGGGTGGCCAAATTTTGTAATTTTGATTCTTTAACCGCGTTTGTACCCTCATGTATCAATTTCAAAACATCCCAAGCCTCTTTAGACGTGGTGCACGTCATAATTCGGCGAAACTCATCAGGAGAGACAGCTCCAGAAATAGCACTCAGACCACGGGAATTGAAATCGGACAATTTATAATCATCTTCAGTCCAGGCTGATACGGGTTTTAAAGTGGTGATGTTAGTAACAGAGACCGTGGGAGGAGTCCAACCATTTTCGCAAAGCAACCAAACACGCTCGTCAATAGATTTTAAAATCGATTTCATACGAGCTTTCCAGTAGGCATAATTAGACCCGTAAAAAATAGGCATCTGATTATATAAGTGCTCCATAGGAAAAATTACGATTTTTCACAAAACTGATTTTAAAAAAAATCAACATCACACGATTTTAGGGAAAATAGGAATACGCAATAAATTAGCGCAACCCGCTCTGATACCAATTTGAAAACGCGAGTAGACAAATTGTATCAGAAAGTAAATCCTCGAAAAATCAGTATCACGCGATAAATTAGCGTAACCCACTCTGATACCAATTTGAAAAGTCGGGACGTGTGATATTTCGATTTAAAATTAAATTCACAAGTTTCAAATAACCCCTTATTTAATTAGAGACCCTAAACATGCATCTAAAGTGCGTGTGTCAACCCATAAATAAATAAAGCACGTGACACAAAAATATGCTGAGAAACAGATTTCAGGAAAAAACCCCTTTCGGGTAAAACCTTTATTTCACTATGAATATACAAGTCGCAACTTACAATTACACAGAGAAATCTGCAATGGCTCAACGCGCAGCCAACCCACAAACACACGCAGTCTTGAACTCATCGAGAGAATACACGCAGCACCCTCCAAGGACTCGCAGACCAAACAACAAAGGAAGAACCGCAGCTCTCCTCAATGACACGCAACCATAACACTTTGTAGAGACTCCCTCAGCAATGACACGCAGCCCTCGATTGCAAAGATCTCTCCACAAAGATGAACAACAAAAAGGTTTGTGTTCTAGGGTTCCAAAAGATTCACAAAAGTAATTGGGATTTTTGTGTGTGAATCAAAAAGATGTTTGGCACATAAAAGTGTGAAGACTTAGAGTATTTAGGACTCTAAAAATCGTCTTGAAAAGTCTTGGAAAACAACTCCCCGAAGTTGGCTTAAATAAGAAAACTTTGAGCCTAAAAGATCTCGAACAGATCTGGCCGAATTTATCCCAGGCGGACCGGTCCGGTTTGGAGGCCGATCGGTCCGACTTCGGATCGGTTCTTATAAAAAATGGCTTCTTCGGTTCGCTTTCGGTCCGGGATTTACTGCATCTGCAGCAAGCGGATCGGTCCGGTTGAGGGGCGGACCGGTCCGGTGGCGGATCGGTCCGGTATAGAGGCGGATCGGTCCGGCTTCCCAGAAAACTAAAAAACTTTTAAAAGCCTCATTTTGCTTGAAAAAACTTACTTCTTATTTTTATAAAAAATATTTTATAAAAATTTCCCAATACTAAGTATGAACTTTAAGGAACGTAAAAACAAAATTTTACGAAGTTCATTCATGCAGAGGCTATGATGTTGAAGACACTTTGATATTCGGACCCGTTGATGTAGATGCGATCTTGAGTTTCTTCAACGGTGTAACGGTGTACGACATATAAATTGATAATGGACAAAAATGTCCTTACAAATCTCCCCCTATATCTATGCCGGTACATACATAAAAAATATCCGAATTATCAACTTATGACCTATACAAATCTACCCTCCCATGAACCCTAAAGATGGAAAGATACAAAGGTATAATTCTTCATCATTTGTTCTACAATCTTCAACAATCATCTAATCTCAAAGCTTTTCTCATCAGGGTGTGCAACATATTGGTCTTCAATCTTCATACCTACACACATGAGACAAAGCAATTACCACGTGACATATCGAGTTTGAAATGAGATAAAACACATATACCAATTTATGATAAAAGCATAAGCTAAATCTCAAAAACTCCCCCAAAATTCAAACTCCCCCATAATATGATAATTCTTTCTCCCCCTTTTTATGATGTCCCCAAATAGACAAATGAGAAGAATGAATCAAATAAGCAAAATCGGGGTGTCACGGTACACAAAATAGGGCATCAAATAATATGGTAAACGTGCTCTTGCAAGGAGATGCTCAAACAAATCTTCACAAACTATTTTTGAATTTTTCAGTGAGTTATAAGTCATAAATTGATTGTACGATAAGTATTCGAGTGGTATATACTACATATGGACTTTGATGTTGGGTTGGGAGTATACCTACTGAGTATATATGTATATATAGGTTGTGTGTGGATACAAGTTATATGATTTATTTTAAATGTGAACGTACCTACACTGCCTGCTATCATGTAGGTTCCTGCGCAGTGGGCGATCCCACCTTGACGATTCCAATGAGGTTTGGATTTACGCCCCATAGCATAAAACTTAGGGCGGTTCACTATGTGCCATGAATTAGTGAGACTGATAGGTCATTTGGGTATGCTAGGTATAATTTAGATAAATACTCATGTCTCATTAGCTTGGGTAGTATGGCTAAGTGGGCTAAGTAGAAAGCGTTGGGCGTGCACTATAGATGAGAGGTCCGAAACTCACGGGAGTGTACGAAATTCTAGCATGTGTAACTAATAATTGAGTTTTGAATTGTGATAAATACTTGCTAAATGTTTTGGGTTCTAACCCTTGCTATGAATATTCTCCAAAACCTTTTTAGGTGTCCAACCACAGGGATGCATAACTGGAGCATATGTGGATGCATGCAGGGTTTGGATTAGACGCTTCAGCCGTTCATTCCTAGATTAGGATCTCTTTATCTCAGTATTTCATTTATGGGCGTGTTGCCCCTTTGCACTTTATTCAGTCATCCAGTTCAGATTTGTATTTGCATTTATTTATTTCCTGTTGGTTTAATTATTTGGGATTTATAGCCGATGGTTAATTCGATAAGATATTTATATATTTATATCTTATAATGGTTTAGGCTCTATTATTGTGTATGTTGTAGGGGATTGCCCCCAAATTATAAACTTCCAAATATGAGATGGTTCAATTATATTCCAAACTTAAAACTGCTTTTTAAAACTTAACAATTAAATACTGCAAATTTTAATTTCATCAAATTAAAATTAAACTAAGTGAAATTAAACTACACCAACATTTTCATTTTCACTTAAACAAAATTTAATTCAATTAATGTTAAACAAACTAAGCATGAATATTATCAAATTAAATTAATGCCGACTTCAATTAAATTAAACTAAAAATTACCCAAACTCAAACTTGAACCAAATTAAACTAATTGTGTTACAACCAATTTTTTTATCTTGATAGACCGAAGCAACCATCTATGTGAGTTTTGCAAGATAAAATAACACAATCACACTACGACGCGATGTACGAGGAAAACCCACAACGAAAAAAACATCGGATGGCCCTGCCTACAAGTCCACTAAGTATGGTATGTTTACAAATACAAGACAAAAGACTTACAACACATGACTTGATCCGTCCAAGCCTCGACCCTTCTTTTTGCATCAACCTCCGCCTAGTCGACAACTACAAACTCCACCGCAGTCTAGGAATCCACCGATGGGGCTCAACTACCATCAAACACACACGATGGACTTTCCACCCTTGCGCACCGCAAACCTTCAAAACTCGGACTCCTCTGTTGGAAACTTCTCTTTTATGGGATGGGAAAAGTAACCCGGTGCTAAAGCATCTACAAGCAAAGATATATAAATAGAAACTTGGATTAAACTCAAGCTTTGGGTGTAAACTTGTGTTATGAAGATCTTAATCCATGTAAGCTCAACATATAAACATGGAAATTTTGGAAGATTCATATTTTCTCTCTAAGTGTGTCTAAACTCTCCAAAAAGTCTTCTGAAAATCCACTCCCGAAATGGTTAAAAACTGCTGGACAAAGTGGGTGACTGGGAAGTTAAGAGAAAACTGCAAATTCTATTTTCCCGCCCAGGTCGTTCAAACAACATTTTTAGGCCATTCGAACGACACTGTTAGAAACGAGGTTTCAGAAGGAAAATAGGCCAAAATCTCGTTAGAAAGACCACGTTTGAACGAACTTCGAATGAGAAAATAGAGTATTTTAGCAAAATGTCATTTGAACCTTGTTAGATATTCATTTGAACGACCTGGGAATCTCGTTCGAATGATATCCCAGTTTCGTTCGAATGACTTTTCAGAGGAAAAAATTCTTCTTTAAAAATCCAAAATTTTTGTAATAAGTTTAAAATATTTTCTTGAAAGAAATAAAATCGTTACAAAAATGTTTTACAAAATACACCCAATTAAAATATCCAAGGTCCTAAATATATAATTGCATTCATACCTTTGAGACCTCGGATTGATATAAAGTTGATGACGCGAAACATGGCACTTGAAACCCAACAATGATGACACTTTAATTCTTGTCCGCTACGACTTCAACTCTTCAAACGTCATAGACTTGAGATATAACCAACATCTATCCTATAGCTCAAATAGTTTTGTCCGAAATTAAGCCAACATTACAAATTGACTCGATTGGAAATTTGCCGTTACATTATGAATGGTTTAATTTATTTTTCTGCATATTATTATTTGTTAAATGAAAAGATAAAATTTTAACACCGGCTTAATTAACTAATTAGTGATTAGTAATGAATGGTTTTTGATAGTGATGCCAAAAATGAACCAAATAAAAACCATGTTTAATTTAATAAAGGACTAATCACCCAGTATTTAATTGGATGGGGTGTCACACAGGCTTACTTTATTTTCATCAAACCCTTACATAAGTCACCATTTTCATTGTATATTTAAGCATTTTTTGAGGTTAAACTTTGGGAAAATTTCACAAGACCTCACATTAAAGGTTCAAAAGTATTTCTCACCCCTCACTTTACATATTTATCTCCTTATTTAGCTTATTTACTTCAATATCTACATTTTGGTATTTACTTCTATATCTACATTTTCGTGATGTATATTTTTCCATTTCCTCTTAACACTATTTTTGTCACAAACAAGTTAGTGTTAATATTTACCTTTTTAAAAAAAATTTAGATCTATATTCATCAAGTATTTTCATAAACTAAAAACACCAATACTAGAATTTATATAATCTTTTGGTAAATTAAAGGATATTTCATTAGTTATCATAAAAAGGGTTTCATATCCATTTTCACCTAAGTAAACCTGCAATTTCCTCTAAATTGTCAAAAATAATTTAAATACACATTTTATAGCTCGTATGTGAACTACATGGACTTTGGTTCCCTTTAAAGGGTACATAGGCATCTCAAATGCATTTTTGAGATTCAAGTCATTATATTTTTTATTTCCCTTTTATTTATTATCATTGTCTTTCTCTCTTTTGTTAAATTTATCCATTTTGCTCATTTGATGCATATTTATATCCGCATGATTATTACATGCATATTAGATCCTTTATGTGCTTCTTAGGATCCATATTTTGTGTCTTATCGTGTCCACAAATTTATCTCTCATATATAACCATACTCATTTATGATGATGTTGTGGTAAATTTAGAAGCACTCCTTATGCATTCACCTTTTATACATATTCACATATTTGGTCTCATCCATTCATTTCCCTATATTTAGAAACACCTATGTATACTTCCCACACTTTCTCACATTTAGTCATATATACGTATGATATGTATAGTTTTCTCACATTTAGTCACATGTATATATGGATACACGCATAAAAGAGTAAGATAGTACATTTTTATCCACGAGAGACCTAAAGAATGGAGAATGTCCTTAACCCCCTCCCTCTCCGTAACTTTGTCCCAATTCCATTTTCTCCCGGGTATAGTTCAGATCATGTGCCTCGCAACACCTCTTTTGGTGTTATTTACTTTTTTTTTCATTTTTTGGTATAATAGGTTGGTGACTCTGAGTTTACACTATTACATCAAGTGTCTCACTTTCGCGGGTCGGGATATCCACAGTGGCTACCCTGTTGGGAAGGATTGAGGACTAGACTATTTTTTATGTGTTTTGTTTTTATTTTTATTCCTTCTCTTTTTATGTGATTCAAGTATATATATTTACTCCATATTCTAGTGGTACATACGGTCCTTATTACATAGCTCTTTTGTATATCCTTCATATGTCTTCTGTGTATATATCAATGCCATTTATATGTCTCATATACCAACTTGTGTTATATTACCCTTTATCATGTTAATCCTATAGGTATATACATGCTTTTTATACTTTCCCCATACTTATATATCCATTCCCTCATATATTACGAATAAAATGTGCATAATATACTAATAATAATCATTCATTTAGTACACCGTATCAAAAAAGTGTTGAGTATTAACCATATTTTTAACTTTCACTGAGAGGTCACTTCGTGATGGGTCATCGGTCTGGCAGGGCGTGATGGATCTAAGTGATAGGCCTCCACTATCCCTTTCCCATAAACCATTGACATATATCGAATGTTTACCCCACATCATACCTCTTGACGGGAGATATATTGTAGGAAATCGCTCACACATGTTGGATATATCGAATTTGTTCTTAAACGTACCGTCACCATGAGGCTTATAGTGAGGCATCAAACCTACACTCATCAAATTTCTTTCACAAGTACCAACAAATTATTTGGATTGTAATGAAGAGGTATATCATGGAGTTATGCCAAGGAGGAGAACCCATACCTAAACCCTTCATCAACACTCATATAGGCATCTTACCCTAGGAAACTCATACATATATTGTCAGTTGCAACGCGAAACTCTGTCGAGATTTTGAGTCGTCATATTATTTCATTTTTTTCTATTGAGCCATCTTACTTTGAAAAAAATAAGGCTATATCCCTGAGTTTAAAACCAAGTTCAACATCTCATTGCATTTACTCTTACCCCTTATCTTAGACTCGGGTCTTGACCGACATTTATCTTGCACCTTAGGAGGAACATAAATACAAGTGAAAACTAAAAACATGATAACTACAATGGGGATGAACTCCCTTATTCTCTTCCCTCTCGTCATTTTTTCTTGTCTATTAAACCATTCGATAATTACACTACCCATTCTTTAATTTATTATATTCTGTGAGTAAGGAAATTTCTCTAATTTTTGCCCTTTTTATTGGTTGCAATCCTCCGTACACCCACATCCGAATTGGGTCACGAGGTTTTCATCATCAAATTCATCAGAGGGAATAAAGAGTTTATTTTGTAATTACCTTACAGAGAATCAAAACCAGGATCTTTATATTCTAACCTTGATAAATCAAATGGTGACCAAGTTAAACAATGTCTAACCCAAGATACTTACACTTCATTAAGAGAGGGTTTATACCAGAGAAGGTCATGACTTAATGTTGTTGTATCAAAATCTATTTCATAATGGGAATATGAATCATAATGTGTTGTATCCTACCGTTGTCGATCAGAGAATAACCAGACATGTTTAAGTTGTCGATGAACATTAACCCACCGTAGGGAATCTAGTTCAGCTTGTTGGGGTTCCTCTTACCATCCTTACTGCAAAAGCCATGAGAAATATGGCATGCAAACATTTTACCTTCCCAACCAGGGCCTAATCTACCAGTTCAGGCCAATTCAAGAGATGTTAAACTCACTCAAATGAAAGAAGACTTCAGTCTACTCTCCAAAAAATACACCAGTTTAAGTTGTGTGGGAATTACATCGATTATCGTCACATGTTCCTAACCCAAAGGCCCATTTGAATGAGAAATTCAAGATGTATGACATCAAGAAGTTTGAAGGAAACAATCCTCCCATTTTTCATCTACATAATTATCACCAAACTATGAGCCTCTTAGATGCCACATAATAAATCAAGGCATAAATACTCCAATAAACTCTTAAGTAAATAACAGTCAGATGGATTATTGTTCTTAGAAGAAGCCAAAATATGTAGTTAGAAAGATGTTTCTTGGTAATTCATAGCTCAATATAAGTGCAGTGATGATCTAAAGGTAACACATCTTGATCTTGAGTTGCTTAATTAAAATGTAGGAGAGCCTATCAATAATTTCATCACTTCACGGAGAGAAAAAGCATCCAATATGACCACTTGCCATTTGAAAAAATAAGAAGAAGTCTGTATTTTGAAGGATAAATTTTTTCCTTATATCAAGAATGTCATGGATAGACACTATTACGTTAACTTCAGGGCACTCCGAGAAGCTGGGGTCGATATTGAAGAAATCTTGGTAAATATGCCCTTGAACATTGGAAATACATTCGAAGTGGAATCCAGGCTAGTTCATCCTTTAAAGGAATGATAAAGTATCCACTCCTACAATAATCAACAACATATTCGCAAACCCTACCATAGTTTAGGCTTGAGAATATCTACAGTTTTTCCACCAAATAAATAATTCACTGAACTCCATGCTCATTTGTGTTAAATATTCCAAGCCTTGCTATCCCGTAACCTCATCAACCCATTGATCCCAAAATTTTTCCTAATACCACCTCTAAAATTTAAACACAATGCTCAATGCGACTATCACCAAATGTGGAACCAAGATACTCACCAACGTTTCTAACTATGAAATGTCTTACAAGACATGATCGGTAAGGGCCTTACTACCCCACTAACTGATCCTTGAATATACACTACCCATAATACACTTCCCCCTCATACAACTGGTGTCAATGCCATCCTCACATAAGTTAATGATAATTTTGACCCTCAAACTTAATCAAGCCAAAAGTTCACCTTCTAACTTCCCAATACAAGATAAATCTTTTCCATTAAACATACTTGACCCAAACAATGCTTGATATCATTTTTCAAGGCTTTTCAATCGAGACTATATCTCAATTAGAATCCAATCCAAATATTAGAGCATGAGTCTCCCTATAGTTCTTGCTCAGTTAAAGAGTTTTGGAGGGGTGATCCCTAAAACTTGACTTTGCCACTTGATGATTGTGTGAAACTAAGTGATGTGTACATGGAGGCCTACACCCTAGAACAAAAATATGATGATTGGGATATCCACCCAAGATAATTTGACATTGACAAAATATTATAAATTTCGACTCAAAAAATTATCAACCAAGGTAAAGTTTGTGGTCCTCTTAATCTTCTCGTTGCCATAAGATGAAAATGATTCCTAGTTCTGTCAAATAATAACCTTTCTTCCACATGTGAGGATATTTACATCAAAGCTTCTCATATTGGTGACTTTATATATTTATCTCCAAATAATGCCCCATAATCGATGTGACGATGATTCTGCTGTGTTCGACTCTAAAGAGATTATTGCGCCACTCGCTGCATCTGATTCTACTGAACTTTTTTAGAGGGGCATATCTCTTAAAGAAATTTTATTTGAGATTAATAAAGTATCTACCATGACCAAAGTTGATGAAAAATCAAGGTTTATCTTTTACCCTTGTGCTTTGAATCACATGATGCACTAAGGGCAATATTATAAGGGTATTATCCCTACACGTGGTAGTATTTTGGCTGACAAAGGAAAACTAGTTGTTAAAGAACCTCCCATTGGAGAGATAACTATCGAAGAAAGTAAAATCTTAGAGAATCTTAAAAAAAAAGTCAATATAACCATGTGGGGACTCTTCATCACTTCCCAAATAACCTTATAGGAATGTTGATTTACAAGAGACTCACACTTTTGTTGACAAAGAAATTCAAAATTAAAATTTAATCGTAATTTTTCTCTCAACATTTCAATAAATGTGCTTCAGAAAATTATTATATTGGCACTAGTAGATAACGAATCAACTCTCAATGTTAACCCTATCAGAAAGATAAGGTGTTTGGCTTTATAGGTTGGTGATTTAACTGCTACATCTACAATGGTGCATGCATACAACAACATTCGATGAAAGGTCATGAGTTTTATCCTCGTTAATCTCGAGGCTATCGATTACCCCTCAAGTTGAATTTTAGATTATAGACATCCTAACATGTTTCAACCTTTTTCTAGGACGCCCTTGGATCCATAATATTAAAAGAGTGGCCTCATGCCTTCATCAAAATCTCAAATTCCTTTTCTCGGGTTAAATCATTACTATCATAGGCAATAGCGACAAAATCGATGATGTCAAAACTAGTAATCTGATCCTGGAGATCAATATAGCTCAAATGGCATAAGGTTATTAGTATTTAAGATATGAACTTTACGTTTTCCTGAAAGATAAGATTTCAAAGAGAAAGTGCCTATTGAGTACAACTCGCACGGTAATGTCAATGTGATACATATATTTAAGAAAATCAATATCCTGCCCAAAATGGGGCTGAGACGTCATCAATAAGAAATAACTTAACCCATTAGTCTAATTCTTACCCTCATCATGATTTAGGTTATCTACCATCTCCTTAAGATTTGGCCCAAAGATATCGTACTTACTTAAAGAAAACATTAAAGAGGGAAGAATTTCTATTTTGAGATTATTTGAATAGACGTTTATTAAGGAAGTGGAAGACTTCCTTCACCATAGTTTTTTGAAAACACGGTATGATCCTACAGAGAAAGATATTAACCTTGATTTGATATTTTATTTGAAGATAAAAATTATCTAGAATTAGGAACAAGGTCACAAAACATAACGTTTACTCATCGAAGCTGCTAAGTCAAGCAAGTTAGACGATGAGAGTAACGACAGTGAGAGTAGAGACAATAAATTATTTGGTCTAGCCGAGATATAAATTGTCACACCCTAACCTCATTAGGATGAAATTAACTAAATAGTTCACAAACCACACTTTTTATTTATTTATTTATTTTGTAATATACATTAAAACAACTTCAAGGTTAAAATGCGAAACACAAAAAATCCAATCGTTTTAAGGAGACATAATTTAAACAAAACTCCCATTCTATTTAACTTAATTACAACTACTAAAATGTATAAAACATAACTGACGAGACCCTACTAATATTCACTCAACCTCCTAAACCTAGCAGTGGCAGCTTCAAAACCTAAAAATGTAAACATATAAAACCATGAGTTTAAAAACTCAGTGAATGCACTACATCTCTACATAGTAAAAGTACTATATTAACGTCTCAACATATCAATATATCCATCTCTGTGCCAAATTAGTCCATATACATATCCGGAGTTAATAAAACCCACATCTCCCTCCCGTAGGCAATAATTATATCCATAGGTTTTAATAACTTAACATCTCCTCAATTGCATATCAACTCAAAATATCTTGACTTTTATAAAGCCATAACACCTCAACATCTTTTCACTTTTAATAATCCATAACATCTCAACATCTCGTGACTTTTAATAATCCATATCATCTCAAAATATAATACATACATGTCATATCCATAATCAACTGAGTAAGTACACTCACATTGGGTTGTCAACTATGTATTCACGTTTCCATCGGGTGGAGCTGAACTAGGTTGATTTGACCTTACACCTATTAATCTAACTAAACCAGTACTGATTCTCAATCATAAGTATTATCTTAATATATTTATGTAACATTCAATGACTATACAACAACAATATAACTCTACTTAAGTCACATTCCATGAAACATTTGTAAAGACGAAACAATGGCATATATGTTGATAAGGTTATGAACATTCAACCATAGAAAATACCTCAGAAGTAATTTATAACTAAAATCAAGTAAACATAAAAGTATACTTAACAATGTATATACACCTGAAACATGTACTCAAAATACCCTTGGGAAATAACAGATAAAAACATTATTTCATAGGGGTATCTAGTATGGCCTCAAATTATTGTCCTCCATACTTAATTATCCCATATTCATAAATTGTACAAACACAGGTGTCCAAGCTTATCAATATGAAAACCTATCTGAATACAGTTTCCGTTACAAGTGACAGTATAATTTTTCAAGCTTCTTAGAGCAAGTTATGACCATTTCTTTACAACCTATTAAATCTGCCCCACAAGCTCCTCTATTGTTCCTTCAACTTCCAATAATTTTCATAATTTTTCTCCAGCATAACTTTCCATGATTTTCCAATAATTTTCAATAAACATACTAAATAGTACATAATTAAAGTTTCATATTTTTTGACTTCATTTGCTATGTCAAAACTTGACCAAACTCAGGGCATATTGAAATGAAATATACAAACAACAACTATGTACCAATTTGCAACCATCACTAAGGACCAACCACAAGGAGTTAAATTCTAATTTTTGGATATGATATGAATATGTAAGGACATTTTTGTCCATTATCAATTTGTATGTCGTACGCCGTTACACCATTAAAGAAACTCAAGATCGCACCTACATCAACGGATCCGAATATCAAAGTGTCTTCAACATCATAGCCTCTGCGAGAATGAACTTGGTAAAATTTTGTTTTTACGTTCCTTAAAGTTCATATTTAGTATTGGGAAATTTTTATAAAATGTTTTTTATAAAAATAAGAAGTAAGTTTTTTCAAGCAAAATGAGGCTTTTAAAAGTTTTTTCAAGCAAAATGACGCTTTTAAAAGTTTTTTAGTTTTCTGGGAAGCCGGACCGGTCCGCCTCTATACTGGACCGATCCTCCCTCTACCCGGACTGATCCGCCTTGCTTTGTTCAGTAGACCACGGACCGACTGCGAACCAAAGAAGACAAATTTTAAAAGAACCGATCCGAGGTCGGACCGATCCGCCTCCAAGCCGGACCGATCCGCCTGGGATAAGTTCAAACAGTTCCGTGAGATTTTATTCCACCAGCTTATTTTTCCTATATATATACCTATTTCGGTCGTGTATTTTTTCAAGTCTTTGAGAAAACGTTTCTAAGAGTACAAACACAACAAGACTTCAATTTTTGATGTGCCAAACATCTTTTTGATTCACACACAAAAATCCCAATTACTTTTGTGAATCTTTTGGAACCCTAGAACACAAGCTTTGTTACTATTCAACCTTTGTGGGGAGATCTTTGCAACCGAGGGCTGCGTGTCATTGCTGAGGGAGTCTCTACAAAGTGTTATGGCTGGGTGTCAATGAGGAGAGCTGCGGTTCGTCCTTTGTTGTTTGGGCTGCGAGTCCTTGGAGGGTGCTGCGTGTATTCTCTTGCTGAGTTCAAGACTGCGTGTCTTTGTGGGTTGGCTGCGCGTTGATCCATTGCAGATTTCTCTATGTAATTGTAAGTTGCGACTTGTATATTCATAGTGAAATAATGGTTTTAGCCGAAAGGGTTTTTTTCCTGAAATCTGTGTCTCAGCATATTTTGTGTCACATGCTTTATTTATTTATGGGTTGACACACGCACCTTAGATGCATGTTTAGGGACTCTAATTAAATAAGGGGTTCTTGGAAACTTGAGAATCTAGTTTAATCAATTATCACACAGTTCGCACTTTTCAGAATATATTAGTCTAGTTTCATATCAAATTGGAATTTCTTAATTCCAGTAAGTACACAAAAATATATGCAAGTTTGATTACAAGGGATTTCAATAACAAGCAATACGGGCTATATACACCACTTATCTCATATGTGAACAAATACTTATTATCACAAAGGAGGCTGGAATTTTAATCAATAATTAACGATTTATATACTTTTAAATAAGTATAATACAATATTAAAACAGTATTAATCACATAATTATACCTTGGAAACACTTTAAGGATTTTTCTTGGAATTTTCCTAGCTTTTCTTGTAATCTTTTCTTCCTTAACTTCTACTTTCTCTTTCCTCAAGCCAAACACTCTAAAAATTGAACCTAGGTTTTTATTTTTTGAAGAAATAGGTTATAAGAAGAGTTTTAAGTCTGCCAAGGCTTCCTCCCATGCCAACCAATCAAATTGAAACATTTGGTTTACTAAAAGACAATTTACTACTTAAAGGGAATGAACAGATTTGCCCTTTGTTCGTAAATTCGGTATAACTCCTTACTCGAACTTCTGTTTTACACACCATTTGTTGTGTTACAAACTTAATCATATATTTATAACTATCTAGTTTTCACGTCAAGTCAATTGTTATATTACAAGGTTCAAAACTAGTCTCCAACAAGAACATTTCTATCGAAAACAACAAAATATTTTATTTGTAAATAATTCGACATTTCATGATTTATGAAAGTAGTATTAGACTAAACATAATCACTTAAAATTAGATATAATAGTAACACATTATTCATATCACATAAGATAAGCATGATTTAAATATAATTTATCATAATTATATTCGGGTTGTCACAACTTCCCTCCCCCCCCCAGAAATGTTCATTCCCGAAATTTAATATGAATGTCACTTACCAAACAAATGGGGATACTGTTTCTTCATGCTATCCTCCATTTCCCAAGTTGCTTCTTTAATTACATGGCTCATGCACATAACTTTAACTAAGGGAATAACTTTATTCCTCAATACTTGCTCCTTAGATCAATAATTTCCATCAGTTCCTCGATGTACGACAAGTCTTCTTTCAGTTCAATAGGTTGGGTTGTCAGCTGATGAGATGGATACACCAAATACTTACAAAGAATAGATACGTGAAACACATCATGTAAACGAGACAATTCTGAAGGTAATGCTAATCTATATGCCAGGGTTCCAATTCTTTCCAACACTTCATGTGGTCCAATGTATCTTGGACTTAGTTTCCCCATTTTTCCAAATCTCATGATGCCTTTCCACGGTGAAATACGTAGGAATACAAAATCTCCCTTTTGAAATTCTAATGGATACTTCCATTTATCTGCATAAAATTTCTGCCTGCATTGCGCTATCTTTATCCGTTCCCGAATTATTTTAATCTTTTCGGTTGTCATATTTATCAATTCAGGACCCAAGATTTTCCATTCACCTACTTCATACTAACTTAATGGCATTCTACATCTCCCCCCATATAAAGCTTCATAAGGATCCATACCAATGGTGGACTGATAACTATTATTATACGCGAATTCCATCAATGGAAAATGATCATCCCAACTACCTTTGAAGTCAAATACACAAGCTTGTAACATGTCGTATAATATTTGAATCGTTCATTCTTATTTGCCATCGGTTTGTGGATGAAATGCAGTACTGAAATTCAAACTTGTGCCCATGGAATTCTGTAACCGAGGCCAAAACTTATAAGTGAACGTTGGATCTCTATCTGATACTATTGACATTGGTGCCCCATGTAAACGGATAATCTCATTAACGTACATATGTGTATACTTGTCAACAGTGTAGGTGATCATAACTGGAAGAAAATGAGCTGACTTCGTCAATCAGTCTATAATCACCCAAATAGAATCATGCCCCTTTAGTGACCGGGGTAATCCTGTAACAAAGTCCATGATTATATGTTCCCACTTCCATTCCAGAATAGGCAATGACTGCAATAATCCCTCCGGCTTCTGATGCTCTGCCTTTACTTACTGTCATACTTAACATTTAGCTATAAATTCTGCGATCTCACATTTTATATTGTTCCACCACTAATACTCCTTCAAATCTCTGTACATTTTGTTACCTCTAGGATGCATATAGTAAATAGAACTATGTGCCTCTTCTAATATATCCTTCTTTAAGGATGTATCATTCGGTACACAAATTTTATTTTTATAACACAACGATTCATCATTCTTAATTTCAAAGTCACTCTCTTTACCATCCAGGATTTCCCGTTTCTTCTTCTCAAGGAATGGATCACTGATTTGTAAATTTCGTATACGTTTTGTTAGTAAAGGTCTCACTGTAACGTGTGCAATTAACGCCCCTATTTTAGTTAAGTTCAACTCTACTCCAATTAGTCTTAATTCCATAATATTGCCAACTCGTGCACAGTGAATACAAGATAATCTCCCCAAGGACTTTCGACTTAAAGCATCTGCAACAACATTAGCCCTCCTAGGATGATGGTGAATGGTACAATCATAGTCTTTAATTAACTCCATCTAACATCTTTGTCTCAAATTCAAGTTTCTATGTGTAAATAAATACTTCAAACTTTGATGGTCAGTGAAAATTTCACACGTCTCTCCATATAAATGATGTCTCCATAATTTCAAGGCAAAAACAATAGCCGCAAGTTCTAAATCGCGTGTAGGATAATTACGTTTATGCGTCTTTAAATGTCTGGATGCATAAGAAATTACCTTTCCATGTTTCATGAAAACACAACCGAGACCCTGATGTGAAGCGTCAGTATAAATCATAAAACCTTCTCCACTGGATGGAACAGTGAGAACTAGAGCTGATACTAGTCTATTTTTCAACTTTTCAAAGCTGTGTTGATATTCATCACTCCACAAAAAATTCACTTCATTTCCGGTTAATTTAGTCAACGGTAAGGCTATAGATGAAAACCCATTTATGAATCTTCTATAATATCCAGCCAATCTTAGGAAACTCCTTATCTCCGTTACATTTCTTGGTCTTTTCCATTGCACAATTGCCTCTACCTTCTTAGGGTCAACATAAATTCCATCTCCTGAAACAACATGCCCCAGAAATACTACCTGATTTAACCAAAACTCACATTTGTTAAACTTAGCAAATAATTGACTATCTCGCAAAACTTGCAATACAACTCTTAGATGCTTCTCATGTTCCTCTTGGCTAGGTGAGTATATCAAAACATCATCGATAAAGACAATCATAAATGAATCTATGAAAGGATGAAATAATCGATTCATTAAATCCGTAAACACCGCAACAACATTTGTTAACCCAAATAGCATTACCAAAAATTTAGAATGACCATAACGAGAACGAAAAGCTGTCTTAGAAATGTCACAATCTCTCACCCTTAATTGATGATAACCCGATCTCAAATCAATTTTTGAAAACACTTTAGCACCCTCTAATTGAAAAAAACAAATCATCAATACGAGGCAATGGATATTTATTTCGAATAGTTACCTTGTTCAACTGTCGATAATCAATGCAAAGTCGCATGGTGCCGTTTTTCTTCTTCACAAATAATATCGGAGCAACCCATGGTGATACACTGGGTCGAATAAAACCTCTATCTAACAAATCTTGCATTTGAACCTTTAACTCTTTTAGTTCCACAGGTGCCATTCTATATGGAGAAATAGAAACTGGAGCTATATCAGGCACTAAATCGATAGTAAACTCTACCTCTCTGCTAGGTGGAAACCCTGGTAATTCATCTGGGAACACATATGCAAAATCCTTAACTACTGGGATATCTTCTAATTTTTGTAATCCCTTTTTGTATCCACAATATATGCTAAAAAGCCTTGACAATCCTTATTTAACAATTTTCTCGCCCGAAGGGCAGAAATAAGACAATTTGGAACCACATTTCTTTCCCCAGTAAATTTGAATTCTTCCTCCCTCGACATATTAAATGCAACCTCCTTGCGAAAATAGTCAATCGATGCATGGTAGGAAGATAACCAGTCCATACCCAATATAATATCAAAATCTCCAATATCTTGTGGAATTAAATCAACGGTCAACTCCCTCTCCCCCACATACAATACACAATTTTTATACACAAGTTCCACTAACATCACATCCCCCATAGGCGTAGAAATGTATAAACTACAATCTAGATAAGAACATGGTCTACCCAAATGCATGGTAAATGACACTACTACAAATGAATGAGTAGAACCTGGATCAATAAGCACGTAAGCATGTGTGACACCCTGCCTAATAAAATACCGGAAGATCAATCTTGTACCAAATTAAAACAAGAGTCTCATATGGTTCATTCTTAGCATCACTGTCGAAAACCAATTTAATTACTAATAACCTATTAGGCTGGCGTCAAAATTTTATTTAACTAATCTTTTTAAACAAACCACACAAATAAAACATCCACACAGTTTATATATATGAACTGAAATAAAATAAAATAACCGAACACTCGGTTAGCGTAATACAACCAAATCTAATACCGCACTAAAAAGGCAAAAAAGGAATAAATAAATGCAATTGGGCTTTCGATCCGAATATTTATATAGTACCTCCTATCTAGATTCCAAGGATATAAGCGTCTATAGAAAACGTGCATGCATCCACAGCTGCTGCAACAACGTCTGACTCGAATGAATCGTCATCCAGGCATCCCTGTGTTTAGACACCTATATATATATAGAAAAAAGAGGGAAAAATTAGATAAACGGGCCAGAGCCCGAGTTGTGAAAATATTTTGCAAGTGCATAAATGCTATATTTTTAAAAATATGTTTAGCTCATATTTAAATTTGGTATCGTACTCCCATGAGATACCCCTCACCCCTCTTCTAATAGTGCACACCTAATGCATCCGTTTATGAGATCCTAGTTAAGTTACCCCGCCTAACTAATCTATTTCACCCATCTTCTAATAATCCTCGAAAACCCAAGTATTAAGGGCTAAACTTATCCCCATTCCCAACACTGCGCTACGTTTATGCGTGGGGTGTCTCACAAAGCGAAATCCAAACAAGGAACCCCCCGATACACTACTACCTCACAATATTGATCATCGAGATCCATTAGACCCTCATCACATAACGCATATATATATATATATACTCTTATGAATCCATACATATAATACTCACTTTAATATACAAATCACAATTTAAGTTCGAATAAAATCTCCCGGAATGAGAATAAATCCTTATTCGTTTTTCTCTCTTTACACTAGTTAGAGATATATGACATCTTGTCCTCATTCACAGGTAATATACTATACACAAAAAGCATAATAACCATCCCACCGAGATATAACTCGTGGATGCAGTCTCATAGTGCCTATCCAAAATCCGAGTTTACTCACTATACCACGGTACCAAACCAGACTCTCTCATGGTTATGGTAAACAAATACACAACGGTGGAGGCGGTCATGTTCCCTCTGCAAGTGGAGTACACACATCACACTCGAATGCGGGACGAGATGACCTGGGGATATACTCTCCCTGCTCCTCAAGCCAGGGGATTCACCCACATCGCGCAATGTCCCTGGATTACACTAGAGAAAATATATAATCAGGCTATTCCAACCCTATGCCAAAGGGAAGCCCGTGGAACCAGCCTCGAAGATACACACATACCAATCACACACAAATATATATGCATTCGTATCATAGTATATATATTGTAATCACGTCCTATATATATAACCTATTTCATTTCTCAAATATATAAATGGCTATAATTCCCAACTCATTTAGTAATAACTGAACCCAAATGCTCCCATTTGTAATAGCATAAGTATTTACATACTTAAAATACTAAGTCCAAAAGTATTCCCTCACTTCATATATAACTCGTACCCTAATCACTTTTAGGGATTTATATACTCTCCGAATATTCCAATTCCATTCTAGTCACCTAGTAGGATTTTCTCAAATATAGTCGGCATATAATTACATTATCTACGCGCTCAATTATCTATATAAAATAGTCCGTCGAAATACTCCCTCGAGTGTTACTCATCCCAAACACCCCCAATTAAATAAGTCATGGATCCCATTTTCCATGAACCCGAAGTTTACATACCGCTCAAACTAAATTTATAGGTCCCCCACTCTATTTTAAGAGCCCTAAACATTTAATGCCTCAATCTATTTATTTTCCTCGAAAAATGTACTTTTAGTGTTGCACATCTTAGCACCTCCTAGCCCCTATAAATTTCCTCAAATGGCTAGATATTAATTACCTTAATAAATATTTATTTCCTTAACTAAATAAACTAGAATCAATTAAAATTTGAATTTATCCCATATAATTAACCCTTGGCAAGATTGCCAAAAATCCTGAAGGTTCTATCGATCGACCCTGGGCCATCGATCGATCGATCCGGACAGATTCTTCTCTGAGAGGCTGTTTCGGCTATTAAAGTTTCCCCCAAGGTTTTATCTCCTCTCCTAACATCCTCTGACCTCAATCAACGACATATAATCACATAAAAAGGGTTCCAAACATCCTAGAACCCATAACCAACAATCGATTTCAATAAATTCCTAAGTTTCTCAAATTGGATATTATTCGGGGTTTACTCGTTTAACTTACGAAAACCCATTTTGATTCACGAAACCCAACACAAAATTATCTAATTTATTATTACCAAATTATAATATGAGATTTATGCTCAAAAGGAAATAAAGCAAGTAAACACTTGCCTCGTGGATAAAATTTGACGACCTCGAGTCGAATCCCGTGGAGTTTGAGCGTATTCTCCTTTTTTTCCTCTCCCTTTATTCGTTCCTCTTCTTTTCTCTCTATTCTTTCTTTTTTTCCCTCTCTCATGCCTTATGTAGAGAGGAATAAGGGTTTATCCCTTTGAAACCCCAAAATGACTCGTTTACTCAATTACGAATCCCTATTAACCCAAAAATTTTTGGAACCTAAACATTACACCCGGATATTCTATTCTGACTATTTCGGCCATTTTAAAACCAACCATGCACTCAAAATCTCCATCCCAGTCACTTAGCTGTGATTCACTAATTAGACTCAACACCTCTTACTACGAGTTTTCCAATTAAAATATTATCCTCTGTCGCTTTACTCAACTGCGACATGTAATAAAATAATCCAACTCATCTACTTAGTCCCAAAAGTAATTATAACACACACCTAAAATCATCTAACACTCATAAACTCCAAAAATTATTATTCACAATAATTCCTCAAATTTCCAAATTACACTTATGAAATTTAATTATCCCTAAAAGTGCGGGGTGTTACATACCTCCCCCCTTACAACGGAATTTCGTCCGCAAAATTCGAATATAACCTGAACCACTAACCTAGGATCGCTAATTACACTACGCCCTAGTATACCAAAGTCGAAAGGTATTAACACACTGGTCCCATACCGTTTCCCCTATCTCAAGGCGTATGCTCTAGCGCACTAGCTTAATTATAAGCTTATCTAAATTTCTACATGCTAACTCACTAACTCAGTCGTAAGGTTAACTCGAACTATGGTGCGTCGCACCTAGTGCTTTTATAACCGCCTATAAAAGAAAGAGCCTATAACTACGGCTCCAACGTCTCGAAAAGTTGATACTCTCGCTAAAATTCTAAGTTCCCGCTCGTCTACAACAGGACATTTCACTAAGTCTTGACTACTCTCGTCATTCTTCTCTCTTACTTTAGGTGCGCAAACTCTTGTTGCACTTATACAATTGGATTATCGCGTGCCTCCCACAACATTCCATTTAACAAAATTGAATCTCACTTATAACTACCTTATGGCCTAATCCTCCGTTTTATATACCAAGCCCCTTTATATTTCTGGCAGTATATAATAAATGGACTTACTAAGGTGCCCATACACCTTTTTACCTGTGCACATCGGCACAACTATTTGTAAACGTCACACACGTAACACTCTCTCTAAGATGGGATTCACTTCCTCGACCTAGTACTAACACCTGGGTTTTCCTAACTCGAATAATTCAAAATTCAATTCTTCCTATACCCAAAAGTCTAATTAGTCTCAAAGTTAAGCCATGAATCTTCTCGTGGGTAACTCACCACAATCTCCTGATACCGACGCCACTAGTCCTTCTAACTTTATATCCTAATAATCCTACGATCGATGTGTTTCTAACACACGTAAAATGAGTACTATCCTAAATATATCCCTAGTGCCCAAGGCCTCTCTTAACTTCTGACATTTGCTCGGTTTCATGCGTGGGATTTCTCGCAAAGCAAAATCCAAATAAGGAACCCTCCCGTTACACTACTTCCTCGCATCGTCGGTCGTTGAGATATAACAGCTTAAGGCACACCATCGGGACGTTCTAAAGTCCTGCCTCACTAACCTACTAACACTCTTCTACCACTACATCCTTTGATTTTAGCAAAATGGAAAGTCTAACTAATTGGGGCGCCTACTCTCTGCAAAGGTATTACGAACATTTTATCCAAAACATATTTCCTCCAAAATTTTCCTTTTCATCAAGGCTTGGCTACTAAAACTTAAATCAATTTCTTTCACCTTACCTCACCCACATACTTGCGGTGAGAAAACCATTTCAGTACTCTTCCATAACACTTCTATTTCCATAAGCATACAATCATCACACGGCTCTTAATCTATAGTGTTTTCTCCACACTAGGTGACTTATCATCAAAACCGATATCCTTGCATCTAGTAACATCTCTCCACTCCCGACGTTATTAAGGTTCATGCGTGGAGTGTCTCGCAAAGAAAAATCCAAACAAGGAACCCCTCCTATACACTACTGCTTAACTTTATCGGTCGTGGAGGTCTGTTAGTTCAAATATGCAACCGGGATAACCCTATCCCATCTTTCAACAAATTGTGGTCTGAACTCCTATTTCTTTCCAGGAGTTACACCATCAAGTGCTTGTACTAACACTAAGTCCATTGCACAGACAACAATGAGCTTAAACTCATAGCTTATCACTAAATCCTGCATACCTTTAATTATATATATAAGGTCGTCACGCACTCGAATCATAATAATGAAATATCTACTCACCGAAGTTCCATCTAAGCAAATAGTAAAGGCGAGTTCAACCTGTAACCAGGTGAGATATTGCAGCAACAACTTGTTCCATCCAGGAAACGCGAATACGATAGTCTTGCAATCATTAGCCTCCCATCGCTCCGATAATACAATAACATTACTCTTTATAATATTACCCTACTCGTATAACACATACAAAATGAGTAGTACAAACAAGATACAAATTCAAAATAGAACCTCGCTACCACTGAAAAACATATAGACATACATTATGTAATGTTTTCGATACCTCCACAAAGCTCAAATTACACACACGAATCTAGGGTTAGTTAAATACCACGACTTTATCTATCCACACAAAGTATGCCTCCTTCAACCGAGGTGAAACTCATAACAACATTCTTGCCAATTACTCTGGCTACTCCAAATGGTTCCTAGACTTGGTACACTTGCCCTAACTGAACCAAAATTACTTAACTCAATGCCCCATCTAGGTATCCCACTCTTGTCCTTTAACTCCTACCGGGAGAAGACTAACCGTGTGGTTCAACACTCTACACCGCCCCATTTCCCATTTCTGGCCTTCCTGACCCTGTTAAGATTATCAATATCTCAGACTCTTTGCCTCGATCCTGATAATCATCCTCGTAGTTCCTTTAGCTCCTCCGACGAAAAGTAAACTTACTACCGGCCTCCATTACCTTATTTCAATAAATTTCCCCCGGGTGGATGTCCACCAATGGGGTTCCATGGATACAAATTTTCCACAAGTGTTAGCAACACTTATGCAGTGAGCTTATCATTCCTCTGAAGAAGTATCTCTTTATTATACCTACCTTAATTCGTTACAAAGTTCACTGATTAAGGGTGAAAAGTAGCGCGTGTCAAGACGCTAATCGTTGTTTTCATTTCACCTCCTCAATACAAAAACCTAAACTTATGACTACACTAAAAAAGGGAGTATAGCAGCCAAGTCCGGGTATCAAAAATCCACAGAGACGACTTGCTAGAATTTATAGGATTTAATACTCCTAAAATTAAAGTGTAAAAGGTGATAGGTTGGAAATAAAGAAAAGGGAAAAAAAATAAGAAGTTAATTCTAAACTAGAATTAATAAAACGAGAGTCGGGATCGTGTCCCCACCATGGGCTAAACAACTAATAATTAGAATTTCGGTTCGAAAACATTTAATCGAGCATTTTCAATTAAGTATAAACATCACACAATAAGGAATTTAACCCAAAGTTGCGAGATTAAACATTTAACAGAAAATGGTCACACACATGTTAAATTCGGATTACCGCTATAAACACTAACGTTGCATGACAAAGAAAGTTAAACGCGTAATAATCTGACTTTAATACGCAAGGTTTCAATTAAATGCAATTTTTACACAAAACCTTATTTTTGGAGCTCAACGCCCATCAATGGCGGACACACAATCCCAACCCGTTATCTACTGACAATACATGGATTAAACTACTTTAAACAACAACTAAACTAATTAAAGCAATAAATAACAACAATAAACTAATTTGAAAGAAAGGAAACTAGTTATCAAAGCAAGAAATGGAAGCTTTATTAAAGAGGAAGAAGATGAATAGTAACAACTTACATACAAATTGGGATGGAACCCTAGGAGAGAGAAGCTCTCAAAAATATCACCTAAAAACTAACCTAAATGAATTATATCCTCTAAAGAAAAGCCTACAACATTCTATCTATACCCCAAAACAAACCCCCAATAAAACAAAGCCAAAAAACCCAAAATAAGTCAATTTTCGTCCATATCTGATAGGACCGGACGATCTCTATTTTGGGACCGGTCGACCGCACTTTTGGAATTTGCCTTGGGCTGTTGACAACCCACTTTTCCACTCCGAACCAATTTTGACGCGTTGCACGGAAATGGACATAACTCCTTCATACGGAATCAAAATGAGGCGTGGTCAGAACCGACTCGAAGATAATTCAATTATCTACATGATTCTGTTTTGAAACCCACCAAATTATGCAGTATGAAATTAAAAAAATTCCCTTGAAGTAGAAGAAAATATCGAAACCTTCCGAAAATGGGCATAATTTCCACATACGGAGTCAGAATGATGCACGGTCAGTGGCCATGGAAAGATAATTTGATGATATAGATGTTGGTAACTTCATTCCATAAAAAATAGTGAGTTTGAAAAGACCAAATTTCTCTTGTAGTAGCATTGAATGACGGAACTTCTCCGAAATGCAACCGAACCTCACTTTTAGCGTTCCAATACCTACAAAAGTAAAAATAACCTCTGCAAAGAATGTATATATCCAAATCCAAGGTTGTCTGGTTAATGAACATAATTATGGGCATTTAGGACCGTAAAAGTGCTAGAATGCATAAAGATAACGAGCGAAAATATGCAATATTTGATACGAATCATTCACTTCTCCATATAATTCTTTATTCACTTCCGACCTCTGATCGATCCTCGTGTGAATAATTTAGGAACTGCATTCCCTACATTTTTGACAAACCAAAGGAACTAATGGGTATATCCATTCGTAACATCCCTCTATGAGCAAAACATCCTGCTCTACTAAATATGGTGATTACCGTTCCCACCATTTCAATATTGCTCCTACGAGTGAAAAAATTTCCTCCAATTTTCACATTTGGGTATTTCCATACCCTGCTCTAAGCCAAAGCTTCTGAGCCTTCTACTTCCACTGAGTCACGTTACACTAATTCCGTATAACTTATCGAAGACCTCTCGAACCTCTTCCTAATTTAACTTCACCGGGTAATTCAAGTTTAGCAGCACTTCCTACTATAGCGGTACTTGAATACTCATAACTACTATACTTTAGTAGTCATTGCAGCAGTCCTTGATAATACCACAAGGGGGAGTGACCTCTACTGTGGTCCTGGTCTCGAACTTCAACTATTCGCTCCAACTAAGCCTCGCCTCCTACTGCCCTCATCACGGCCTTCCCTGGTTGCCCCTCCTCGATCAACACACGAATCTCGAATGAGCGCACTAAAGATTTACTATAGTTTTATATAATGGCAGGAGAACAAAATCTCACAAGAGAAATAAACAATCCTAATCATATGGCTCTATATCGAATCGAAAGCAATGCTAAAAGCGTAGTACGCCCGCACAGATTCCTAAGGACACTAGAACCTGATGCTCTGATACCATCTGTGACACCCCACTAAATAAAATACCGGGTGATCAATCCTGTACCAAATTAAAACGGGAGTCTCATATGGTTCATTCTTAGCATCACTGTCGAAAACCAATTTAATTACTAATAACCTATTAGGCTGGCGTCAAAATTTTATTTAACTAATCTTTTTAAACAAACCATATAAATAAAACATCCACACAATTTATATATATGAAACTGAAATGAAATAAAATAACCGAACACTCAGTAAACATAATACAATTAAATCTAATACAGCACTAAAAAGGCAGAAAAGGAATAAATAAATGCAATTCGGATTTTGGCCCGAATGTTTATACAGTACCTCATATCTAGATTTCAAGGATAGAAGCGTCTACAGCAAACCTGCATGCATCCACAACTGCTGCAATAATGTCTGACTCGAATGAATCGTCAACCAGGCATCCCTGTGTCTGGACACTTATATATATATATATATATATATATATATATAACAAGAGAGGGGAAAAGTATATAAACGGGTCAGAGCCCGAGTTGTGAAAATATTTTGTAAGTGCATAACTGCTATATTTTTTAAAATATGTTTTACCTCATATTTAAATTTGGTATCGTACTTCCATGAGATACCCCTCACCCCTCTTCTAATAGTGCACACCTAACGCATCCGTTTAAGACATCCTAGTTAAGTTGCCCCGCCTAACTAATCTATTTCACCCATCTTCTAATAATCCTCAAAAACCTAAGTATTAAGGGCTAAACTTCTCCCCATTCCCAACACTGCGTTACATTCGTGTGTGGGGTGTCTTGCAAAGCGAAATCCAAAAAAGGAACCCCCCAATACACTACTACATGGCAATGTTGATCATCGAGATCCATTAGACCCTCATCACATAACGCATATATATATATATATATATATATATATATATATATATATATATATATATATATATATACTCATATGAATCCATACATATAACACTCACTTTAATATACAAATCAAAATTTAAGTTAGGGTAAAATCTCCCGGAATGAGAATAAATCCTTATTCGTTTTTCTCTCTTTACACTAGTTAGAGATATATGATATCTTGTCCTCATACACAGGTAATATACTATACACAACAAGTATAATAGCCATCCCACCGAGCTATAACTCGAGGATGCAGTCTCATAGTGGCTATCCAAAATCCGAGTTTACTCACTATACCACGGTACCAAGACAGACTCTCTCATGGTCATGGTAAAAAAATACACAACGGTGGAGGCGGTCATGTTCCCTCTGCTAGTGGAGTACACACATCACACTCGAACGCGGGACGAGATGACCTTGGGATATACTCTCCCTGCTCCTCAAGCCAGAGGATTCACCAACTTCGCGCAACCTCCCTGGATTGCACTAGAGAAAATATATAATCTGGTTGTTCCAACCCTATGCCAAAGGAAAGCCCGTGGAACCAACCTCTAAGATACACACATACCAATCACACGCAGATATATATGTATTCGTATCATAGTATATATAGTGTAATCACATCATATATATATAACCTATTTCACTTCTCAAATATATAAATGGCTATAATTACCAACTTATATAGCAATAGCCGAACCCAAATGCTCCCATTTGTAATAGCATAAGCGTTTACATACTTAAAATACTAATTCCATAAGAATTCCCTTACTTCATATATAACTCGTACCTTAATCACTTTTAGGGATTTATATACTCTCCGAATATCCCAATTCCATCCTAGTCACCTCGTAGGATTTTTTCAAATATAGTCGGCATATAATTACATTATCTACGCGAACAATTATCTATATATAATCGTCCGTCGAAATACTCCCTCGAGTGTTACTCATCCCAAACACCCCCAATTAAATAAGTCATGGATCCCATTTTCCATGAACCCGAAGTTTACATGCCGCTCAAACTAAATTAAGAGGTCCCCCACTCTAATTTAGGAGACCTAAACATTTAATGCCTCAATCTATTTCTTTTCCCCAAAAAATGTACTTTTAGTGCCGCACATCTTAGCACCCTCCTAGCCCCTATAAATTTCCTCAAATGGCTAGATATTAATTACCTCAATAAATCTTTATTTACTTAATTAAATAAACTATAATCAATTAAAATTTGAATTTATCCCATATAATTAACCCTAGGCAAAATTTCGAAAAATCCTGAAAGGTCGATCGATCGACATTGGACCATCGATCGATCGATCCGGACAACTTATCCTAGAGGCTGTTTCGGCCATTAAAGCTTCCCCCAAGCTTCTATCTCCTCTCATAACATCCTCCGACCTCAATCAACGACATATACACACATAAAAAGGGTTCTAAATATCCTAGATCCCATAACCAACAATCGATTTCAATAAATTCCTAAGTTTCTCAAATTGGATATTATTCGGGATTTACTCGTTTAACTTCCGAAAACCCGTTTTGATTCACGAAACTCAACCCAAAATTATCTATTTTTTTATTACCAAATTATAATATGAGATTTATTCTCAAAAGGAAATAAAGCAAGTAAACACTTGCCTCGTGGATAAAATTCGACGACCTCGAGTCGAATCCTGCAGAGTTTGGCCGGAATCTCCTCTTTTTCCTCTCCCTTTCTTCCTTCCTCTTCTTTTCTCTCTTTTATTTCTTTTCTTTCCCTCTCTCGTGCCTTATATATAGAGGAATAAGGGTTTATCCCTTTAAAACCCAAAAATGACTCGTTTACTCAATTACGAATCCCTATTAACCCCAAAATTCCTGGAAGCTAAACATTACCCCCGAATACTCTACTCTGACTATTTTGTCCATTCTGAAACCAACCATGCACTCAAAATATCCATCCGAGTCACTTAACTGCGATTCAATAATTAGACTCAACACCTCTTACTACGAGTTTTCCAATAAAAATATTGTCCTCTGTCGCTTTACTCAACTGCGGCATGTAATAAAATAATCCAACTCATCTACTTATTCCCAAAAGTAAATATAACACACATCAGAAATCATCTAACACTCATAAACTCCAAGAACTATTATTCAAAATAATTCCCAAAAATTCCAAATTACACTAACTTATGAAATTTAATTATCCCTAAAAGTGCGGGTGTTACAGCATGGTTGTTCATGACAAAAAATGTACATATCACCACCTCTGGAGTAGCTTGAGCTTCCTGTAAAGTCATAGCAAATATCCTTCCGAGCGCCTTGGAACCATTAGCCTGTCCTCTAATTCCTCCTCTCCCCATGCCTCCAGGTGATGAACCTCGACTAGTAGTAGCTGATTGAGTCCCTCATATTAGCATATGAGAGTTCTTTTTTGTATGACCAATTTGATGACAGTGATAACACTCTACCCCTTTTAACTTGGGACAATCTAGACTTATATGGCCCTCAACTTTGCAAAAATAATATGTAACAGGCTTAGACTGTCCATTATCATTAACCTGTTGTCTATTTTGTTGGCCCATCAATCCTACACCCCTAAAACTGCTTGGTGTCCTATTCTGAACATAATTTCCAATCCTTCTACCGCGATGAAATCTTTGACTCCCATGTTTTGAGTATTCTATATTGCCTTTCTTTTGCTGAGATGGATAAAATCTACTCCTCTTTCCCCTTTTTTCACTATTCTTTATTGCATCATTAACATCTCCTTCAACCATTATAGCTTTGTTAACTAAAGAAGTATAATCTACCATTTCAAGTGTAGTGAGTCTAGACTTGATAACCAAATACAACCCATCTTGAAATCTGGTGCATTTTTCCTCCTCATTATGTAAGAAACATAATGAAAATTGAGACAAAGATATAAATTTAGTTTCATACTCCCTAACCGACATATTCCCCTAAGTCAATGATAAAAATTCTCTATCTTTTTGCTTCCCATACATACGAGGAAAATACTTTTCATATAAAACTTTAATAAAGGAATCCCAAGTAATTACCACATCTCCCCCGGAGTAAGCAATAAATGTTTGTAAGACTCCCACCAATATTTAGCTTCGCCCTTTAACATGAAAGTGGCCAAAATGACCTTCTGTGCACCAGGTACATTCATCACCCCGAAGATAGTTTCCGTGTCTCTAACCCAAGCCTCAACTTCTAAAGGATCTACAGAACCTGAGAATGCTGGGGGGTTCAATTTGATAAACTTCTCATACAGAGTATTCTTCTCCTCTCGTCGTATTTCCCTTTATCTTTTGGCCAAAGTCTGATCCTCCAAGTACTTGGCTTGTTGTTCTTCTATTTGCATCATAAACATGTTTTGTTGTTCTGCCATTAAAGTCATTGCACTATCCATTCTCTGCATATCTGTAAGTTGTTCAGGTGCCCCCTCTACATTACTTGGATTTTTTGATTTACTGTGTTTGAACTCTTCATCCACCCTTTCATTAACATTTTCTCCTTCCATATATTACTATCTGTCAAAAACCAAAATTATAGAAACAAGAGTACGCCATTTATATATCACATAATGGTTAATATTTCTCACAAGTTAAAATAAATGACACACACCACACTATTTCTGCCACTGCCACATCTAGACTCTCTAACCCCAGAATATAAAAACCTAAAGATCTGATACCAAGTTGTCACACCCTAACCCCATTAGGATATAATTAACTAAATATTTCACAAACCACACTTACTATTTATTTATTTTGTAATACACATTAAAACAACTTTCAGGTTAAAATGCGGAATACTAAAAATCCAATCCTTATAAGGAGACATAATTTAAACAAAACTCCCATACCATTTAACTTAATTACAACTAGTACAATGTATAAAACATAAATGAAGAGACCCTACTAGTATTCAGTCAACCTCCTAGCAGTTTCAAAACCTGAAAATGTAAACATATAAAACCATGAGTTTAAAAACTCAGTGAATGTACTACATCTCTATATAGTAAAAGTAATATATTAACATCTCAATATATCAATTTATGTGCCAAATTAGGCCATATAAATATTCAGAGTTAATAAACCCCACATATCCTGCCTGTAGGCAATAATCATATCTGTAGGTTTTAATAACCCAACATCTCCTAAATTGCATAGCAACTCAACATATATTGACTTTTATAAAGCCATAACAGCTCAACATCTCTTCATTTTTAATAAGCCATAACATCTCAACATCTCGTGACTTTTAATAAGCCATATCATCTCAACATATATTACATACACATCATATCCATAATTAACTCAGTAAGTACACTCACATTGGGTTGTCAACTATGTATTCACGTTTCCATCGGGTGGAGCTGAACTAGGTTAATTTGAACTTACACCAATTAATCCAACTAAATAAGTGCTGAATCTCAATCATAATTATTATCTTAATATATCTATGTAACTTTCAATGACTATACAACAACAATATAATTCTACTCAAGTCACATTCCATGAAACATGTGTAAAGATGAAACAATGGTATATATGTTGATAAAGTTATAAACATTCAACCATAGAAAATACCTCGTAAGGAATTTATAACTAAAACTAAGCAAACATAAAAGTATACTTAACAATATATATACACATGAAACATGTACTCAAAATACCCTTGGGAAAGAGCAGATAAAAACATTCTTTCATGGGGTATCCAGTATGACCTCAAATTATTGTCCTCCATACTTAACCATCCCATATTCATAAATTGTACACATACAAATATCCAAGATTATCAATATGAAAACCTATTTGAATATAATTTTCGTTACAAGTGACGGTGTAATTTATCAAGATTCCTAGATCAAGTTATGACCATTTCTTTACAACCTATTAAATATGCCCCACAAGCTCCTCTATCGTTCCTTCAACTTCCAAGAATTTTCATAATTTTTATCCAATTTAACTTTCCATGATTTTTCACCAATTTTCAGTAAACATACTAAATAGTACATAATTAAAGTTTCATAATTTTTTGACTTCATTTTATATGTCAAAAGTTTGACCAAACTCAGGGCATATCGAAATGAAATATACAAACAACAACTATGTACCAACTTGCAACCATCACTTAGGCACAACCATAAGGAGTTAAATTCTAATTTTCGGATATGATATGAATATATTAGTCTAGTTTCATATCTAATTGTAATTTCTTAATTATAGTAATCACACAAAAATATATTCAAGTTTGATTACACAGGATTTTAATAACAAGCAATACAGGCTACATACCCCACTTATCTCACACGTGAACAAATACTTATTATCACAAAGGAGGATGGAATTTTAATCAATAATTAACCATTTATATACTTTTAAATAAGTATAATGCAAGATTAAAATAGTATTAATAACATAATTATACCTTGGAAACAGTTTAAGGATTTTTCTTAGAATTTTCCTAGCTTTTTTTGTAATCTTTTCTTCCTTTACTTCTACTTTCCCTTTTATCAAGCCAAACACTCTTCAAACTGAACCTAGATTTTTATTTTCTAAAGAAATAGGTTAGAAGAAGAGTTTTAAGTGGGTTAAGGCCGCCTCCCATGCCAACCAATCAAATTAAAACATTTGATTTACTAAAAGACAATTTACCACTTAAAAGGAATGGACATATTTTCCCTTTGTTTGTAAATTCAGTCTAACTCCTTACTCGAACTTCTTTTTTACACACCGCTTGTTGTGTTACAAATTTAACTCATATATCTACAACTATCTAGTTTTCACCCAAAGTCAATTGTTATATTATAAGGTTCAAAACTAGTCTCCAACAGGAATATTTCTACCGAAAACAACAAAATTTTGTATTTGTAAATAATTCGACATTTCATGATTTATAAAAGTAGGATTAGACTAAACATAATAACTTAACATTAGATATACAAATAACACATTATTCATATCATATAATATAAGCATGATTTAAATATAATTTATCATAATTATAACCGGATTGTCACATGAATGGATGTTTACATGATCAACTCTATAATCATTAAGGAGAATCTCGTTAATCAGATTCACCAAACTAAAGAACTACTGTACAAGTGGTGGAGTGCACCCACTCGTTTAGTTTCTAAAACTAGCAAATTTATTGTCCCTTAACCCTTTAGTCTGATGTACCCCTTTTCCCTGTCAATGATGTATCCCCTAAGTCCTTTGACCTTGTCTTGAATGAAGTATTTCCTATTGACTCTAGTAATGAAATGAATTATGATTATTAGTATCTAGATATATCTTATATTAATTGTGTTTATTTAACTAACTATAAAACTAATGTAGATGACTTAATGAATGGACAATTACTAATCGATTTTAATAATAAAAATAATAAATTTCATGACCATGTTCAAACTAATAACGATGAGACAACTACTATAAATCTTAGTTCTTCTAATAATCCTCGAGGGATCAGGATAGGGTATAATCTTAATGATATGGAAAAGACACACTTTGAAGAGCTTTTTCAAGAGTTTGCTGACGTATTTTCTTGGTTTTACTGTGACATGCCCACAGTCGATCCCGAGATTGTACAACATGAGGTTTAGACGTATTAAGAATGCAAACCAGTGAAGTAGAAACTAAGGAAGATTTGTCCCGAATAGTCACTCAAGATCAAAGATGAGATTTGCAAGTATCTGAATGTGGGATTTGTCAACGTTGTTGAGTATCCTCCTGGCTTGCCAGGATTTCCCTTGTGCGAAAATCAGGAATTAAAGCATGTATGTGCATTGATTATTGATATCTGAACAAGGATTTTTTGAATAATGATTATCCATTTCCTTAACATTGACATCATCGGAGATAACAGTCCCAATCATACTCTGAAGTCCTTCATTAACGGATTTTCCATTTTCAACCAAATCAATATGCGCCCTTATCACAAACATAAGACATCATTCATCACCTCGTGATGAGCCTTTTGTTATACAATAATGTTGTTGGTCTCAAGAATGCAGGGGCTATATACCAAAAGGTTGACACAACATTTTTGTGTGATTTAATTCATAATGAAGTTGAAGTCTACGTGGACGACATTATTACTAAATCAAAATTCAAAAAGGTCATATTCCCACTCTCCAAAAGATCTTCAATTTGCATGTGCCAATATCAAATGCATCACAACCCACAATAGTGTGTCTTTTTTGACACTAAAGGAAAATTGATTGGTTTTATGGTCAGTGAAGATGGCATTGAAGCATATCCCTCTAAAGGTCATGTTATCATTGATTTTCCTCTTCCTTATAGTGAAAAATAAATTTATGGCTTCCTTGGCAAACTACCATACATCAATCGATTTGTCAGTCAAGTAACTTCCATGTGTGAATCCATTTTCAAGCTTCTTTGCAAGGATTAGCTAAAGTTTGTAATGAATAATGTCAAGTTTCTTTTGACAATATCAAACGTGACCATGGCCAACCATCGGTTCTCATGCTAGTGCAGTCGGGATTACCATTGTTGCTTTATCTTACAATAATTGATACTCTAGATGGGGCTATGCTAGCCTAATATCTTGAGGAAACACATAAAGAGCAAGTCATTTACTTTGTAAGTTAAAAGATGGTTAGTTATGAAATAAATTACGTAACCCTAAAAACATGTGTCTCTTTAGCATGGTCGCTCAGAAGCTCCGACATTATATGTTCATGTAATTTATCAAGATCGTTCTGGCATGGATCCCAAAAGTAGTTGTTGGAAAAGCCTTCTCAATTTAATCACATGGCTAAGGGGTTACTTGTGCTCACAAAATTCGACTATATCACCCAAAAGTCTACGAAAGGTATGGCTATCTTCGTTTTTGTAGCCAAACACCCAATTCATGAACCTGATGTTTGGATCGCGAAATTAACTGACATAAGAATTTTGAATGTCTCATATGAAGATATTTATTATTAATTCTATGGAATTATGATAATATTGGTCACTTTCGATGACTCGCATAGTCCCATTTCAATCAAGCTAAACTTCAATTACACTAATAACATGGCAGGGTACGAGTAGACGTGTGTTTTGATTGGATTGGATCAGAATAGGGTTTTTTGGAAAAATTTCCAAAATGTTTAGAATTTCAAAATTCTTTCCAAATTGAAAAAAATAAGAATTGGAAAATCTATTTTTTTTTCCAATTCGGCTGATTTGGAATATTCAGAAATTTCTAAAAACTCAAAATTATCAATTTTATCTTTTTTCAAAGAATATCGAATATATTTTTTCGCGGATATCTCATTCCAATTACTGTTAAAAATGGGTTTAAATATACATTAATTGTGAAGTAGAAAATATAAACAACACAAATAATAAATTAGAATCCTACCATTTTATAGTATCTTAAACATTGTCTAGCATTATTCCAATAAATATCACTAAAAAATCATTGTTTTTAAGTAAAAACATTACAAATAATAGTTCTTAAATCATGTAATCTCAAAAAAAATCTTCAAGTAACCATGGTTGCCCTTTGAATCTCACCAAATATCTTCAAAAACTCATGAAAAGAAAAAAAAAGGAAAAATATAAATTCATTGAACCATTTAATCTCAACAATAAGTGTAATCTTTGCGGATACATTTTAATAATGTACTATTAATGTACAATTTGAACCATTAATGTACTATTAATGTTTAATGTAATCTCAAGGTTAGTAAATGACAAGTAAAAAATATAAATATATCAGAAAATATTTTGGATAAATCGGATCAACATGATATCGGATAATTTTGAAATTCAAAAATTTATATATCATTTCCAATTCCATTCCATTTTTCCCTAGAAAATTCAAAAATTGGAAAATGGAAAATTCAAAAATCAGTAATTTAAAAATGATGCCAAAGTTAAAAAAAAAACAAATCCGAAATTAGAAAATTCAGAAGTTCAAAAATAATTAACACCCATAGGAACAAGGCCTGCACAATTGGTCTTTGGGTAACACTCAAGAAAGGAATCCAGTATAGTGATGTCTATGAGCACTTATATCTAATTGTCGGTCAGATCTTTAAGTGGAGAGTCAATAAAGAGAAGCTCCTGCCATTCCATTCCCATCTCGAGGCAGTGGCATCACAGTTCAAAGAGATATCCATCCACCACTTACTTTGGTCCGAAAACAGTCTCTTTAATGCATTCTCTACTTTGGCCTCCATGGTTAATATATCGAAAGGAGTGGTAGTTGTTCATCTATTAGTAAAAAACAAGTAGAGCCATCCTACTGTCGCCATATTGAGTTGACTAATGTTGAAGCTTCAGATAAAATAGACTTATGAAAATACTACATCTAACAAATATCAGATCACCCTCAGAATGCTTGCATACCAATTTACAATTTGTGAAATAATTTTTTTCAATAGGAACATTGATGGAATCCATTTGATATTCGTAATAGGGGTTGAGACCGAAGAATTCAAACACCGAATCCACAAATAAAAATGCGATCACCACATGAATGGTCATATGCCAGTAAAGAAGATTATTTTATAGGGATATTGTTAGACCAACATGTTATCCGATTTCACAATATATGATAAATGATGCTTAAAGTATCAGTAATTTTCTAATTGCCTACACTTACCTCCCCACGAGCTGTACAATACTTTCTCAACAAGAGATTGACATTATCGAGAAAGTGAATCCAAAAAAGTTCAATTGGCATGAATTTATCCTCCTTGAAATTGACTACTTCACCAAATGGGTCAAATTGAATCATACTCTATCCTCAATGCTAATAAATCGCCTAAGTCCACGCAAAACAACATTATCTGCCGCTATAGAGTGACTTTCGAGATCATATCTCACAATGGTCTTCACTTTAAAATAGAGGTTACATAAATAATTGAAGAGTGTGGTATCTAGTGACACAAGTCCTTTCCACACAAACCATAAAAAGTAGAGCCTTTGAATCTACGGTTAAAAGTCTCAAATCCATTATTAGCAAAATGACCAACAACTGTAAAGACTAAGAATATAAGATCCCATAAGCACACTTTATGGCTATCGTACCTTAGTTTGAACATCCACTGGGCCTATAACATTTTATCTAGTGTACGAATGGAAGTTTTTTTGCATGTTAAACTCGAGGATACCTCCCTGTGCAGTATGCTTGAAAATCGAAACAATAAAGATAATTGGCTACAAAATTATTATGAAGAATTAGCTCTAGTGGGTGAGAGAAGGCTCAAAACTCTTTATCACATTAAGGGTTATGATCGATGTATCTTGGCTTATGTAATATGAAATTTAAATATTACAATGTGCGAGAGGGTGAGCTCACTATGAAAGAGATTGTTGAACCAATTTGGAACCCTCAAGGAAATTCAATCCCAACTAGAGTGGACCTTATCTTGTTAATAAGATTTTGTCAGGTGAAATAATTTTAGTTGGTCTTGATGATGAATAATTAGTTTGTCTCATTAACCTAGACCGCCTCAAAATGGTTTACCCATGAACTTTTATCTCTCCCCCCTCTTATTGCCTCTCTTTTAGAAATACCCATCTCCATTTCTTCCCTCTATAGAAGAACTACGTTGGACATGATCCCCTTGCAAAAAACAATTTCAAACAAAATAAAAACAAAAATCTTTTTGCCTTATCCTATAGACATACGTAGGCAAATCATAAAGTGACGTCGAGTTTGATCCTTGTCTTTCTTTATCTCCCCCTCTGAGTTGTACACATATGTTTTCTTATCCTTTAACATAAGAGTTTTTTTTGCCTAGCTTAGTGGTTGAAAAAAATAATTCAAACATAAAATACATTTTATCAAAGGAGAATGAAAATAGTCTTGTATCATAATTTGATACAAGTGCTTTCTTACCCAATCTTAACACATAGCATAACATACCCCCAACCTAAACTTTACCACAACCAAATAAAACAAACCACACATAACTAATCACCCCCCTAAAACTAAACCTATACTAAGATTACCCTAACCACGCAAAATTATGCATCAAAATTAATGGACCAACACTATCATCATCACCTCCACCATCATCACCATCATCTAGTCCTTAGACATCCATTACCTAAAAGCCTGTCTTGTCATCTTTACTTCCCTATATTCCTGGAGAACATTTTGTCCATAATTAAAATTGTTAAAATCGTTCAGAATTTTGACCAGAATTGCAATTACAAGATGGTGGCCACTTAACAATTCCATTACAAGATGGTGGCCACTTATGAATTAACCCCCACACCTACTCTCATTAAATACATCTTCATCATCATACATAATACAACAACACATGCATACCCCACTGATATGTAATGCCCCAACCTAGAATTTAAGGTTACTCGTGGGTCAACTCCGTTCAGTCCGACTGCGTTAAGTTTGAAGTGATGCGAAACAACCTTGATAAGGTTTCTAGTCCATTTTAATTGATTAATATTACCAATTGAGCATGTAATTCCATTTTCAAGATATTTAAACACGACAATATCAAGTGTGGAACCCATTAGACAACAACCTGGGGTTCAAGTAATCAGAGCCAATAGCGTAAGAATAAGAAAATAGTTAACTACTGTTGATGTAAAAAACTAGATTGCTCTAATTATTCAATCACAGATAAATAAATAAGACAAAGATTTTTAAAGTGGTTCGGCTAGGAATAAAGCCTACGTCCACTGTTATGTTATTGCTGAGTGTTTGTGAAATTCTTGATTACAAGTTCTTTCAAGAAATTCCGGTCCCCTTGAATGGGTTTGATACAAGGTATTTATAGCCTTGAGGCTGTACATGAAAGGTTCAATACATTAAATGATATACATATGAAAGGGTAATACATTTAATGCAGCGTGTGCGTCAAGAATATAAGCATTCAATGAATATCTGAACTGTTGATTATCTGGCAATTAATGGTACGACCGAGGTGCAGCTCGGACCGCCATAGCTGCTAGCTGATCAGGAGTTCCTCGGAGAACTGGAGTTCCTCGGTGTGCTATAGTTCCTCGGTGTATCCTCGTTGCTCGGAAAGAAGCATGGTTGGTCGGGAAATGAACTTCCTCGCTGTTATCGTGCCACGTAGATTGACACGTGTCTTCGTATTATTCGTCCACATCAGCATATTAATTTTGGTATCAACAGAAGCCCCCAATGTTTCATATTTAGAACTTTGAGGAGTATGGAACATTCTTTCTCGGTATATGGCAATATTAAATGACTTTCCTGGGTTTCAGGAACATTGTGTTCAAATCTCCTTCTCATTTCGCGGCTTCCGCCTTTCTTTTGAATTTTTTATAAGCGCTTCGGTCTCCGTGCAATTTTTGTCCTTTTTAGCCGCCGGAAGTTCAGTAGTTTCTTTTTGGTAATCATTTCTTTCGCTGCTTCCCAATGCAAAGTATTTAAACTTCTTAGGTAACCATACCGTCTTCTACGTTTTCCAATTTTCTGCCTTCAAGCTTTCTATTCTCTCCTTCTCTCTTGTGCGTTCATCTTTTCCTTCGTTAGTTGTCAGCAGACCTCCTTTCTTCCTGTAAGATCTTTTTCCTTTCTTCTCTTTTATTCAGTATGGTTTATATTGTGGAGTCTGTTGAGAAATTTCGTTCTGATTTTTCCATCCCTTCATAGGTAACTCTAGAGGTTCTTTCTGAGCCTTTAGATTACTTCCGATTGCCTGAGGGACATTGGTTCCCCAGTCTTTTTATTGCTGAATGTGGTTTTTCCTTCCCCCCAAATCCATTGTGTCTTGAGTTTTGTCAATATTTTGACCTTGTCCCTGCAAAAATAGCCCCCAATTCCTGGAGAATAATTAATGGGGTACACAAATTAAATTTAACTCATGGGACTCGTATTGGGATCCCTGAGATTATGTATTGTTATAAGTGGGCCACTCTAGATAATATTTATTATTTAAAAACTAGGTTTCTGAATAGAGCTCTTGTAGTTAACCTCCCTGACTCAAATAGAGATTATTTTGAACATGGGTTGGTTATAAAAAATTGGCAATATGTCCCTTTAGCTGGAAATGAAGTATACAACGGTCCCAGATGTCCCCCATATGGCAATGGGATAGGTTTATTTTTCATGTTATTATACTTATGAAATTATGCTTTCATCATGTTTGACAAAATGTATGACTGATATCTCATTATGTATTTATTTGCAGTTGATAGCAAAAGAAGAACTCCAAAAGAATCAGAGGTTAATATCAAACATCTGAAACTTATCTGGGGTTTGCACAAGAATATTGCAGACGAACACATCAGGTCTGCCTCATATCTGCTACAGTATAAGAGTTACACAACTTCTTATACTGCTCGCCCTGTTGAACCAGCTTCAACTCCAGAAGGTTCATCTTCAGATTCTCATCTTCCTTTAAGTCAAAGGATGGGTAAGAAAAGAGCTCCTCCTGCTCTCTTTGATGATGTTACTTCTGCTGCTGGGGCCAAGAAAAGTAAAACTGATGCCCCAGAGGGGACTAAAAAAGTGGATGCTGGGTCTTTTAAAGCTGCTGAGAAGCCCCCAGTGGTTCCGAGCAAGAAAACTGCTCCTGTAGATGTAATTACAATCTCTCCGACCAAGACCTCTTTGGTTGAAGGCTCTGATCGCCCGTTGAAGAGATTGAGGAAATCATCCTCAGTTACTCCGGCTGAAACTGCCTCCTCCCTACCTGCTGGTGGTACCGATGTTCCAAACATCACTCTTCCAAGTTCTGCAATGAGCTCGGTCGTACCCGAGGTCCATGGAATTGATGAGAGAATTCCTAGGGATATGCTGACATCCTTAGCTGCTCGTCACCTTGCTTCAGTAAATTTCTTATACTTCTGATTTTTTTTTCTTTCTCTGAAAGTTTGCATTTTGTATTGACTTTGCTATTTTTCTCATCTTTCAGTTGGTGAACTGTTTTAATAATATTGTGAAGAAGGATGAAGCTATTAAAGCTTCAAGCTCCTCGTCAGGCGTAGAGGATGCTCTGTTGGGTTTGACCCAGTCTTTAAAGTAATCTCGTCAACAGTATGTTGACGAAAAAACTGTTTGGGAGAAGAAATTAGCTGTGGCTGAGGCTGAGAAGGTGAAAATGGCTGAAACCTCCAAGAATTTGGAGGAGAAAGTAAAGGGTTTAGAGGTTAAACATCAGGAATATGATGGCCAGCTGAAAAAGGCAAATGAAGAGTTATCTACCCTGCGAGATATCGAGGTCAAAAAAGAGGAATTGGAGGTGAAACTCTCCTCGGAGAAGTTGAGGAGAAAGGTCGCAATCAAGAAACATTTCAGTGCTGGTTGGGAGAAAGGATGGGAGAGAGGGATAGCTGCAATGACATCCCAAGTCCAATATGGGAAGTTGAAATACTTCCACGATGGATGGGTAGCTGCTCTGCAAGAGCTAAAGGTCCAAGACGATTCTGAGCTATTCCAACAACATCTCCCTGGTCCTCCTCCACCAATTGTGGAAGAAGAAGAAGATGAGTCTGCCTCAAATGAGTCTTCTATGGCTATGGGTGACCCAGTCTCTGCTTCTCAACCCTCTGTAGTCGATGACGTTTCCTCTATGCCTCCTCCTGTCGAGAAGATTCCTGCTGATCAGCCCGTTGACATCACCGAGCAACCGAGCTCCTCGTCCCAGCCTCCCGAGAAAGTATTGGGGGACAAGGAAAAGGTGTGAAGTTGTTCGGTATCATTTCTTTTTTTCAATTCTTGTAATCGAACAATGTAACCTTTTGATGATCTAATAAAATACATCTTTGCTCATCTCTGTTGTTGATGATTTATATTTGTTGATTGTTGTCTTTTTCTCGTCCTTAGTTTGTTGCTAGAATGGAATTGATCTCTTCACATGATACCGAGCTGATGCAGCAATGTCACCAATACTATAAGGCTGGTCATACATTCCTTAGTACATCAGAAATTGCTGATATTCTTGGCCATGGTGCCTCAGAGCAGGCAATTGAAGCTTATCAGTACTTGAAAGCTTTACTCGACCGAGTAGTGGCCAACAATGTCGCTTACTATGATTTGATTGAAGAGCTTCATGGTTCCATAGAGGATCTTCAAAATCAACACAACGAATCAATGGCTTCGTTGCAAAAGGATTATGAAAATAGATACCAGCAGCTCTCTTCAGAAACAAGCCATAAGAAGATCATTGCTGGGTACGACATTAGGGAGAGAACCCTAAAAGGTGAAGTTGAAGCTTGTAGGCAGATTGCCGAGATCCTGGAACAAGAAAATAATAATCTGCAGAAAAAGCTGGCTCAATATGAATCTGCTGCCTCATCTTCCACTGCATTAGTACCAGTTATTGATGAAGGTTTCTCGTTCTTAGAAGTCGAAAACGCCAAGTTAAGGCAAGAACTGGATGACTTAAGAAGATCTGCTGTTTCTGGAACTGCTCGGGGACGAGGAAGAGGTTCTCGGGGGCGAGGAAGAACTGTCGAGGAGCAAAGTTCTCCAGTTGCTTCTCGGATCCGATCAAGAGTTCTCAGTCGCAATGTTGAAGAGGCTCGTACCCAATCTATTTTGGAAACTCAAGCATTCCAGTTAAACGTCAAAGATCGGGCCCTATCAGAAATGTCCAAGAAGAATCTATCCTTGGAAGATCAACTTACAGCGACGAAATCTGCTCTGCATAATAAGGATCTTTTTGCCAAAAGCCTTCATGAACAATTGGATAGATTAACCTTCCAATTCCATAAACAGCCAAGGGAATTCTGGATGGCAGGATACAATGAAGCCCTTGTTCACCTGGATGCTCGTATTGAACATGCCAACAATGAGGGTTACAAGCAAGGATGGTTGAACGCACTGGGTGTGTTAAAATTGGAGCAAGGGCATTATTTATGGGATTATCATGCTCCATCATTATTAGACTTGCCTGTACCACCTTTCAAATTGGACATGGCATGGATCCCAGCTCGTTCCATTCCTCGTAGCTTGATTTCAAAGTACCTTGGTGATTACAGCCTTCATTCTCAGGTTGAATTGTCTCGTCCTGAGCATCTCTTGGATACACCTTCTGTGATGAACGTTAGAATGCTCAGGGATGTTAATTTCATTAATTCTCCTCTTTGCCTAGAGGATCCTCCTGCTGGCGAGGAGCCTGTTTCAAAAAATAAAGGAAAGAAACCAATAGAATAGGTTTTCAATGTAACAGTTAGTACATTTATGTAACTTGTAATTTATTCTAGATTTTTAATGAAGAGACTTTCATTTTCTGTTTGCCAATTTTGCTATTGTCTTGTGTTTATCAAACACCTTTATATTTGTGCATATGTATCTATTTATTTGTTAAAAAGATAACAATATCGCGCTGTTCATCAACCAACTTAAAAATTTACAAGTATCAAGGTTGATCAATCATTTAATAATAATAAAGTAATGAATATAAATTGTTCAAATTGTTTCCAACCAACCAAGGTGGATAAATAATGTTTGTCGACCAACTACAATTGATGGGTTTTTATCCCCGACCAGTTATACTTGGTTCAATTTCGAATATAAAAATGCGTCCGACCAACTAAGATCAATAATTTGTCCTCGTCGACCAACTACAGTTATTGGGTCTTTATCCCCGACCAACTATACTTGGTGTATTTTTAAATATTTTGTTCTTCAAAGAACTTTTTGTAATAATATTACCTCCCGACCAATCATAAGTTGTAATATGAGAGTATATTTTTATCTTACCAACCGTAATTGATCATGCTGGTGTACACCTTTTAACCAAAGGAATATTTTTTGGCTCCTTAGAGCTTTTGGCTACTTATAGCTGTCCTCCTAACCAAAGGAGGTTGGCTCCTTAGAGCACTTTTTGGCTCCTTAGAGCTGTCCTCCTAACCAAAGGAGGTTGGCTCCTTAGAGCACTTTTGGCTACTTATAGCACTTTTTGGCTCCTTAGAGCACTTTTTGGCTACTTATAGCACTTTTTGGCTCCTTAAAGCACTTTTTGGCTCCTTAGAGCTGTCCTCCTAACCAAAGGAGGTTGGCTCCTTAGAGCACTTTTGGCTACTTATAGCACTTTTTGGCTCCTTAGAGCACTTTTTGGCTACTTATAGCACTTTTTGGCTCCTTAGAGCACTTTTTTGTGTAGTGTATTACACTAGTATTCCCGAAAAACTTTCAACCAGAAAGAAAATGGCGAAACATCCTTGCTTTATTCATAATGAAAGAAATTCTTTACATTTGACATTACTGATAATACTTGCGTAGGTGTTCAGCATTCCACACATTCTTAAATTCTTCTCCCTCTAGAGTTGCTATTCTGTAAGTTCCTGGACGAACAACTTCTGTAACCCGGTAAGGTCCATGCCAGTTTGCTTCTAATTTATTGTGCTTCTAAATGACTTTCTTCAGTACATAATCTCCTTCTTTTAGATCGCATTTCTTCACCCTTTTGTTGTAAAACAAAGCTGTTCGTTGTTGATAAGCGGCATTCCTAATAGCTGCCTCTTCTCTAACCTCCTCGAGCATATTCAAATCCAATCTTCTCATCAAATCACTGATCGAAGAGTTGAAATTCAACACCCTGTGTGTCGGTAGGCCCAACTCGGCAGGTATTACAGCCTCACTTCCAAATGCCAGCATGTATGGTGATTCTCCAGTTGCTGCTCGGGGAGTTGTTCGGTAAGCCCACAAAACTGACTGTAGCTCATTAATCCAATTTGCTTTGGCCTCACTTAGCCTCTTCTTCAATCCATTTAATAATGTTCTGTTTGTCACCTCAGTCTGTCCATTGCTTTGGGGATGGCCTGGTGCTGAATGAAACTTCAAAATGTTCGACTGATGACAGTAGGCAGCAAATTCTTCATTATCGAATTGTGTTCCATGGTCTGTGATAAAAGCATGTGGGAGACCATATTGACAAATGATATTCTTCCAAATGAACTGATATACCTTCTCGTACGTCATATCAATTAGTGGTTCAGCCTCTACCCACTTAGTAAAATAATCCACTGCAACGACGAGGTACTTGAATCTTCCTCGGGTGGTCGGCAGTGGTCCAACCAAATCAATTCCCCACATGGCAAATGGCCAAGGGGAAGTTATTGGTGTTAGCAATGCTTGTGGCGTTCGTCGGATGGAGGAAAAACGTTGGCACTTGTCACACTTCTTAGCATATGCTATACAATCAGCCCTCATCGTCGGCCAGTAATATCCTTGTGTCATCATCCTTTGCAGAAGAGTCCGACCTGCTACATGAGCTCCACATGATCCTTCATGGATTTCTTCAATCAAATTTTTGACTTCTGATGGATGCACACATCTCTGCAAACCTGTCATAATTCCTCGTCTATACAAAACACCATTAGTTAGTACATACCGAGCAGCTTTATACTTCAGCTTTTTGGCAGTGAGCTTATCCTCCGGTAGCACTCCTTCTTCAATGTATGCCCTGATAGAATCCATCCAAGATGGTCCTAAATCAAGGGTAATAATTTTCACCATCAGGTCTTCTTCTATGCTCCGACTTTCCAGTACTTCAATTGGTATTGTCCTTCGCATCTCGGTGCGCGTAGCTGATGCTAATCGGGCCAATGCATCTACTCTAGCATTCTCCATCCTCGGTATTCTCACCAATTGAATGGCCTCAAAGTCTGCCAATAATTCCATCACCTTTGCATGGTACTTCATCATTAATTCCCCTTTAACTGCATATATTCCCATCATTTGATTCACAATTAATTGAGAATCACTGTAAACAATTACTTGCCGTGCTTCCATAACTTTCACCAAATGAAAACCTGCTATCATAGCCTCATATTCAGCCTCATTATTGGAAGCTTTGAATTGGAATCTCAAGGCATACTCCATGTCAATATCATCTGGGGTGTTTAAAACAATCCCTGCTCCACAACCAGCTGTGCAAGATGATCCATCTACATATAATCTCCATGTAGGTAACTCGTCTTCAAATTTCTTATCTGTTAGAGTTCCTCGATAAAATATCATCTGTTTTCTTTCATCATCCCCGGGTATCCTTCGTTCCTCGTCGGTCATTTGTTCGCGCCCTTTTACCAACCGGAGTTGGTCTGGGTTTGAATATGATGATTTTTCTACATCCACAAGTCCTTTTACCAACCTTGGTTGGTCTGGATCTGTGCCTGTTGATCATGTATCGTCCACAGGTAGGTCAGCAAGTACCTTTTGTTCCTCGGGGGTATCAGGGTATGTGAATTCCGCTATAAAATCTGCTACAGCTTGCCCCTTTAATGATGATCTGGGTTCGTACACAATATCATATTCACCGAGTTATATTGCCCAATACATCAGTCTTCCTGACTTTTCTGGCTTGTGAAGGGCTTGTCTTAATGGCATGTCGGTATACACTATGATGGTATGGGCCTGGAAGTATGGCCTCATTCTTCTACTTGCTTCAATTAATGCCAGTGCCAATTTTTCTAACTTTGGGTATCTGATTTCTGCACCTCGGAAGGCCTTACTTGTGTAATAAATTGGCTTCTGGACTCCATTCTCCAATCTGATCAGCGCTGAGCTAACTGCATTTTTTGATACTGCCAAATACAAATACAGCTTCTCTCCAGTTATTGGCCTAGACAACAATGGTGGGGCTCCCAAATACTTCTTCAAATCTTGAAAGGCCTTCTCACATTCATCGGTCCACTCAAAACTTTTTCGCAGTGTTTTAAAGAACGGGAGGCATTTATCAGTTGCTCGGGATACAAATCTGTTGAGAGCTGCAACTCGTCCGGTAAGACTCTGTACTTCTTTCCTCGTCGTTGGGGATCGCAGCCCTAAAAGAGCTTTGATCTTTTCTGGATTTGCCTCAATACCTCGTTGATTGACGATGTATCCGAGGAACATTCCTTCTCGTACTCCAAAGGTACACTTTGTCGGGTTGAGCTTCATTTGGTATTTATCCAGTTGATCAAAGGTTTGGCCTAAGTCACCTAGATGATCAGTAGCTCTCTTGCTTTTGGTGAGCATGTCGTCGACATAGACTTCCATATTGCAACTGATTTGTTCGGCAAAAACCTTGTTCATCAGCCGCTGATATGTTGCACCTGCATTTTTTAAACCAAAAGGCATAACATTATAACAATAAGTTACCCTTGGGGTAATAAAAGAAGTACTTTCTCTGTCTTCTGGCTTCATTTTGATCTGATTGTAGCCAGAATAAGCGTCCATAAAGCTGAGTAGCTCATGTCCCGAGGTAGCATCCACTAATTGATCAATTCTGGGCAATGGAAAATGATCTTTTGGGCACGCCTTGTTGAGATCAGTGAAATCAACACACATTCTCCATTTGTTGTTCTTCTTCTTTACCATCACCACATTTGCCAACCAATCTGGATATTTCACATCTTCAATGAATTGGGCTTTCTGGAGTTTCTCGATCTCCTCTTGTATGGCCTGGTTCTTCTCGGGACTAAACACTCTTCTTCTCTGCTTCACAGGTTTGATCTCCTTATTCACATTGAGCTCATGACATAAGAAGTTTGGATCTATACCTGGCATGTCTTCATGACTCCAAGCAAAAGTATTCTTCCTGTTTCTCAAGAAAGTTATCAAATCCTGTTTTATTGAAACATCCAACGACGATCCTATCTGAGTTACTCGTTCAGGATGCTCGTCGTCCAGGATAACAATTTCTGTAGATTCCACCACCTGCCCTTTTACGAGTTGAGATTCATCCCTAGGGTCAAGAGTTTCAATTTTTGTACCTTCCTCCACTTGGTAAGTAGTAGTCTTTTTCCTTGACTCTTCAAGTTCCTCTTGCTCGGCAGATGAATAATAGCATTCTCGAGCTACTTTTTGATCACCTTTCATAATTCCAACTCCAAAATTCGTTGGGAATTTCAAACACTGATGTACTGTAGATGGAACTGCCTCGAACTTCTTCAATCCAACTCTTCCCATGATGATGTTGTAGGCTGACTGCACATTCTTATCCATTACAAAGAAGCGTATTCTTTCGGTTCGACAAGCAGACCAAGTTCCAATGAGTATATCCAACTTGATCGTCCCAAGTGGAAAAACTTTCTCGCCAGCAAAACCCAGAAGGGGTCTGTGATAAGGTTCCAATTGAGATAATTTTAAATTCAAGCTATCAAAGCATGAATAGTACATGATGTCTGCCGAACTACCATTGTCTACTAACACCCTTGAAATGACCACATCCTTCATCCTCATTTTGATCACCAAAGGATCATCATGAGGGTAAAGAACACCTGCCAGGTCGTTTTTTGAAAAACCAATCACTAGCTTCTCTTTATTTACCTTCCTCGGACGATCATCCTTGGCCAGGTTTATTCGCTGAATGTATGAACAAGCTTGAGCCTCTCCGAGGTAAGCTTTTCTTTCTGCAGTAAGATCTCCTCCTCCTGCATCTCCTCCTGTAATAACATTACAATCAAATGACCCAAAACGTATGGAAAATACCTCTCGTTCAGGCTTCCTTGGCTTCTTGGGAAGATCAGGGTCATCATCTAGATCATCTTCATGGTCCCTCTTCTTTTTCTCCTCTGCACGACGAGGAGATCTAGATCTCTCTCTAGTTCTGTCGTCATTCTTCCTTTCACCTCGGCGATCTACATACTTTGACAACTTTCCTCTTCGGATGAGTGTTTCAATCTCGTTCTGAAGGGCTATGCAATTTTTTGTCATATGGCCATGATATTTGTGAAACTCGCAATATTTGGCCTTATTCCTTAGATCGGGATTTGTCTTTAGTTTCTCTGGCCACTTGATTTCCTCGCTATTCCTGATTTCTTCCAAAACATGATTAATACCCATTTTCAATGGAGTATAATTATCATACTTCTTTAGGACTTCCAAGGCCATCCTGTTATTCCTGGAATGCTTGTCACCACCATTACCTTTCTGATCTTTTTTCTTAGACTTGTCGACCTCCACCTTGATTTCTTTATCCATATTCTTCTTCGCAGCCATAGCCTCCTCGGCATTCATGATTTTGGCCGCTTTAGCCATTAACTCCGACATAGTTTTAGGTGGATCTTTGTCCAAAGTATAGTACAGCTTATTAGGCAGCAAACCACTCATCAAAGCAGTGATCGCTGTCTTTTCTTCATAGTCTATGACTTCCAACTTCTCGTTATTAAAACGAGTTATGTAATCTCTAGTACTTTCACCTGATTTTTGTCTAACACTTAACAAGTGTGCTACTCGTTTTACCGTCTTCGCCCCAAAGCAAAAATTGCCAATGAACAACTCGGCTAATTGAATAAAAGTTGAAATCTTACCCCGAGGAAGATTGTTATACCATATCTGTGCAGATCCGGTAAGAGTTCTCGAGAATGCCCTACACCTCATCTCGTCGGGTACGGCATAGATGTCAGCAGCAGCTTGGTATTGTTCTATATGAAGTACAGGATCTGTCTTTCCGTCGTACTTAAGGGTCACTACTGGTGCTTTGAATTTCGATGGTGTAGGAAAATCCACAATGGCTTGCACAAAGGGTGTCCCTTGAACAAAAGTTCTCTGTAAGGGATTCCTCGCCTTAGCCATTTCTCCCAATCTATCCTCTAACCGTTGAATAGAACCTTTCCATGCTTCATTCCTTCCTCAGGCCGCTTAGTCTGAGCAATTGATTGCCCTGACGTAGCTTCCTGAGATTTATCTCGACGAGTAATTGGTCGTGATTGTGTTGATCCTTCTCTCAAACCTGATGGTGGCCGAAAACTTCTTGATGGAGCTCTAGGTGGACTCATATTCCTCCTTGGTCCTAATCGACTGAAAGGAGACGCCCTGCTTAATCTTTCCAAAGCGCTGGTTCTCTCCGGAGAGAGAGATATAGGTTGATTTGTATCCGTAGCCCGTATCGATGAAGTCCGCCCAGGTTGATAAGAATAATCATTAGACTCTTCATTGTGATATGACACAGTACGTCTGGATCGTGATTGCCCATGATCACTCCGTTGTCCTGAATAGGTAGGTGCACCACCTTGAAGAGTTTGAATGAGTTGCCTCATAGATTCTTGCATGGCGGTTTGTCCTTGAGCCAGATTTGTCATGATTCCAGCCAGATCTGAAGTTGCAGATGGATTTGGAGGATTTCCAGCATTTCCAGCATTTCGATTACTGGATTCTGGATTATCTGCCATTGATAACAAATGATTTTTGCGAAAAACGATAGTAACAGTCGCTTCCCACAGACGGCGCCAATCTGTTGATGTAAAAAACTAGATTGCTCTAATTATTCAATCACAGATAAATAAATAAGACAAAGATTTTTAAAGTGGTTCGGCTAGGAATAAAGCCTACGTCCACTGTTATGTTATTGCTGAGTGTTTGTGGAATTCTTGATTACAAGTTCTTTCAAGAAATTCCGGTCCCCTTGAATGGGTTTGATACAAGGTATTTATAGCCTTGAGGCTGTACATGAAAGGTTCAATACATTAAATGATATACATATGAAAGGGTAATACATTTAATGCAGCGTGTGCGTCAAGAATATAAGCATTCAATGAATATCTGAACTGTTGATTATCTGGCAATTAATGGTACGACCGAGGTGCAGCTCGGACCGCCATAGCTGCTAGCTGATCAGGAGTTCCTCGGAGAACTAGAGTTCCTCGGTGCGCTGGAGTTCCTCGGTGTGCTATAGTTCCTCGGTGTATCCTCGTTGCTCGAAAAGAAGCATGGTTGGTCGGGAAATGAACTTCCTCGCTGCTATCGTGCCACGTAGATTGACACGTGTCTTCGTATTATTCGTCCACATCAGCATATTAATTTTGGTATCAACAACTACAAAACGCTGTCAAAAGATGAAATGATAACTAACATGTCGTAACAAAGGGAAAGGGGTAAGCGAATGCCCAATAGCTATTACCAACAAAATTCAATATAGAAATGAGTGACAAAAATAACGAATGCAATACTATAACCCATATAGTTCTAACTGAACCCTAGATGCAACTATTATACAGTGTACGCATTAGTCGTGTTTTACTTCACAACATTATCTTTAAATTATGTTAAATATCATTAACTTTATCTTTTAAAGTTGCAATTTTATTTCCAAAATAATCCTTTGGCTCATTAACTCACACGGTTAATTTAGGAAAATCATACCCTTCGACTCCTTAAGTCATCCGATTTCTTTTAAAAAATATCAATCTATTCTTAAATTAACACAATCCTAATGTTTTGTAAATTAACATTTTAACACGTGCACCCAGTGTTTGAAAAGAATTATCCATTTATAATTGTGTCAAGACTAGGATTTTTCTCCACCATGGGGTTACTCATACATCCAGTTAATACTTCTATATCAAATTATCCACACACACACGAGTCAAGTCTAGGTTGATTCCCCATTATAGAGTCACTCAAACACCCAATTGTTAACTATGTTTTTATCCCAATTGTTAACTATGGTTTTATCCTTTTAAAACATCTTAAATAGTCCACATATACCCGTGTCAAACTTGGTTTTATTCCACCCACCCAATAGTTATCTTTTTATTCCTTTAATTTACGAATACTAGATACTTCACCTTATTTCTTTTTTAGGGCTCACCAATTTCCTGTACCTTCATATTTACCAATGATTCATGACCATGTTATTTAAAACCCCAAAATACCAATTTTGTACAATTTATTAATCAATTATCCCTTTATCTAGAATTTATCGAATCTATTCCATTTTTATAATTATCATGTATCTTGGAGTTCATCGAATCCCATTTATGTTCACGGGTTTGCACCGTCTACCATAAATGATGCAATTAATTTCTTTACTTATCAGTTATTTTGGGTCGAAGTTGAAGCCACACCTTCGATAACTCTTTTGTGAAAACTCTTTCAGTTTTCATTAAGTTTATTCCTTTTCGTTCTAACTGTAGTTTTAACAAAATACCCTACTTATCGCATTTTTTATTATTTGTATAAATACCCTACGTATTACCTTTCTAATTCAACAATTTATACTTGACCAACGTGCGAAACCAGAAAAAATACTTTATATATAATATACACTTTTTATCCTCATTATATACTCAAGCATGCATCTTATCTTTTTTGACATATTTAGAGTTAAATCCATTTAACACAACATTCAATCTCCATTTTGTAATTTCTAAAGTGTCGGGTTACTTTGTAATTTTCTTACAAAACTAAGTCCAATAATATATAAACATTAGGGGTTAATTTCCAGAAATATCCAGTTTAAGGGCACTTTTATAAACTTCCAAGAATCTGAGTTGTTTCATAATATTTAAAAGTCCAAAGGATTATTTTGCAATTATACAAAGTCTAGGGGCAATTTTTTAATTTCTTAAATTTGGGGGGTTATTTTGTACTTATTCCAAATTTCAGAGGTTAATTTCTAAATATTTTAAAGAGTACATTTCAAGGGTGAATATAGCACATTTTAACAAGTCTAGGGTTCAAACTATAATTTTACAAAAGTTTAGGGTCCAACACCCTAATTACAAAGCTTAGGAGTAAAACACAATTTATAACTCCCTTTGGCCCCAAAATAATAATTTATCCCCAAAGTTTAGGGTGTAAATAATATTTTACAATATTATTAAACACAACGCTTATTCACATTTTTATTTTTTACCCACACTAATATCCATTTTAGCCCAATGCAATAAATGATCAATACCTCCAAATATATGTATATAACCTATACATGAATCCTTTTATATGAGGAATACAGTATAAAAATTACCAACACCCAAAACAAACACATATAACTAAAATATGTACTTTATTTTATGAAATGCTTTTCTACCATGAAAAATAACCCAAAGGTGGAGTTGGCAGTTCCCACCTCCAAAAGTGACCTCAAGGTGCAGCTAAGCAGCCTTAGTGAATATGCACTAAAATTAATAATTTCCATTGCACTCCAACTCAAAACTCCACAAAACCCCTTATTACACCCCCCCCCCCCCCCCCAATCTCACTCATTTGTTGTATTTCTTTTTACACTGACAAAACGTTGGAGTTGGTTCACTTCTCTCTCCCTCCTGGTTAATTTTTTTTGGCCAGATGCTTCTAGGGGGAGCTAACCCCTTATTTAAAATGAGAGAGTTGCACAAGGGTTTGATGTAATAAGGGAGACATTTTAGTTTTGGATGGTTTAAATACAAAAGAAACAACTCGTTTTGAATTCTCAGCAGTTCTATCTGATCCCCCACCCGCTGTCGCTATAGTGGCAACACTACTTGCTATAACGGGGCCTCAAGCCGATATAATGGTAGAGGAAATCGGCTATAGTGGTTTCTGCCCACCTGATAATTTTTTTAATCTTAGATTCTTTGCTCATCCTAAATGACTTGACCCAATTTTTTACTTTCCAATTAAATCCCACTAATGGAACATTTAATCCTTGAATTTCCCGCTAACTCAATAATAAATCCATCATTCCAATTTAAGTCACACCAAACACAATCTTAATTTAATAATTAATCCAAGCTCATTACAACAATGGCTCAATTATTCCCACTAAAATTCACCAATGTATATAGATATCATAAAATGTACCTATCCTTGTCAAAACTCAATAGAAAGTTGGGTTCTTACAGGTCGCATATCTTGGAACCGAACTGATCTGTTGTTAAAGGATAAATATACATTAGTTGACTCAATATATCCCAGGTGGAGCGAGAAAAGTCAGGTGCTTCAACTGCCATGCTTGGGCTCTAAATCAACATTAAACATAATTCTACATAAGTCAGGCATACTTCATCCAACCTAAAATAATTTACATAGCCTTGAGGGTATAATAACTCCATTGTTGCCACTAGAAAGCTCTAAGAAATTGTTTGATTCCTTCAAAAATAAACCAACCACAATTAAAAACCATCATATAATCAACCTTTTATAGGAACATCTCCTCTAGCTGTGTGAGATAATTGTTGTATCCCCTGAAAATGAGAAACTATGTAAAAAAGACTACATGACAAAAAATAGTTAAGTAATTTTCAAGAGAATGGTATGTGTTTCAAAACCCATCCCTGAACCCCTTTTTACAGGCCACGTCTTATCGTCATTCAAAGTCAATCCCAAAAGTGATCAAACATGAACTTATTTTTAGTCCACTAGCCACCAAAATTGATCGAATGCTGCCAGAGTTAAAGGACAACTCCTCTGCACTACCGATTGACATAAATGGATGCCTTTCGATTGATATTCCTTCCATTCACTACCAAAAAACCATTTTGATAACTGGCTTTTAGCGTATCCGTCATTGTCTTTAAAAGCCTAGTCTCAAAATACCTTGAATACCTACAAAACTTGTTTAAACAACTCGTATTGTGGTAAGTACGAGTATCAATCCAACTTTCAAGGTGAAACAATTAATGTGCATGCTTGTAATTTCAATTTTTTATTCAAATATTTTTCTATTTTTTTAAAAACAATTTCAAGGGAGAATTAACTAATATATACTAAAAATATGAATTGACTAAATAACGAAAAAATAATATGTAACCGAATGTGATAAATATGAGAAGGTTCAAGATATGGGACTACACCGTGTGTTCAGTTATTTTAATTTATTAATTGAAATATTTTCAGCTAAATTTAAATTGATAATCTAACTCTCGTTACAATTATAAATTTAATAGTATCTTTTTCAAAAACTAATTTAAAAATGTCACACTATGAAAATTTAAGAATTATACTATTTTCAAGAAAATTACCCACTAGGATTAATTTAATAAAAAATGTATGAATCCTCAAATTTCAACACCGAATTAATATTTAAATTTAGGAAAACCCTATCCCTAATTCGATTCCCAAAATCAAATATTAAAACTAAATTAATTTACTATCTCTCGATACATAAATTAATTTGTGACAATTACAAATTAATTTTCCTAGAAATATGACAATCAATAAAATTAATCAATTAAACTAACATCCTACGCAAGTTTCATCCCAAACCTTGAACAGGGTGATTAGCCAATCATATTTAAACAAGAATACATAATCACAAAAGCATCAATGAAATTGAAACAAGATGGAAAGAATACGAGACGCAAAGTCTCCTTTCGAATCACATTTCTTGAATTGTATTCCAATGTCCTCACAATCAGCACTTGATTACACCAACAAGAATAAAAGATAAACCTAAAAATTATTCAAAAGCTAAACTATTTTTTTGTATTTTTCTAAATTTTTTGTTATTTACAAAATGTACAAAAATGACTATCTTTCTCTCTCTGTCGTGTATCTTATATGAGAGTCTTCCCTTATGAAATGTTGCCTTCTTTATTTAATAACCCACGAGTAGTTTTTTTTGTTGGAAGATTTGGTGGGGTTTGAATTAGGCTAAGTCAAAGGGGGTTTGAGAGGAATTTAATTCACGTGGGCTTATTTGGCAGGTAAGTGATTCCTACTTTTATGGAGATGGGCAGATGGGTTTGATGTCGGGTTTGAGATGGTATAAATGGGTCGAGGTCGCGAGTTTCGTAGGTGGGTCAAAGGTTTTGGGTTGGAGATGGTGGTTCGGTGGCTGGGTTTTGGCGCCGACGAGGGGGGTCAATAACGCCGAGTTTACAAGGGTTTGGACTCGGGTTTAGCTGCTGCCCAAATTGTGTTCCGGTATGAGGAGTTAGCAGGTTCAGTCGAGTTGAGAACTAGGTTTAAAGGTTTATTGGAGGTCGTCGGATTGGTGGTCGGGTAGTTGGGTTGACAAGAGGTGGATAGGAGGTATAGGTATGGTAAATATGGGTAAAGTTTTGTAGGTTGTGTGGGTTATGGTGGAAAGAGGAGAGAGAGTGAGTGGGTGTTAGTGAGGAAGATGCTGGGGGTTGTATTTGGTGTATGGAAGTTAGGTGTAGGTTTGTTAGTGTGTCTGTGTTCTAATGTACGCAAAACAAATAAAAAATAAAATGTTCTAATGTACACAAAACAAAAACAAAAAATAAAAACTACGTTAATACAAGTTAACTCAACTAAAAAAATTAAAATGAAATCTATTAAAATAATATAAAGACTAAAAATTAAAATCCTACTCTAGAAAGACTCAAAATAAAATAATACAAAAAAGCCTAAACTAATAAAAAGAAAATGTAAAAAAATATTAATAAAACTAAACAAATAATAAAAACTAAAAACTAAATAAAAATAAATGCACACCTCTTATATTTACAGACACGGAATTAATAACACACATACTCACACGCACTATTATATTTACATAAAATGGTAAAATACTAAGTAAAATAAAAGGAAATAAAATAGTAAAAATGACTCGAAAGATATAAACTAATAAAATAAAATAAAATAACACACACACAGAGGGCAAATTCAAGGCAGGCTAGGGGGTTGGGGCTCAGTTCGGGACATCGAAATTCATTTGGGCAAGCTCAATGGGACTCTGTCTTCACGGTTGCTTTGATTTTCTTCATTTAACGTTTTTTACCGCTATTGTGTCACAATTGATTGGATTTAAGACTATTTGATACTACGATTGCCGATTGTCCTACAATATAGATAAATACGAACATAAGGCCATTTTTAATTAAAAAGAGTGACTAAAATGCTTCTATTCGGGGTATTAAATAGACACTTTTGGGTGCTTATCACACCACCTCCAAACAGAACATTGCTAGTCCTCGAGCAAAAATTAAGAGAAAAGAGGGTTAAGTAACCAAAAGTGTGCCACTTTCATATGCACTGGCGATTTCTCTTAGCATGTGCAACAAGTTGTTAAATCTATAGGTTGACCTACAGGATGAGTGGTGTCTCGTGAGGGTTTGCAGTGAATGTACCCACAAATTTCAAATTTTTATTTCAAAGGCAGTTTCTTCTTTTGACGATGAAATGTTATACAACCCAACTAAAAAGGCATCAAGGAACATCGTATTCAACTATCAAAGATAGCATAAAATTAATTAATACCAAATGCGTAATCCTTCCTAAAACTCAACACGCGTTAGAGTAAAACAATATTAAATGTCATTAGAGTAATTTCTAGATCGCCTTTATATGATCAATATTTTGACTTCAATTCTCACTAGATATATCTCTTTGAATTGAACTCTCTGAGAATTGGATAAGTGTATCTCTCTAGTGTCTGAGGAGGTGAGTAAATATAAATAAGTTTAAACGACTCCCACACTTATAACAAATGACGGATACATGAAAAAAATTGATCTCATGGAGGATTGCTAACCACTATATTGAGAATGTCGAGTTATTCACCACATAGACTTCTCGTTTGCCCAAACACATTACCAATGGTGAAATTGTGGTTTATGAAAGGTATGAGGGGATAATGATAATGGTGTTGGTAGGGTTTTTGAGATGAGTGTGACACTCTTCGAATAACTAATGCCTTCATTTTCTGAATTTTTGATCGCATGCTTTCTTTTTCTCTTTTTTTTCTTTCTTTACTTCTTTTTTCTACATTTTTTCCTCTTTTTTCTCTTTTTTATTGCGATGCGTTTTTCTTTTCATAACGAAAATGAAGACAATTTACATTGACAATTTCAAAACACTCTTTTTCTAAAAAGTGATGGTAGTGATGGGAAATGACATATGGATGGTATCTGGCATATACATGGACAAGAGAAATATGGAAAGATAATGGGTAAAAGTGAATACTAAAGTGCTATGGACAAATGGTAAGTGTATGGTAAAAAATGGTTTAGTGCTCTGGACAAACTACAAGAAACATGTTCCTTACAACTAAAAAATTATGCCATTCTCAGTGATTATGCCAAAAGTGAAAAATAATGAGACCATGCAAAGACTAAGTGCGGTATCCAAAGATAGTTGAGTCGACTTGTGACTCGGAGATACGTAAAAACCCTCAGAAAGGTGAATTTCTCAAATCTCACGGTTTTAAGTCTCCACTAATGATATTTTAAGACTATCTTGAGAATATAGTTACTCTTCAACTTTTGATTGTAAAATGTGATAGTGTAGATTGATGAGTTTAGAAATTAATTGTGCAAGTACGATTTAAGAGGTGTTGTTTAATTTTATAGTTAAAAGCGTAATTTTAGGGTTGAACATGGGTATTCTGAGACTTCTAAGAGACGGATGATAAACAATTCATATCGTAAAAATTTATTTTTAACTGCAAAAAAAGCAATTTAAAATGATTTGTTTCTGAAATTTTTTCAAAAGAGGTATGATTTTGATAAATTTCCCACTGTTGGAACAATAGGCCCCCAATTTTAAATCAAACCTTTAAAAAGTAATAATTTCCTTTTATAGATGCGGAAGCGTAAGATGATGGTTCAAATTCAAAATAAATAAACAAATTTTAATTTCTATTCAAACTAAAATTAAACCAAGTGAAATATGATGAAACACACGCACAATTTAAATTTCACATAAACCAATTTAATTAACCCAAGTGTTGATGTAAAAAATTAGACTATCTCTAATTGTTTAATCATAGATAAAAAATAAATAAGACAAGAGATTTTAGAGTGGTTCAGCCTTGAACGAATGGCCTACGTCCACTGTTTGCGTTATTATTGACTGTTTGGGAATTCTCGAAGTAGGGTTTATCTCCAGAAATTTCGGTCCCCTTACAATGAGGATGATACAATGTATTTATAGCCTTGAGGATGTACATGTGAATGGGTAATACATAGCTGTTCAACAAGAGTATACACCCGTATGATAATAATCAGCATTTAATGCGAATTTAATCCTCTTAATTGTCTGATAATTAATGCTCTGATCGAGGTGCAGCTCGGACCGCCTAAGCTGCTCGGACCGCCTAAGTATCTCGGCATCCATGAGTTGCTCGGTGCAGTAAAGTTCCTCGGTGAGGACTTACTACTCGGAGTATCTGAGCTGGTCGGGGAAATTGAGTTCCTCGGAGTCAATGTATTGTTCAAAAGTGTTTGCTAGTGCCATGTAGATTGACACGTGTCTCCACTTCATTGTGCCATGTCAGTAGTCTAAAATTGGTATCAACAGAAGCCCCCAATGTTTCACAGTTCGAGACTGAGGAGTGTGGAACATTCTTCTCGAAATATGGCGAGATTAAATGGTCATCCTGAATTTTAGGAGCATGTTCTTTGAATTTATTTTTCTTTTCGAATTCATAGAATCAGATTTTTTGAATTTTCTTAACTGCTTCGATCTCCGCGCCCTTTTTGTCCTTCTAGCCGCCGGTAGCATAAACGTCTCCCTTTGTAATCATTATTTTTACCTTTTCCCAAAGTAAGGTATTTAAGCGTTGCAGAAAATCATATCGTCTTTTACTTTTTCAAATCTGTATCTTTGAGTTTTCCATTTTCTCTCTCTCTTGTGCGTTCATCCTTTTCATCGTTCGTTGTCAACAGATCCATCCTTTTTCTATAAGATCTTCTTCCTTATCTTTTATTTCCTTTATTCGCCATAGTTTACCTTATTGAGTCGCTTGATAATTTTCGTTCTGATTTCTCTATTCCTTCATGGGTTGTCTTGGAGGAACTTTCTGAGCGTTCAGATTATTTTCGTTTGGCTGAGGGACATTGGTTCCCCAGTCTCTTTATTGCTGAATGTGGCTTTTTTTTTCCCCAAACCCTTTGTGTCTGGAATTCTGTCAATATTTTGACGTGGTTCCTGCAAAAATAGCCCCCAATACGTGGAGAATAGTTAACGAAGTTCATAGATTAAATACGATTCATGGAACTCATATAGGAATTCCAGAAATCATGTTTTGCTATATGTGGGCTGTCAGCGACAATACTTTTTACTTAAAAACTAGGTTTTTAAATAGAGCTTTAGTGGTCAATCTCCCAGATGCCAATAGGGATTATTTTGAGCATGGTATTGTTATAAAAAATTGGCAACATGCTCCACTAACTGGAAATGATGTGTATCAGGGTCCCAGATGCCCTCCCTATGGCAATGGGATATGTTGTTTTTACTTTACTTTATTTTTGAATTTATGCTTTCTTTGTGTTTGATAAAATGTGTCACTGATATTTTAATTTTCATTTATTTGTAGTTGACAGCAAAAGAAGGTCTCCAAAAGAGACATAAGTTAACTTAAAACGTCTGAAACTTATCTGGGGTTTGCATCAAACTTTTGCCGACGAGCATATCAGATCAACTTCGTATTTGCTGCAGTATAAGAGTTACACCTCGTCTTTTACTGGTCGTCCGGTGATAAGTGACGTAGAACCAGTACCAGCTTCTTCAAGTTCTTCCCCTGAGCCACATATTCCTCTGAGTGAAAGAATGAAGAGAAGAAGAGCTCCTGCCCTCTTTGAGAAATATGCCTCTATTGCTGGAGAGGCAAAGAAAAGCAAACATGATGTCCCATAAGAAGGGGCAAGAAAAATCGATGCACCTCCTCCGGCTGCTCCTGTGAAAGTTATCGAGAAGCCCCAAGTGGCTCCGAGCAAGGCTGCTGCTCCAAGCGAGGTTATTATCATCTCCCCGACTAATACTACCTCCTTGGTTGAGACCATTGATGCTCCTTTGAGGATGTTGAAGAAGAGTTCCTCGGTCAATTTGGCTGAATCCATCTCTCAGCCTCCAACTTTTAGAAGTGGTGTTCCCACTTTCATTGCTCCGAGCTCTGCCATGAGCTCGGTGAAATCTTGGATCATCCTTGAGATCCAAGGAACTGAAGAAAATCTTTCTCGGGATATGGTTACCACATTAGCTGCTCGTCATATTGTTTCCGTAAGTATTATTGTCCTAAACTTTCATTTTTCCCTTGTTATATCTTTGCACTGACTTGCTATTATTTTCTTTTCCCAGTTGGTAACCTGTTTTAATACAATTTTGAAGAAGGATGAAGCTATTAAAGCTTCAAGTTCCTCTTCAGGTGTAAAGGAAGCTTTGGTGGGTCTGACGCAGTCTCTGAAGGATTCTCGTCAGAAGTATGTTGATGATAAAACTGTTTGGGAGAAAAAATTTAATTCCACCGAGCAGGAGAGGGATCAAGCTGTTGAAGTCTCCAAGGGGTTAGCAAATAAAATAAAAGACTTGGAGGAGAAAAATAAAGAGCTCGAAGGGAAGCTCCAAAATGCTGGGGAGCTTGAAGGTAAGCTCAAAGCTGCTGAGGAAGAGTTGGGCACTTAGTGAAGTAAGTCGTCGGAAGGAGGAAGAATAAATTGAAGGCTACCAAGGAACTTCTATCCGAGAAGCTTTCCTCGGAGAAGGTGAAAAGAAAGTTAGCTGTGAAAAATTCCTTCAGTGCTGGCTGGGACAAATGATGGAATAAGGGTTTGGCTGCCATGATGTCGCAGGTGGAATATGGTAGCCTTAAGTACTTTAGGGATGGCTGGGTCGCTGCTCTGAAAGAGATGAATATTGATGAAAATTCTGACCTGTTTCAGCGACACATCCCTGGCCCCCTCCAACTCCTGAAGAAGAAGAAGAGGACGAAGCTGCCTCTGAGGAATCCTCTATGGTGATGGGAGGTCAAATTTCTCATCCCACAGTTGTCCAGTCTTCCTGCGAGCAACTTCAACCATCTATTATTTTAAATAAGCAGCTTCCAGCACCCCTCGAGCAACCATCTGTGCCATCCGAGCAACCTACTTCCTCGTCCCAGCCTCCCGAGAAAGTTTTGGGAGATAAGGAGAAGGTGTAGAGTTGTTTGGATTTTTCTCTTTGTTTATTTTTGTCAATTATAATTCTGAATTATGTACCTCTCTTTTATGATATCATAAAATTTGAAGTTTTTCCTATTCATACTGTTGTTTCTCTTCCTCTTTATCCTTATTGATTCTTGCACTTTCTTCTTTTTACTAGTTTATGGCCAGGATGGAATTTTTATCTGCTCATGATACAAAATTATTGAGATAATGCAACGAGTACTTCAAAGTTGGTCATACAGATATGACTGAAGCTCAAATCGTTGATATCCTTGGTCAAGATGCTTCAGAGCAAGCAGTTGAAGCCTACCAGTATTTAAAGTGTCTGCTCGACCGGGCAGTGGCTAATAATGTAGCATATTATGAGATGATTGAAGACCTCCAGGGCACTTTCGAGGAGCTTCAACAACAGTACAAGGAATCTACATCCCTCTTGCACCAAGGATATGAGAAGAAGTATCAGCAATTGAACGCTGATAAGGGATATGATAAATAATTTGTTGCTTACGATGTGAGAGAGAGAACTTTGAAGGCTGAGGTCGAAGAGCACAGGCAGATAGCTGAGTTGTTGGAGCAGGAAAACAATAACTTGAAAAAATAAGTATCTCAGTTGAAATATGCATCCTCTACCTCAAACGCTTTGATCCCTGTGAACGACGAGGGGTTCTCTTTCTTGGAGGTTGAAAATGCCAATCTGAGAGACGAATTGAAAACCTTGAAGAGAGCTGGTCCTTCTACCTCTGCTCGGGAACGAGCAAGAGGTTACCGGGGATGAGCAAGGGCTTCTCGGCTTACTGTTGAAGAAGTAAGAATTCAATCTTCTCTGGAAAATCAAGCAGTTCAGTTAGTTGCAAAGAATAAAGATCTGGTAGAGATGTCCAAGAAGATCCGGAATCTGGATGAGCAGCTCTCTGCACAGAAGTCTGCCTTGGAGAATAAAGAACTCGTTATAAAAAATCTTCACGAGCAGATGGAAAGGTTGACTTATCAATGCCATAAGAAGCCCAGAGAATTCTGGATGGCTGGCTACAATGAGGCTCTCTACCATTTGGATGATCGGATCCAAAATGCGAATAATGAGGGTTACAAACAAGGGTGGTTGAATGCCTTGGGTGTACTGCAATGGGAACAGGTTCACTACTTATGGGATTACCATAATCCTGGGTTGCTCGACCTACCAGTGACACCATTCAAACTCGACATGAGCTGGCTTCCTGCTCGGGAAATCCCTCAGTGTTTGATTTCCAAATATCTTGGCGATTAAAATCTCCATTCCAATGTTGAGATATCTCGCCCCGAGCAACTACTCGATCGACCATCTGTGATGAACATTAGGATGCTCAAAGACCTTAATTTCATTAACTCCCCTTATGCCTTAGACGATCCTCCTGCTGGTGAAGAACCTGTTTCAAAGGCAGAGGGGAAGAAACCAATAGAATAGGAATCTTGATGTAATAATTAATATGTATTTCATTCTCGATGTATTTTGCTCTAGATTTAATGAAAGCCTTTTATTTTTCTTTGCAATCTTGATTGCCATTGTCTTGTAGATATTTTGTAAAACACTTTACATATGTGTATGTATATCTGTTAAAAAGATAACAACATTGTGTTATTTGCCGATCAACTAAAGCTGGTTAAAACTTATTGTCGACTATCCTGAATTTGTGGTAATCATTTGACGACTAACCAAAATTGATAATATTTTGTTTCTCGGCCAACTTGGTGGTAATGTTACGAGTATCAAAAATTTTGCTTGATCACTTTTTAATTATAAGCCATTAGCTGACTTTTATCACATACTCATGCTTTGCTTAATAAAAATGTTCCCGACCAACCTGAGTTGATGGATTTTTAGAAATATTTTTTCTTCCCAACCAACCTTAGTTGGTATTTCTGGGAAATATTTTTTATTCCCAACCAACCGGAGTTGGTGGATTTTCTTCCCAACCAACCTGAGTTGGCACTTTTGGGAAATATCGACCAACCGGAGTTGGTGGATTTTCTTCCCAACCAACCGGAGTTGGTGGATTTTTTTCCCAACCAACCGGAGTTGGCACTTTTGGGAAATATTTTTTATTCTCGACCAACCGGAGTTGGTGGATTTTCTTCCCAACCAACCGGAGTTGGCACTTTTGGGAAATATTTTTTATTCCCGACCAACCGGAGTTGGTGGATTTTCTTCCCAACCAACCGGAGTTGGTGGATTTTCTTCCTAACCAACCAGAGTTGGCACTTTTGGGAAATATTTTTTATTCCCGACCAACCGGAGTTGGTGGATTTTGCTGAGTAGTATGTAGCACTAGTATTCCGCAAAAAAATTTCAATAAAAGGAGAGAATTGGGTAGAATATTCACATTTTATTCATACTGATGAAACTACATTACATGAGAGTTTACATTACTAATAATATTTGCGCAGATGTTCTGCATTCCATGCATTCTTAAACTCCTACCCCTCTAAAGTTTCTATTCTGTAGGTTCCTGGTCGAACAACTTCTGTAACTCGGTAAGGTCCATGCCAGTTCGCTTCCAGTTTGTTGTGCTTTTGAATCACTTACTTTAGCACATAGTCTCCTTCTTTCAGGTATCACTTCATCACTCTCTTATTGTAGAACAAAGTTGTTCATTGCTGGTAAGCAGCATTCCTGATGGCTGCTTCTTCTCTAACTTCCTCGAGCATGTCCAAGTCTAACCTTCTCATTAAATCGCTGACAGGGGAATTGAAGTTCAGCACTCGGTGCGTTGGGAGGCCCAACTCGGCAGGTATAACAGCTTCACTTCCAAATGCCAACATATATGGAGATTCTCCAGTTGCTGCTCGGGGAGTAGTACAATAAGCCCACAATACTGAATGTAGCTCGTTGATCCAGTTTGCTTTCGCGTCATTCAGTCTTTCTTCAAGCCATTTAACAACGTTCTGTTTGTCACTTCAGTTTTTCCATTGCTTTGGGGATGGCCTGGTGCCGAGTGAATCTTCAAGATATTTGACTGATGATAATAGGCAGCGAACTCCTCGTTGTCAAATTGTGTTCCATGGTCGGTGATGAATGCATGGAGAAGACCATATCTACAAATGATATTTTTCTAAATAAATTGGTACACCTTTTCGTATGTCATGTCGATAAGAGGCTCGGCTTCTACCCACTTAGTAAAATAAACCACTGCGACGACGAGATATTTAAATCTTCCTCTAGTTGTTGGAAGTGGACCGACGAGGTCAATTCCCCACATGGCAAATGGCCAAGGGGAAGTAATGGGTGTCAATAATACTTGGGGAGTTCTTCGAATGGAGGAGAAGCGCTGACACTTGTCACATTTCTTGGCATAGGCTATACAATCAGCCCTCATCATTGGCCAGTAGTATCCTTGCATTATTATTCTTTGCAGAAGTGTCTGACCTGCTACATGGGCTCCACAAGACCCTTCATGGACTTCTTCAATCAAATCATTCACCTCGGCGGGATGTACACACCTCTACAAGCCAACTATGATTCATCGTCTGTATAGAATACCATTAGTTAGTACATAACGAGCAGCTTTAAACTTCAATTTATTGGCTGCGATTTTATTAATTGGTAATTCTCCCTCCTCAATATATGCCCTGATGGGATCCATCCAATATGGCCCTAAATCAAGGGTAATAAAATTCATCGTCAAATCTTCATCTATGCTCCGACCAGCTAAAACTTCAATTAGGATTGTTCTTCGTAGCTCGGTACGAGTATCCGATGCTAATCGAGCTAAAGCGTTTGCCCTTGTATTCTCCATTCTTGGTATTCTGACCAGTTGAACAATAATAAATTTCGATACCAACTCTATTGCCTCTGCATGGTACTTAATCATCAATTCTCCTTTTACTGTATATACACCAAGCATTTGGTTTATAATCAACTGTGAGTCACTGCATATGATTATCTGCTCTGCCTTCATAATTTTTGCCAGACTAAGACCTACAATCATCGCTTCATATTCGGCCTCATTATTAGAAGCTTTAAATTGAAAGCGCAAAGCATATTCTATATCGACCTCGTCTGGACTTTTTAATACAATCCCAGCTCCACTACCTGAAGTGCATGATGAGCCATCCACATATAGATTCCATACAGGTATTTCATCCTCAAACTTCTTATTGGACAAAGTTCCTCGATGGAAAATTTGTTGCTCCATTGTCTCCATTTCTACCACATTTCGCTGCTCGCCGACCTTCTCCTCTTGCTCTCCGACCAATTTAAGTTGATTGGAGTTTAATTCTGTGGTATCCACAGGTTGGTCGATGTTCAGGTTTTTCTCCTCGGGGGTATCAGGATAAGTGAACTCTACTATAAAATCTGCTATTGCTTGCCCTTTTAGTGATGATCTAGGCTCATAAATTATATCATATTCACCAAGTTCTATTGCCCAATACATCAATCTCCCTGATTTTTCCGGTTTATGAAGAGCTTGCCTCAACGGCATATCGGTATATACGACTATGGTATGAGCCTGGAAGTATGACTTCATTCTTCTATTTGCTTCGATCAGCGCTAGTGCCAGCTTTTCCAGCTTCGGATATCTGATCTCTGCTCCTCGGAAGGCCTTACTAGTGTAATAAATTGGTTTTTGTACTCCATCCTCTACTCTTATTAATGCCGAGCTAACTGCATTTTTTGAAACTGCCAGATATAAGTACAATCTTTCTCCCATCACTGGCCTGGACAACAGTGGAGGTGCTCCCAAATATTTCTTCAATTCTTGAAAAGCTTTTTCTCATTCTTCATTCCATTCAAAAGTCTTTCGGAGCGTTTTGAAGAATGGGAGGCATCCATCAGTTGCTCGCGATACAAACTTGTTAAGTGCTGCTACTCGCCCTGTAAGACTTTGCACTTCCTTCTTCGTCTTGGAGATCGTAGCCCTAATAGAGCATTGATCTTTTCAGGGTTTGCTTTAATGCCTTGTTAATTGGCAATATACCCGAGAAACATGCCTTCTCGTACTCCAAATATGCACTTGGTCGGGTTTAGCTTCATTTGATATTTATCTAATTGATCAAAGGTCTGGCCTAAGTCAACTAGATGGTCAGCAGCTTTCTTGCTCTTTGTCAGCATATCATCAACATAGACTCCCATATTGCAACTGATTTATTCTGCAAACACCTTGTTCATCAGTCGCTGATATGTCACACCTGCATTTTTCAAACCAAAATGCATAACATTATAACAATAAGTTCCCCTAGGGGTAATGAAATAAGTACTCTCCATGTCTTCAGGTTTCATTTTAATCTGGTTATAACCAGAATAAGCATCCATGAAGCTCAATAGCTCGTGTCCCAAGGTAGCATCCACTAGTTGATCAATTCGGGGCAAGGGAAAATGATCCTTTGGACATGCTTTGTTGAGGTCGGCAAAGTCTACACACATCCTCCATTTGTTGTTCTTCTTTTTCACCATCACCACATTTGCTAACCAGTCTGGATACTTAACATCTTCAATAAAGCAAGCTTTCTGGAGCTTATCGGCCTCCTCCTGTATTCTTCTCGGGGCTGAATACTCTTCTTCTCTGCTTCACTGGCTTGATCTCTTTATTCACATTGAGCTCGTGACATAAGAAATTTGGGTCTATTCTGGGCATATCTTCATGAATCCAAGCAAAAGTTTGTTTTCTGCTTTTTAAGAAAGATATCAACTCCTATTTTAATAAGGCATCTAAGGACGAACCTATCTGAGTTGTTCATTCAGAATGATGTTTTCAGTAGCTTCCACCACCTGACCTTTCACGAGTTGTGACTCGTCTCTAGGATCCAATGTTTTAATTTCTGCGCCCTCGTCCACCTGATAGGTAGTAGTCTTTTTCCTAGATTCCTCCAGCTCCTCCTGTTCGGAAGATGAATAGTAGCATTCCCGAGCTACTTTTTGATTACCCTTCACAACTCCTACTCCAAAATTGGTTGGAAATTTTAGTCATTGATGTACCGTAGATGGTACTGCGTTGAACTTCTTCAATCCTACCCTTCCCATGATGATATTGTAGGCTGATTGAACATTCTTATCCATCATGAAGAAGCGTACTCTTTCGGTTCGACAAGCAGGCCATGTACCAATGAACATATCCAACTTTATCGTCCCAAGTGGAAAAACTTTCTCGCCAGCAAAATCGAGGAGGGGCCTATGATAAGGCTCCAACTGAGACAACTTTAGATTTAAGCTGTCAAAGCACGAGTAGAACATAATATCATCCAAGCTACCATTATCAACCAGTACTCTTGAGATCATCACTTCCTTTATTTCTCATTTTGATCACCAATGGGTCATCATGAGGATACAACACACCTGCGAGGTCATTTTTTGAGAAACCGGTGACTAGTTTTTCTTTGTTGACCTTCCTCGGTCGATCATCTTCAGCCAAGTTTATTCATTGAATATATGAACAGGCTTGAGCCTCATTGAAGTAACATTTTCTTTCTGCAGTAAGGTCTCCACCTCCTGTATCTCCACCTGTAATAACATTACAATCAAATGATCCAAAATGTATTGAAAATACCTCACGTTCTGGCTGCCTTGGTCTTTTGGGAAGATCAGGGTCATCTTCTGGATCATCTTTATGGTCTCTTTTCTTGTTTTCCTCTGCTCGACGAGGAGATCTATATCTCTCTCTTGCTTGGTTGTTGTTTCTTCTTTCATTTCTACGATCAACATACTTTGCCATTTTTCCTCGTTTAATGAGTGTTTCGATCTCATTCTGAAGAGCTATGCAACTTTTGGTCATGTGGCCATGATCCTTGTGGAACTCGCAATATTTGGCCTTATTCCTCTTGTCAGGGTCTGACTTCATTTTCTCTGGCCAGTTTAATTCCTCGCCGTTCTTGATTTCTTCTAGAACATGGTTGATGTCTACCTTCAAAGGAGTATAATTTTCAAATTTCTTTAATACCTCTCATGATGGCTTTATTTTTTAGTGCTTATCACCACCATTGTTTTTATGTTCTTTCTTTTTGGCCTTATCACCCTCCACCTTGGTTTCTTTGGTATCCATATTCTTCTTTGCATCCATAGCCTCCTCGGCATTCATGATCTCGGTCGCTTTTGCCATCAATTCTGACATGGTTCTGGGTGGATCTTTAGCCAAAGTGTAGTATAACTTGTTGGGCAACAGCCCACTCATCAGAGCAGTAATCGCTATTTTTTCCTCGTAATCAATAACTTCGAGTTTCTCGTTATTGAAACGAGTTATATAATCCCTAGTGCTCTCACCTGCCTTTTGTCTAACACTTAACAAGTGTGCTACTCGTTTAACAGGTTTTTCTCCAAAACAGAAGTTTCCAATGAAGAGCTCGGCTAGTTGAAAGAAAGTTGAAATCTTACCCCGAGGAAGATTATTGTACCATATTTGAGCAGATTCTATAAGAGTTCCCAAGAATACCCTGCATCTCATCTCATCTGGCACAGCATAGATGTGCAGCTTGGTATTGCTCTATATGAAGGACAGGGTCGGTTTTTCCATCATATTTAGGAGTCACAACAGGTGCTTTGAACTTTGATGGTGTGGGAAAATCCACAATTGCTTTGACAAAAGGTGTCCCTTGGACAAAAGTTCTTGGCCTTGGCCATTTCCCCTAATCTATCCTCCAGCTTCTGAATAGATCCTTTCCACACATCATTTCCTTCCTCGGGCCTATTGGTTCGAGCAATGGATCGTGTTGAAGTGGCTTCCTGGGATCTATCTTGTCGAGCAGCTGGTTGTGATTGGGCAGAACCCTCTCTTACATCAAATGGTCATCGAAAGTTTTTCGACACGGCCTTAAGAGGACTTTTATTCTTCCTAGGGCCCAATCGATCAAAAGGAGAGACCCTACTCAATCTTTCCAATGCACTGGTTCTTTCCGGAGAAAGAGTGATGTGTTGTTCAGTATCGGTGGCTCGTACTGACGAAGTTCGACCCGGTTGATAAGAAAAATCTTCAGATTTATCAGTGCAATATGAATCTCTTTGCCTAATGCGTGAAGAAAGTAAATGAGTATTTCTTTACCCACTCCGTTGTCCTGAATAGGTTGATGTTCCACCTTGGATAGTTTGCATAAGTTGTCGCATTGTTTCTTGCATGGTTGTCTGGCCTTGAGCCAAAATGGCCATGATTCCAGCCAGATCTTGAATATTTGGAGGAGAGGATGGATTTGGGGGGTTTCCAGCGTTTCGATTGCTGGATTCAGGATTGTCATCCATTGGTGATGAATTATTTTTGGTGAAAAATAAAAATTACAGTCGTTTCCCACAGACGGCGCCAATCTTTTGATGTAAAAAATTAGATTATCTCTAATTGTTTAATCACAAATAAAAAATAAATAAGACAAGAGATTTTAGAGTGGTTCAGCCTTGAACGAATGGCCTACGTCCACTGTTTGCGTTATTATTGACTGTTTGGGAATTCTCGAAGTAGGGTTTATCTCCAGAAATTCTGGTCCCCTTACAATGAGGATGATACAATGTATTTATAGCCTTGACGCTGTACATGTGAATGGGTAATACATAGCTGTTCAACAAGCGTATACATCCGTATGATAATAATCAACATTTAATGCGCATTTAATCCTCTTAATTGTCTGATAATTAATGCTTTGATCGAGGTGCAGCTCGGACCGCCTAAGCTGCTCGGACCGCCTAAGTATCTCGGCATCCATGAGTTGCTCGGTGCAGTAAATTTCCTCGGTGAGCACTTACTGCTCGGAGTATCTGAGCTGGTCGGGGAAATTGAGTTCCTCGGAGTCAAGGTATTGTTCAAAAGTGTTTGTTAGTGCCATGTAGATTGACACGTGTCTCCACTTCATTGTGCCATGTCAGCAGACTAAAATTGGTATTAACACCAAGTCCTAGAAATTTTCCTAATAAGATATTTACTTCATTTTAGTAAATTAGGCCAAACCAAATTTTAACATATTAAATTAACGACTTGAATTAACTACACATTACCCAATATTTAATTAGCACCAAATTAAACAAGTAGTGATTATAAACCAATTTTATCTTTTTACCTAAGCCTGCGTTCTAGGTGAGTATTGCAAAAGATCAAATAAACAATAAATCACTACGCTACGATGTACGAGGAAAAGCCCACAACGGGAAAAAACCTCGGACGGCCCTAGCCTCAAATCCACTAAGTATGGTTTTACAAATACAAGACATAAAAACTTATAACACTCGACTCGATCCCTCTCAAGCCCCGACACTTCTTCTTGTAGATACCTCCACCTAGCGAATAATAACGGTGCTCCACTGCGGTCTCGAAATCCACCGATCGGACTTTATATGGTCACCGTCACAAAAACTAGGAGCCTTTCTCCAAGTGGGTAAATCAACGCAAACTTCTTCTTCTTTATGGGATATAGAAGCAAACCCAAACAATCTCTTCTTTAATATTTAGAGATAAACCTGTGCCAAACTCCAAGAAAAGTATATATATATATATATATATATATATATATATATATATATATGGAACTTGGATTAAACAATATGGGTGAAACAAAGTGTTTAAAGGATTTTTCTTTGAAAAATGAATACTTAAACTTGAACTTTTTCTTAGGAAAGATGAACTCACAAAACACTCTCTAGGAGTTAGAATATTATGAAAAAGTTAATTAAAAAAGGTTGATTTCCGAACTTAAGAAGTTCTGTCAAAAGATAGTGGGAAAAACAAGTTGGAAAGTGGGAAAAACTATCAAAAACTGCCCAAAAAACTGTTCCCGCCAAATCTCGTTCGAACGAAGTAACGAAGTTCCAGTGTGAACTCGTTAGAAATCTCATTGGATATCTCATTCGAACCATCATTCTCATTCGAGCAATACTTCGAACGACATTCCAGTGGCCAATCGGGGAACTCATTAGCAAACTCGTTTGAACGACAAACTCGTTCGAACGACACTTCTAACAAACTTCCAGAAGTTTGAAAAATTCTATTTTTAGCCCATAAACTTTATATACTTTATATTAATGTTTTAATAAAATCTTTCTTAAAATAAGCAATAGTTTTAAATAAACGTTCACCCAGTATAAAATGTTTCAAGCTCCTATATATATATATATAAATATATATATATGTAATACATTCATACCTTGGGAGAAATTGGAACTATGTTGGTGACGTAGAAACGAGGCACATTAAACTCGGCATTTGATGAAGCTTTATACTCTTGGTCGCTACGTCTTCAACAAACACATCAGGCTTGAATGGATAAACGTGAACTCTATCCTATGACTCAAATATTTTTGTCCGAAATTGAGCCAAAATTTACAACGGACTCAATTGGAAATTTGTGTCCTTACAAATCTCCCTCGTTGGCTATTCCGGGACAAAAAACAAACAAAAATCCTAAAGGGCCGTCAAGCTCTACTAGAATAATACAAAGTCCCACCCAAAATAAAAAATACAATGCTTGACTCAAACAACCCAGCAATCAAAATCTTTGCCGGTGAAAGTTGCCACTATATAGATAAATTCCTGCACGCTTAAGCAAACACATTAAACGCATAAAGAATATCAAGGATATTAAATGCATAAAATAAATACTCCCCCAAAATTAATTCTCCACTTCATCAAACAAATGACCGATTAGAAAGACGTCTCCCCCTAAGATAAATCGCCCCCAAACTAAGATACGATTATAATAGGAATAGATACCATTTCTCCCCCTATCATTCTCCCCCCTTTTGTTCAGGAATAGACAAACGCTAAAGAATCAAAACAGTAACTTATCTTGCCCAATTAAAGCATATACACCCTCTAAACTAAGCAAGGGATAAATAGAATGGGATAACAAGCTAAAAACATGCAATTGCGCATAAAGTGATGAGAAGATTAAAGCACATAGGCAACAAAATTATAACTAATCCAACAAATAATAATGGATACCAACTAAGATGCAAGAAACAGATACCAATATGATACATAAGTATTAAGCATGTGATATCAACAAAGAATGCAACAAGATGGATACCAATTATGAATTAAAGCATATATGGACTAGAAAGCAAGGCAAAGATTAAACAAAAATATCATATATATATATATACATACTCTAGATATACCAAAGATGCACACACGTATATATACAGATATAAACACACAAATAACACAAAATAAGACAAGCTTTTCACACTCGTATGGAAAAAATGTGTCATATGGAAATGGAAGTGTTGGAGTGTGAACTAGTAACAATTAAATTTAGACCCAATCACTTAAAAACATGTTCACGAAGTTCTCAATTGATTGCAAACTTCATCACATTTGAATATAACCTAATGTGACAATATAGATTGAACTCAATGAACAAACATACACAATGCATACAAGCCTAGCATGTTGATGATTCTACAAACCAATAGAGTCATGACATTGAAAACGCAACTAGGATATAACGGACATTGTGCAAACCGTTGATATACCATCCAAACTCCCTCAATTTAAGCATATAAAGATTAATCTTTTGAATGAATAGATCAACTAAACAAAATAGGCCTTGGCAAAATATTTTATTTTAATGCCATATTTTCTTTTAGTCCTTTGGACCACGTATTTCTTTTAGGTCCAAGCAAACGGTGGCTTACTATTCGCAAAGGATAATAAATCCTTTCGGAGCCCTTCCCCGTCCACATTTATATTTATCATTTTTTATTTCTCACAAATCTCACGTGCAATGGATTTTGACATGCACTAGTCCTCCTAGGTCACAAATATGTAGATGACAAGATTGGTAGGAGAACACCTCACAAAGCTCAAATATACATATGAAGTTAAAATTTTAAAAGAGCTCGTGCATGTGTGAATAGAGGCATATAAAAATAGAATCCATTATATCAACACAAAATCCAACTACTCCATGTAAGCATGGTAAAGAACACAATAAGGATTGACAATCTAAACCAAAAGTTCTAGCCACATGGGAGCGAAGAAAAAAAATGGGATTCTAACACAAGTGTATGCCACATAAAGTGTGTTAAACTAAAATACACACAAAATAAAAATCTTTTTGAGTTTTTTAAATTTTGACCAAAAATAAAAATATATACTCAAAAGACACACAAAAATCATTTGTATTCTTCATTAAGCCTAAATTACTAAAAGGTAAAACATAAATGATAAACAAAATCTTTTTGTATTTTTCATTTAAAGCAAACAAAGATGAAAGAAATAGAATACACAAGATAGACAAAAATCATTATTCTAGCATGTGGTTAAGCATGAAGCATAGACTAGAAAAGGACTAAACAAGCATACAATTAGCATGGGTGATATAGCATGAAGCACAATAGCTAAAGTATGCAAATAAAACTAACACGTTCAACCTGTAGATTTTGCAAGGGAGGAAGCATGTGAAAGTAAATGAGACTCAAATACCCTATCTTGTAAAGCTACCAAGTCGGATCTCCTAACCCAAACTAATTATGAGTGACTATCTAAGGGTGTAGGAATCTTGACTACCTTGGTTTTACGGTGGGATTTTCTAGGACCACTCTTAAGATAAAAATAAAATTTCTAAGATAACCTTTTCAACCATAATGAGCACAAGTAAAAACACGTCGAAAATTGGTACCTAAGGATTGATCTCTAAAGGTTTTCCTAGGTGATTCTCCTAAAACATGGTTTTAGGCTTTATGAGTAGATTCATTACAAGTATCGAAGCCTAAACCATAAGTGTCATTTTTTATTTGGACTGTGCCTAAGATTTTATCTAGTTTTTTGGACCTACACTCCAAATCAAATTTGACTTTTCTGGAGTCTTTTAGTTTGATTTTTAATTATGAAATATTAGACTCTAATAGAACATTTCTCTCTTAAAACTCAAGAAGCTCCTTTTTCAAGGATTCCATTAAACCTCTAAGGCTATCTCTCTCGCCCTCTACATATTCATGCTTCTCTCGAAGAGATCTCTCTCGTGTTCTAAGGTCTTCCACTAACGCACTATCATCAACGACCTTGACACGCTCTCTTAAACTTGCTTCTAACTTCAAATTAGCTCTTTTTAATATAATAGATTCATCATATAATTCTTGAAAAGCATTTTGAAGTTCACTCACATTAACCTCTTCTTCATTTTCACTCTCTCTTTCTTCTTCACTCTCACTACCATCAAAAATAAGGGAATCATAAACTATGACCTTGGAAATGTCATGTGTTAAAGTTTCATCAATAGATGAGTTCTCACTATCACTCATATGACTAGCCATAAAAGTCACAAAGTTGGGATTAGAGGGGGAATCAGGTCCCTCTTCATTATCACTATCACTAAGGGTTGCATTAAAGGAAATTGGTTTCTTACCCTCTCTCCTTAGTTTAGTGGGACACTCAAATGCCCTATGGCCATACCCTTCACAACCAAAACATTTTTCTGACTCGTCCCTATTTACATTTTCATTAAAATTTGTAGGGATCTTCTCGGCTTTGTCATGCCTAGATTTATCAAATTTCTTAAAATCATTTTTAAATATATCTTTGTTCAATTTAAGAAATTTTCAAAATTTTCTAGCAAACATAATCATGTCCTCTGAGTTACTATCACTTTCACACTCTACTTCTTATTTTTCCTCTTTTGGGGCTTTTAAAGCAACCCCCTTTTATATTTTCTTTTCAGTTTTAGAGGGAAACATGTCCAGTTCATAGGTTTGTAAATCACCTACGAGCTCTTCTAATTTCGTAGAGGCTAAAGTTGGCAAAGAATTTAAAACGGTCTTTTTTGGAATAAATCTATCAGGTAGGGGCCTTAAAATTTTCTTTACAACTCGGTTGTCGGGTATTTTCTCTCCCAAATTAAATATGGATTAATAATATCGGAAAGTTTAGCATAAAATTCATCAAAAGTTTCTTTTTCGTTCATTTTGATGGTTTCAAATTGAGAGGTGAGGTTTTGGAGTTTCGAAGCTTTTACGACACTTGTACCTTCATGAGTGAGTTATAAAATATCCCAAGCTTCTTTAGCGATTTCACAAGTCATAATGAGACGGAATTCATCCGGTGTGACAGCGCTAAACAAGGCATTTAAACCACGGGAATTAAAATTTGAAAGTTTAAATTCATTCTCACTCCGTCTATCGGCGGCTTTGGGAACACGCTCAATATCTACTAAATGAGTAGGAGGGGACCACCCGTTAACAACAGACATCCAAACTCTCTCGTCGATAGATTTTAGTGCCGATTTCATCCGCGCTTTCCAATACACATAGTTAGAACCATCTAAAATAGGAAATTTTAAAAATGGGGAAAATTCCGTTTTAGCCAAAAATATTTAAATGATCTTTAACGAAATAATTTATCGTTTTAGCTCTAATACCACTTGTTGGAACGATAGGCCCCCAATTTTAAATCAAACCTTTAAAAAATAATAATTTTCTTTTATAGATGCGGAAGCGTAAGATGATGGTTCAAATTCAAAACAAATAAACAAATTTTAATTTCTATTCAAATTAAAATTAAACCAAGTGAAATATGATGAAACACACACATAATTTAAATTTCACTTACACCAATTTAATCAACCCAAGTCCTAGAAATTTGCCTAACAAGATATTTACTTCATTTTAGTAAATTAGGTCAAACCAAATTTTAACACATTAAATTAACGACTGAATTAACTACACATTACCCAATATTTAATTAGCACCAAATTAAACAAGTAGTGATTATAAACCAATTTTATATTTTTACCTAAGCATGCGTTCTAGGTGAGTATTGCAAAAGATAAAATAAATAATAAATCACTACGCCGCGGTGTACGAGGAAAAACCCACGACGGGAAAAAATCTCGGACGGCCCTAGCCTCAAATCCACTAAGTATGGTTTTACAAATACAAGACAGAAAGACTTATAACACTCTACGCTTCTTCTTGTAGACAACTCCACCTAGCGAATAACCACGATGCTCCACCGCGGTCTCGGAATCCACCGATCGAACTTTATACGGTCACCGCCACCCAAACTAGGAGCCTTTCTCCAAGTGGATAAATTAACGCAAACTTCTTCTTCTTTGTGGGATATAGAAGAAAACCCAAACAATCTCTTCGTCAATATATAGAGATAAATCGGTGCCAAACTCCAAGCAAAGTATATATATATGGAACTTGGATTAAACAATATGGGTGAAACAAAGTGTTTAAAGGATTTTTCTTTGAAAAATGAACACTTAAACTTGAACTTTTTCTTAGGAAAGATGAACTCACAAAACACTCTCTAGGAGTTAGAATATTATAAAAAAGTTAAATTAGAAAAAAATTTATTTTCGCACTTAAGAAGTTCTGTCAAAAGATAGTGGGAAAAATAAGTGGAAAAGTGGGAAAAACTGTCAAAAACTGCCCAAAAAATTGTTCCTGCTAAATCTCGTTCGAACGAGATTTTTGTTCGAACGAAGTGTCGTTCGAATGAGATTCTAACAAAGTTCTAGTGTGAACTCGTTAGAAATCTCGTTGTATATCTCGTTCGAACCATCATTCTCGTTCGAACGATACTTCGAACTAAATTCCAGTGGCCAATCTGGGAACTCATTAGCAAACTCGTTCGAACGACATTATTGTTCGAACGACAAACTCGTTCGAACAACACTTCGAACAAATTTCTAGAAAGTTTGAAAAATTCTATTTTTAGCCCAGAAACTTTATATTCTTTATATTAAAGTTTTAAGAAAATCTTTCTAAAAATAATCAACACTTTTAAATAAACGTTCTCCCAACATAAAATGTTCCAAGCTCCTATATATATATATGTAATTCATTCATACCTTGGGAGCAATTGGAACTCTGTTGGTGATGTAGAAATGAGGCACATTAAACTCGGTATTTGATGAAGCTTTATACTCTTGGCCGCTGCGTCTTTAACAAACACGTCATAGCCTTGAATGGATAAACGTGAACTCCATCCTATGACTCAAATGTTTTTGTCCGGAATTGAGCCAAAACATACAATGGACTCAATTGGAAATTTATGTCGTTACACCCACCCCCAATCAAAAGAGAACATCATCCTCGATGTTTAAAACTATATTGAAAAACTAAAAGCACAAGGTAAGAAACAGATTACCATAATAAACCGCTAATGAAAACATACCGCATGATGGAGCAAAGATGAAACCTAAAGAACATATGTGACAAAAAAGTATGGACAAGTCTATAAAGCATGTGAAAATCATGGTTGATGTGAAACACTAGCCCGAAACAGGAACAACAAACGACGGGCTGCCTCTTGGTAATTCTAAGTTTAACGTCTTCAGCCAGACCGACCAATTCTCACCCTCAAGAAGAAAACTAGGAAAGCGCGGGGTGGCAGAAAAATCGGGTGATGATAATCACCCCAAACAAGACTGAAGCGTCGGTCTTGATAAACTGGGTCAAGGAGATCAATTCACTTGTATGGCAAAGTGCTTTACGCAATGCAAAGCATCGATAGACCACGAGTGGGTAGGGATAAGGGTAGGGCGAAAACAGGCAAGGGTGAGGGTGAAGAGGCACCGACCACGGGCCTTATTGAGCGTAAAGGTGAGGGAAACAAGGGCCCTATAAGCAATATGCTCAATTTGGATGGGGAGGCAAAATGGTTTGGCGATAGTGATGTGGTGGGCCACAGAGAAAGCGCATGACCGTTCTATAAATGGATGATGATAATGGTCGCGTCGTGACACGTCAATGAGCTGACAAAAATAAAAATAACCATGACATGATAATGACGGGCGAGAAAGAACAAGATCGGTGTCACGAAAGTTTAGAGTAGCACAAATACGCTCATGGAAGTTGGGGTGGATGAAAAACGCAAGAGTGGGCTCGTGGAGCACTAAGGTGGAGGGTGAGTGTAGGTGGGGATCTAACTACATAGATGGTAATAGGTTAGGCATAATAACAAGGTCCAAACCAAGTGGTGGGGTGGTAGGGATAGTGGGTGGGTCGGGTGGTGCAAAGGGTGGAGGAAGATGATCCAACTCGGGAGTAGAGGACACATACTCACCATGAGGGTTGAAATAATCCTCAAGGGTAATCGTAAGAGGAAGTGTGGAAGTACAGGATAAAAAGATCAATTTATCCACACAGAAGTCACCATCCGAGGCACTAACATCCGATATATAGGAATCAACATCTAAATGGGACTCAAAGTGAGCCAAGCATGGTGGGACAGGATCCAAATTCGAAGAGGTAGGAACCATCTCAGATTTAATCTCAGGACAATGGTAAGAACTTGCAACTATAGCTAACCTATAATGAATTGGTTCCTCGGAAACACACAAGGTGGACTCAACATGTGTAGACTCGTGCATAATTTTGGATTGTGTGCAAGGGGAAATGTGAACCTTAATGGTTGGTTCGATAGGATAAGGTGGTGCTGGATTAGTCTCACAGTTGTTGGATATGTCAAGTCAATTATCAACTTGGGGCCTGGACCACTGGGTGGTCTCAACTTCGAGATTATCACGATGATAGGTTTGGTCACACTTAAAATCAGTGGCATAAGATGACACATTATCGTTCCACGCGGGTGCAATAATGGGTTGACTTGGGGTGAAATCCGACTCGTTCGCACACTCAAATTCATTTAACCATTATTCAAGCCATTGAAGGGCTTCATTTTGAGAATTAAGAGTGTGCTCGTGTTCGAGGAAGAACTTTTCCAAGATGCTCTCGAGAGCAGATGAACATGATGGTGGTGAAGTGGTGGCAGGTGGAGGTGGTGGACACAACTCGCTATAAACACTAGGATGAGTAGAATACTCATATGAAGTGGGAGGAATAGGTCCAAGTTCATCATACACGAGATAAGCATCTCCGTGAGAGAAAAAACGATGATCATCGTGAGGATCATAGTAAGGGGACTGATCGGAATGAGGTGCACGAGGTTACAATGACGACTGTTCAAAACCGTAAGGATCCACAATATGGAGTTGGGATTCATAATGCATAGAAGGGTGATCAGGCCTCCCTGAATAGTTTGGTTTCTCATACCCATCGGTAGTGGATATGTCATGACAATACACCGAGGGTTGTTCTAAAAATGTGTCATATCGATACAAGTCAACCATGTGGGTTCAGATGGATAGGGTAGATATGGACACTCACGGGACAAGTGATCGACAAAAAAATAGTGGGTGCACGACAAAGCATTGGATGGGTTGGCACTTATCACCGGAGGCGGTGGAATATGATAAGTGTGCGTGGCCAGAGTATCAATTGTGGGTGTGAGAGAGTTAAAGCCACGAAGTAAATTATGGAGGTTCGACTAGGGCTCAATTACAAACAAGCTTCGAGAGAATGGTAAATGGCCAAAGTATTTTCGTAAAGGACGTTCTTCGGCCATGACGAGAGGAATATTTTTTGAATTTTAAATATTTTTCAAAAGAAAATGAAATCTTTTTGTAATTTTTGAATATAAGAAAAGGAAATTTTTTTTGGGATTTTTGGCATTTGGAATATTGAAAGAGAGAGAAAATCTTTTTGGGATTTTTGGAAATATTTTTAACAAAGAAGGAAAATATTTTTGGGATTTTTCGAAAAAGGGGAGAAAATGGACTCTTTTTGAAACTCAAAAGGACGGAGAAGAAAATCGACTACCAAAAGATATGATTGCGTACAAGCAAAGAAAAAAATCCTAATGACCATGTAGCCAATTGTAATCTTCACTTAAGTGATAGGGTAGTCAAATTTTTAATTAATCCGCGGGTGAGAAAAACATGGATCCGTACGTCGCCTTGAAAAAAATATGCTCCTACTTTCTTACCGAGAGTAAGAGGTTTACAAGTTAAGGATCACCACACTAGCTACTACAACGATCGACCGTCCGGTACCACGCTGGGGAAAGCACAACCCGTTTTACTGGGCGGCCTCACTTAAAACCCAGTTTCGATAGAAAATTGTCTTAAGAAAGTCGATTGAAGATTGGCGGGGGTGGAAAGGACTCACTAGATTATCCTTCGAGTGTCTCGATCCAAAAGGGTCCTATGAACACCAATCCTAATGGGTTTGCTAGTTAATTGGTTTTAATTTGCGTGATAGCATGGGTAACAAGCAAATGGATAAGTGATTGAGTGGGTGATGGAATCCCAACTCGTCTCAATGGATGGCTTTAGGTCTTAGGTAGATTAATTCAACAAACTATTCAAATTATGTGCAACGCAAAAATTAAAAGAACACAGGAGGAGCAAGTAATCACACAAAAAATAAACTCGCTTGCAGTTGATTTGGGAGGGATAAATAAATGTACCTCCCGCGGTTTTTACACACGTGGGGTGAAGACCGAGTTGAGTCGATCGGGGAAAATCTTGCCTAACTTCAGTCATCCCTCGGATTCCTATGGACCCAAAATATAGAGACTTCAAATTTCAACTCCAAGGGCGCTCTCTCTCTATTTTGTCCCGTTTCCCTTTTTGCTTTTTTAAATAATTATTACAAAAAATCGCTGTCAAAATCCACCCAAAGAATTACAAGGCCTCAATGATCTTATACAACCAGTCTAAGGAGGAGGGAGAAGGAATAACTACAACTAAAAAAAACTGCAGGTCTTCTACTTTGTCTCCATGTCAAGGAAGCGAGAACGACGCCATTTGATAATGGGATTTTTGCATATCTTTCGTTGACTTCAAAAGGCTAGTCTCAAAATTCCTTGAAAACCTACAATACTTGTTTAAACAACTCTTATTGTGGTAAATACGGGCATCAATCCAACTTTCAAGGTGAAACATTTAATATGAATGCTTGCAATTTAAATTTTTTAATAAAAATTTTTTAAAAAACAATTTCATGGGTGAATTAACTAATAAATGCTAAAAATATGAAGTGACTAAATAACGAAAAATAATATGTAACCGAGTATGACGCGTATTCAATTATTTTAATTTATTAATTTGTTAATTGAAATATTTTTAGATAATATTAAATTAATAATCTAACTCTCGTTACAATTATAAATTTAATAGTATCCTTTTCAGAAAACTAATTTAAAAATGTCACACAATGAAAATTTAAGAATTATACTATTTTCAATAAAATTACCCGCTAGGATCGATTTAATAAAAATTGTATGAATCCTCAAATTTGAATACCGAATTAATATTTAAATTTAGGAAAACCCTATCTCTAATTCGATTCCCAAAATTAAATACTAAAACTAAATTAATTTACTATCTCTCGATACATAAATTAATTTGTGACAACTATAAATTAATTTTCCTAGAAATATGACAATCAATAAAATTAATCAATTAAACTAACATCCTACACAAGTTTCATCCCAACCCTTGAATAGGGTGATCAACCAAACATATTTAAAAAAGTATGCACAATCACAAAAGCAACAATGAAATTGAAACAAGATGGAAAGAATACGATACGCAAAGTCTCCTTTCGAATCGCATTTCTTGAATTGCATTCCAATGTCATCACAATCAGCACTTCATTACACTAACAAGAATAAAAGACAAACCTAAAAATTATTCAAAAGATAAACTATTTTTTTGTATTTTTCTAATTTTTTTGTTATTTACAAAATGTACATAAATGACTGTCTTTCTCTCTCTGTCGTGTATCTTATATGAGAGTCCTCCCTTATGAGATGTTGCCTTCTTTCTTTAATAACCCACGAGTAGTTTTTTTTTGTTGGAAGATTTGGTGGGATTTGAATTAGGCTAAGACAAAGGGGGTTTGGGAGGAATTTAATTCACATGGGTTTATTTGGCAGGTAAGTGATTCCTACTTTTATGGAGATGGGCAGATGGGTTTGATGTCGCGTTTGAGAGGTAGAAATGGGTGGAGGTCGCGGGTTTCTTAGGTGGGTCAAAGGTTCCGTGTTGGATATGGTGGTTCGGTGGCTGGGTTTCGACGCTGGTGAGGGCGGTAGATGACGTCAGGTTTACAAGGGTTTGGACTCGAGTTTAGTTGCTCCTCTGATTTGGTTCTGGTATGAGGAGGTGGAAGGTTCGATCGGATTGAGAACCAGGTTTAGAGGTTTGATGGAGGTCGACGGATTGGTTGTCGGGTAATTGGGTTGACAGGAGGTGGATAGCAGGTATAGGTATGGTAAATATGGGTAAAGTTTTGTTGGTTGTGTTGGTTATGGTGGAAAGAGGAGAGAGAGTGAGTGGGTGTTAGTGAGGAAGATGATGGGGGTTGTATTTGGTGTATATTAGGTGTATGGTAGTTAGGTGTAGGTTGATTGTGTCTGTGTTCTAATGTACACAAAACAAATAAAAAATAAAATGTTCTAATGTACACAAAACAAATAAAAAATAAAAACTATGCAAATACAAGTCAACTCAACTAATGAAATTTATTAAAATAATATAAAGACTAAAAATTCAAATCCTACTCTAGAAAGACTCAAAATAAAATAATACAAAAAAGCCTAAACTAATAAAAAGAAAATGTAATAAAATATTAATAAAACTAAACAAATAATAAAAACTAAAAACTAAATAAAAATAAATGCACACCTCTTATATTTACAGACACGGACTTAATAACACATATACTCACACGCACTATTATATTTACATAAAATGGTAAAATACTAAGTAAAATAAAAGGAAATAAAATAGTAAAAATGACTCGAAAGATATAAACTAATAAAATAAAACAACAGACACAGAGGGAAATTTCAGGGCAGGCTAGGGGATTTGGGCTCAGTTGGGACATCGAAATTCATTTGGAGAAGCTCAATGGGACTCTATCTTCACGGTTGCTTTGATTTTCTTTATTTAACGTTTTTGATCGCTATTGTGTCACAATTGACTGGATTTAAGACTATTTGATACTACGATTGCCGATTGTCCTGCAATATAGATAAATACGAATATACGACCATTTTTAATTAAAAAGAGTGACTAAAATGCTTTCATTCGGGGTATAAAATAGACACTTTTGGGTGCTTATCACACCACCCCCAAACAGAACATTGCTAGTCCTAGAGAAAAAATTGAGAGAAAACAGGGATAAGTAACCAAAAGTGTGCCACTTTCACATGCACTAGCGATTTCACTTAGCATGTGCAACAAGCCGTTAAACCTATAGATACCCTACAGGAGGAGTGGTGTCTCGTGAGGGTTTGCAGTGAATGTACTGACAAATTTCAAATTTTTATTTAAAAGGCAGTTTCTTCTTTTGACGATGAAATGTTATACAACCCAACTAAAAAGGCATTAAGGAACATCGTATTCAACTATCAAAGATAGCATAAAATTACTTAATACCAAACGCATAATCCTTCCTAAAACTCAACACCTGTTAGATTAAAACAATATTAAATGTCATTAGAGTAATTCCTAGATCGCCTTTATATGATTAATGTTTTGACTTCAATTCTCACTAGATATATCTCTTTAAATCGAACTCTTTGAGAATTGGGTAAGTGTATCTCTCTAGTGTCTGAGGAGATGAGTAAATGTAAATAAGTTCAAACGACTCACGCACTTATAAGAAATGACGGATACATGAAAAAAAATTGATCTCATGAAGGAATGCTAACCACTATGTTGAGAATGTCGAGTTATTCACCACATAAACTTCTCGTTTGCCCGAACACATTACCAATGATGAAACTGTGGTTTATGAAAGGTATGAGGGGATAATGATAATGGTGCTGGTAGGGTTTTTGAGAAGAGTGTGACACACTTCGAATAAGTAATGCCTTCATTTTTTGAATTTTTGTTCGGATGATTTATTTTTCTTTTTTTCTATTTTTTTTTTCATTCTTTACTTCTTTTTTCTACTTATTTTCCTCTTTTTTCTCTTTTTTATTGCGATGCGTTTTTCTTTTCATAACAAAAATGAAGACAATTTACATTGACAATTTCAAAACACTCTTTTTTCTCAAAAATGATGGTAGTGATGGGGAATGACTTATGGATAGTATCTAGCATATACATGGACAAGGGAAATATGGAAAGATATTAGGTAAAAGTGAATACTAATGTGCTATGGACAAATGGTAAGTGTATGGTAAAAAATGGTTTAATGCTCGGGAAAAACTACAAGAAACATGTTCCTTACAACTCAAAATTTATGCCATTCTCAGTGATTATGCCAAAAGTGAAAAATAATGAGACCATGCAATGACTAAGTGCGGTATCCAAAGAAAGTTGAGTCGGCTTGTGACTGGGAGATACATAAAAACCCTCAGAAAGGTGAATTGCTCAAATCTCACGGTTTTAAGTCTCCACTAATGATCTCTTAAGACTTTCTTGAGAATATAGTTACTCTTCAACTTTTGATTGTAAAATGTGATAGTGTAGATTGATGAGTTTAGAAATTAATTGTGCAAGTACGCTTTAAGAGGTATTGTTAAATTTTATAGTTAAAAGCGTAATTTTAGGGTTGAACATGGGTATTTCGAGACTTCTAAGAGACGGATGATAGACAATTCATAGCGTAAAAATTTATTTTTAACTGCACAAAAAGCAATTTAAAATGAGTTGTTTCTGAATTTTTTTCAAAAGAGGTATGATTTTGATAAATTTCCCACTTTTGGAACAATAGGCCCCCAATTTTAAATCGAACCTTTAAAAATGTAATAATTTCCTTTTATAGATGCGGAAGCGTAAGATGATGGTTCAAATTCAAAATAAATAAACAAATTTTAATTTCTATTCAAATTAAAATTAAACCAAGCGAAATATGATGAAACACACACATAATTTAAATTTCACTTAAACAAATTTAATTAACCCAAGTCCTAGAAATTTGCCTAACAAGATATTTACTTCATTTTAGTAAATTAGGCCAAACCAAATTTTAACACATTAAATTAACGACTTGAATTAACTACACATTACCCAATATTTAATTAGCACCAAATTAAATAAGTAGTGATTATAAACCAATTTTATCTTTTTACGTAAGCATGCGTTCTAGGTGAGTATTGCAAAAGATAAAATAAACAATAAATCACTACTCTGCGATGTACGAGGAAAAACCCACAACGGGAAAAAATCTCGAACGGCCCTAGCCTCAAATCCACTAAGTATGGTTTTACAAGTACAAGACAGAAAGACTTACAACACTCGATTCGATCCCTCTCAAGCCCCGACGCTTCTTCTTGTAGACACCTCCACCTAGCGAATAACCACGGTGCTCCACCGCGGTCTCAAAATCCACCGATCGGACTTTATATGGTCACCGTCACCCAAACTAGGAGCCTTTCTCCAAGTGGGTAAATGAACGCAAACTTCTTCTTCTTTGTGGGATATAGAAGCAAACCCAAACAATCTCTTCTTCAATATATAGAGATAAACCGGTTCCAAACTACAAGCAAAGTATATATATATATGGAACTTGGATTAAATAATATGGGTGAAACAAAGTGTTTAAAGGATTTTTCTTTGAAAAATGAACACTTAAACTTGGACTTTTTCTTAGGAAATATGAACTCATAAAACACTCTCTTGGAGTTAGAATATTATGAAAAAGTTAATTAGAAAAAGTTGATTTCCGCACTTAAGAAGTTCTATAAAAAGATAGTGGGAAAAACAAGTGGAAAAGTGGAGAAATTGTTAAAAACTGCCCAAAAAACGGTTCCCGCCAAATCTCGTTCGAATGAGATTTTCGTTCAAATGAAGTCTCATTTGAACGAGCTTCTAATGAAGTTCTAGTGTGAACTCGTTAGAAATGTCATTGGATATCTCGTTCGAATGATACTTTGAACGACATTCCAGTGGCCAATCTGGGAACTCGTTAGCAAACTAGTTTGAAAGACATTGTTGTTCGAACGATAAACTCGTTTGAACGACACTTCGAACAAACTTCCAGAAAGTTTGAAAAAATCTATTTTTAGCCCAGAAACTTTATATACTTTAGATTAATGTTTTAATAAAATCTTTCTGAAAGTAAGCAACAGTTTTAAATAAACGTTCACCCAATATAAAATGTTCCAAGCTCCTATATATATACATGTAATGCATTCATACCTCGGGAGAAATTCGAACTATGTTGGTGACTTAGTAACTAGGCACATTAAACTTGGCATTTGATGAAGCTTTATGCTCTTGGCCCCTATGTCTTCAACAAACACGTCAAAGGCTTGAACGGATAAACGTGAACTCTATCCTATGACTCAAATGTTTTTGTCCGAAATTGAGCCAAAATTTACAATGGACTCAATTGGATATTTGTGTCCTTACAAATCTCCCCCGTTGGCTATTCCGGGACAAAAACCAAACAAAAATCCTAAAGGGCCATCAAGCTCTACTAAACTAATACAAAGTCCCACCCAAAATAAAAAATACAATGCTTGACTCAAATAACCCAGCAATCAAAACCTTTGCCGGTGAAAGTTTCCACTATATAGAAGAATTCCTGCACGCTTAAGCAAACACATTAAACGCATAGGGAATATCAAGGATATTAAATGCATAAAATAAATACTCCCCCAAAATTAATTCTCCACTTCATCAAACAAATGACCGATTAGAAAGACGTCTCCCCCTAAGATAAATCGCCCCCAAACTAAGATACGATTATAATAGGAATAGATACCATTTCTCCCCCTATCATTCTCCCCCCTTTTGTTCAGGAATAGACAAACGCTAAAGAATCAAAACAGTAACTTATCTTCCCCAATTAAAGCATATACACCCTCTAAACTAAGCAAGGGATAAATAGAATGGGATAACAAGCTAAAAACATGCAATTGCGCATAAAGTGATGAGAAGATTAAAGCACATAGGCAACAAAATTATAACTAATCCAACAAATAATAATGGATACCAACTAAGATGCAAGAAACAGATACCAATATGATACATAAGTATTAAGCATGTGATATCAACAAAGAATGCAACAAGATGGATACCAATTATGAATTAAAGCATATATGGACAAAAAGCAAGGCAAAGATTAAACAAAAATATCATATATATATATATATATACATACTCTAGATATACCAAAGATGCACACGCGTATATATACAGATATAAACACACAAATGACACAAAATAAGACAAGCTTTTCACACTCGTATGGAAAAAAATGTGTCATATGGAAATGGAAGTGTTGGGGTGTGAACTAGTAACAATTAAATTTAGACCCATCACTTAAAAACATGTTCACGAAGTTCTCAATTGATTGCAAACTTCATCACATTTGAATATAACTTCATGTGACAATATAGATTGAACTCAATGAACAAACATACACAATGCATACAAGCCTATCATGTTGATGATTCTACAAACCAATAGAGTGATGACATTGAAAACGCAACTAGGATATAACGGACATTGTGCAAATCGTTGATATACCATCCAAACTCCCTCAATTTAAGCATATAAAGATTAATCTTTTGAATGAATAGATCAACTAAACAAAATAGGCCTTGGCAAATATTTTATTTTAATGCCATATTTTCTTTTAGTCCTTTGGACCACGTATTTCTTTTAGGTCCAAGCAAACGGTGGCTTACTATTCGCAAAGGATAATAAATCCTTTCGGAGCCCTTCCCCGTGCACATTTATATTTATCATTTTTTATTTCTCAAAAATCTCACGTGCACTAGTCCTCCTAGGTCACAAATATGTAGATGCCAAGATTGGTAGGAGAACACCTCACAAAGCTCAAATATACATATGAAGCTAAATTTCAAAAGAGCTCGTGCATGTGTGAATAGATGCATATAAAAATTGAATCTGTTATATCAATACAAAATTCAACTACTCCATGTAAGCATGGTAAAGAACACAATAAAGATCGACTATCTAAATCAAAAGTTCTAGCCACATGGGAGCGAAGAAAAAAATGGAATTCTAACACAAGTGTATGCCACATAAAGTGTGTTAAACTAAAATATACACAAAATAAAAATCTTTTTGAGTTTTTAAAATTTTTGACCCAAAATAAACATATATACTCAAAAGACACACAAAAATCATTTGTATTTTTCATTAAGCCTAAATTACTAAAAGGTAAAACAAAAATGATAACAAAATCTTTTTGTATTTTTCATTTAAAGCAAACAAAGATAAAAGAAATAGAATACATAAGATAAACAAAAATTATTATTCTAGCATGTGGTTAAGCATGAATTATAGACTAGAAAATGACTAAACAAGCATACAATTAGCATGGGTGATATAGCATGAAGCACAAAAAGCTAAAGTATGCAAATAAAACTAACACATTCAACCTTTAGATTTTGCAAGGGAGGAAGCATGTGAAAGTAAATGAGAATCAAATACCCTATCTTGTAAAGCTACCAAGTCGGATCTCCTAACCCAAACTAATGATGAGTGACTATCTAGGGGTGTAGGAATCTTGACTACCTTGGTTTTACGGTGGGATTTTCTAGGATCACTCTTAAGATCAAAATAAAATTTCTAAGATAACCTTTTCAACCATAATGAGCACAAGTAAAAACACGTCGAAAATTGGTACCTAAGGATTGATCTCTAAAGGTTTTCCTAGGTGATTCTCCTAAAACATGGTTTTTGGATTTATGAGTAGACTCATTACAAGTATCAAAGCCTAAACCACAAGTGTCATTTTTTATTTAGACCGTGCTTAAGATTTTATCTAGTTTTTCAGACCTACCCTCCAAATCAAATTTGACTTTTCTAGAGTCTTTTAATTTAATTTTTAATTCTGAAATATTAGACTCTAATAGAACATTTCTCTCTTCAAACTCAAGAAGCTCCTTTTTCAAGGATTCCATTAAACCTCTAAGGCTATCTCTCTCGCCTTCTACATATTCAAGATTCTCTCGAAGAGATCTCTCTCGTGTTCTAAGGTCTTCCACTAACGTACTATCATCAATGACCTTGACACTGTGACACCCCGCCTAATAAAATACCGGGTGATCAGTCCTATACCAAATTAAAACAGGAATCCCAGTTGGATCATCCTTAGCATCACTGTCGAAAACTTTTTAAAACTTACTAACCACCTAGTATTCCAAAAGTTGGTGCCAATTTTGACTTTTTAATTAAACCAAAACAATACATGAGGAATTAAAATATAAACCATTCACACAACTGAATGAAAGTAAATAGAATAATAATTACACAACTTGCCGAATAAATCACCGGCCACCAAATAAATAACCCAATACAAATATTCAACACCTGAATAAATTACACCTGAAAACTGTACCGAGAAGTCTGGGCGACAGGCCCTAAATAAAACTGAAACTGATACAAGATTCCTACTCTAGGAATGAATGAATGATGCGTCTAATTCAAACTCCTGCTAGCATCCACAAATGCCGCAGCTCCGTGTCCCTGGAATAGAATATCAATCCTGGCGTCCCTGTGGCTGGACACCTAAAAGGTTTTGAAAATAGTTTTATAGCAAGGGTTAGAACCCAAAACATTTTGAAAATATTTAGCAAGTGAATTAACTGCAGTAATTTGAAATGCATGAATGCGCTTCATATTTAAGTTAGGGTCGCACTCCCTTATGGACATTCTCACCCCTCCACTATTGTGCACACCTACCGGTTATCTTAACCCCACCAAGTTTTACTACCCCGTCCAACTAGTCCTAGTATAACCTTCCCTTGCCATACTACTCTAATCCGAGTATAATGATTCTTGAATTATAAGTTATTTCACAATTAACTTAATTAATTCCTCTTAAATAGCAGCATATAACCGTCTCACAAGTTATATAAAGTACATACATCACACTCTGTATTATTCCCACAAATGATTAACTTAATTAATTTCTCATTAATTAACTGTATATAACTGTAACCCGAGTTATATAAAGTAAATACATCACACACTGTATTATCACCTACATATAATATTTACTACCATATTATACGTACCTTTACTAACATCCACACATATATCATACGTGTATCCATCCTTCCGAGTTTACCCTCACCGGATGATTCCCTCTACAATGCTATCTCACTAGGTGTGCTCACAAAACCTAGTTTCCCCGAGTTGGAATCACTCACTAACTCGGCCCAAAATATAAACGTAGTGGAGGTGGTCATATTCCTTCCCTGAAAGTGAGATAAATCCCTCACCCATATATACCGGACGCTATGACCTGGGGATATACTCGCCCTACTCCTCAAGCTAGGGGATTCACCCACATCGCGCAACCTCCCTTGATAGCATTAGAGTATATAAATTTAATAAATATCTAATCTCTTATATTTAGTATCACGCACAATAAATACACGTATATATATATATATACTATCACGACACCGTATATATATATAATATAAATCCCGGCTTTACCGTGTACTCAAAATCCCGTACACTGCCTGTAATTTAATATCACACACAATATATGGACGTATATATATACTATCACTACACCGTATATATATAATATAAACCCCAGCTCTACCGTGTACTCCAAGTCCCATACACTGCCTGAAATTTTCTAAGTCTGTGGCCCGACTCAATGTAGCTAATTTTCTCACTTAATAACTTATCCTCTTCCCGAGTCTATGGTCCGACTCTAATATAATTAATTCACACAATAATTAATTTATACCAAACTCTGGGTCTACAACCCGACCCTAAACTAATTAATTACAATATCAATTAATTTAATACTTTTCCGAGTCTACCCTCCGACTCTACCTTCATTAATTATCACATCCATTAATTTAATAACTTGGTGTCACCCAACCATTATTCCCGGACTCACTTACTTAGCCCGAAACTTAATATTTCCCGAGTCTTTGTTCCTATCACAAGGGAACACACAATAGGCATTCACAACCCAAGTAATCCTATAAAACAGTAGGTATTTACACAACCCAATTCTTCATACTTGTACGTAATATATTTCTCTCTAATATTCACCGTACTTGTTTGCTTTACGAATTTATCTCACTTTCGTATTAATTCAAGTATTCACACAACTCTAAGGGTCCTAGTTACCCCTTGTTATATCAATTCAGTAGTTACCCTTGTTAACCCACTGACCTAACGAATTTAAGTTCGCTCATGCTTTTTCGTAATTATATTCTTATCATCTCGAATTAGAGTACGCCACAATCAAGCCTATGAATCTCCACTTTAACTCTCTCACAAAATTAAAGTACAACACTCAATCATAGACCTACTTCCATATCATTATTCCATCAATATATTTCATCAAGGTCCCAAACACTTCCCCGATAAAATTTTAGACATTTGAGGCTTAAAAAGAAAAATCTCAAATTTTCTGACAGATTAAACACCCTCTAGTAAAATTTCGATTTCTCCCTCTACATAACTCCGATTGACCTGATTCAAAGTTCATTGGATAGCTAAGAGAAATACCTTTCCAGTAATGTATGGCTCACACTCTAATTCGAAGTAAAATTCAAATCGCACACGTTTAAAGTCACGTTAAAAGTCTGGCAGATTACTATGTTGACAGATCAAACACCCTCTAGTAAAAGGTCGATTACTCCCTCTACAGAACTCCGATTGACCTGATTCCAAGTTCATTGGATAGCTAAGAGAAATACATTTCCAGTCATGTATGGTTCACACTCTAATTCGAAGTATAACTCAAATGGAATACGTTTAAAGTTGTATCAAAAATTCTGGCAGATTGACCTCTTGTGTTCATCAAATAAACCCTAAGTCATTCAAGATTCATGTTCTTCATCCAAGAACTCATAAAGATTCCATTAACAAAACCCCATTTTGTACCCATTTATCCCCAAAAATGAATTTTAGGTACACATCACTAAAATATGAATTGGATATCACAATTTAGGAGTAAAAATAGTTAACCACTTGCCTGTAAGTGTTCGTAGTGTCTGATCCGTTGTTGATGTCCCTTAATTTGGCTCCAATAACCTCCAATTGTTCTTGATTTGCTTTCCCCCAAATCTCCTCTCAAACCCTAGGTTTAGAGTTATGTTGGCTGCCATCCCTTAATCTCCCAATTAGGTTAAAAACCCTTTATCCCATTTTTAGTCTAATGGGCTTAATTAAAGTGGCCCAACTCACCCCGTGTGGGCCCGGCTGTGCCCAAAAATACCCCGAGACCCAATTACTACCCCCGGGTACTCTTTTCTGACTATCTCGACCCATCCGGACTCAATCGTGCCCTCAGAATTGACATCCGAATTAATTTATAAAAATCTTTATTTCACACCCAATTTAGTCTATACCGACTCCCGGTTGAGATAAGTGCATACCCCGTCATTAATACCCAAAATGACGTAATTAAATTTCTACTATTCACTTAGTAAATAAATTTTCCTAAACATTAACCATTCACTCCCCGATTAATATTTAAATAATATATTGTCATAATTAATTCAATTAAAATTACAACACACCAGTAATTTAAAATCACGAATTAATTAAATATTAAATGCACAAAAATACGGGGTGTTACAGACACGCTCTCTTAAACTTGCTTCTAACTTCAAATTAGCTCTTTTTAATTTAATAGATTCATCATATAATTCTTGAAAAGAATTTTGAAGTTCACTCACATTAACCTCTTCTTCATTTTCACTCTCTCTTTCTTCTTCACTCTCACTACCATCAAAAATAAGGGAATCATAAACTATGACCTTGTAAGTGTCATGTGTTAAAGTTTCATCAATAGATGAGTTCTCACTATCACTCACATGACTAGCCATAAAAGCCACAAAGTTGGTCTTAGTGGGGGGAATCGAGTCCCTCTTCATTATCACTATCACTAAGGGTTGCATTAAAAGAAATTGGTTTCTTACCCTCTCTCTTTAGTTTAGTGGGACACTCAAATGCCCTATGGCCATACCTTTCACAATCAGAACATTTTTCCAACTCATCCTTATTTACATTTTCATTAGAAGTTGTAGGGATCTTCTCGGATTTGTCATGCCTAGATTTATCAAATTTCTTAAAATCATTTTTAAATTTATCTTTGTTCAATTTAAGAAATTTTTGAAATTTTCTAGCAAATATAGCCATGTCTTCCGAGTTACTATCACTTTCACACTCTACTACTTGTTTTTCCTCTTTTCGAGCTTTTAAAGCAACGCCCTTTTGTATTTTCTTTTCAATTTTAGAGGGAAACATGTCCAGTTCATAGGTTTGTAAATCACCTACGAGCTCTTCTAATTTTGTAGAGGCTAAAGTTGGTAAAGAATTTAAAACGGTCACTTTTGGAATAAATCTATCGGGTAGGGACCTTAAAATTTTCTTTACAACATGGTTGTCGGGTATTTTCTCTCCCATATTAAAAGATGAATTAACAATATCGAAAAGTCTAGCATAAAATTCAACAAAAGTTTCTTTTTCGTTCATTTTCATGGTTTCAAATTGAGTGGTGAGGTTTTGGAGTGTCGAAGCTTTTACGACACTTGTACCTTCATGAGTGAGCTGTAAAATATCCTAAGCTTCTTTAGCGATTTCATGCGTCATAATGCGACGAAATTCATCCGGTGTGACAGCGCTAAACAAGGCATTTAAACCACGGGAATTAAAATTTGAAAGTTTAAATTCATTTCCACTCCATCTATCGGCGGGTTTGGGAACACGCTCATTATCTACTAAATGAGTAGGTGGGGACCACCCGTTAACAACAGACATCCTAACTCTCTCGTCGATAGATTTTAGTACCGATTTCATTCGCGCTTTTCAATACGCGTAATTAGAACCATCTAAAATAGAAAATTTTGAAAATGAGAAAAATTCAATTTTAGCCAAAAATATTTAAAGGATCTTTAACGGAATATTTTTTCGTTTTGGCTCTGATACCACTTGTTGGAACAATAGGCCCCCAATTTTAAATCAAACCTTTAAAAAGTATTAATTTCTTTTTATAGATGCGGAAGCGTAAGATGATGGTTCAAATTCAAAACAAATAAACAAATTTTAATTTTTATTAAAATTAAAATTAAACCAAGTGAAATATGATGAAACACACACACAATTTAAATTTCACTTAAACCAATTTAATTAACCTAAGTCCTAGAAATTTGACTAACAAGATATTTACTTCATTTTAGTAAATTTGGCCAAACCAAATTTTAACACATTAAATTAACGACTTGAATTAACTACACATTACCCAATATTTAATTAGCACCAAATTAAACAAGTAGTGATTATAAATCAATTTTATCTTTTTACCTAAGCATGCGTTCTAGGTGAGTATTGAAAAAGATAAAATAAATAATAAATCACTACGCTGCGATGTACGAGGAAAAATCCACAACGGGAAAAAACCTCGGACGGCCCTAGCCTTAAATCCACTAAGTATGGTTTTACAAATACAAGACAGAAAGACTTACAACCCTCGACTTGATCCCTCTCAATCCCCGACGCTTCTTCTTGTAGACAAATCCACCTAGCGAATAACCACGGTGCTCCATGGCGGTCTCGAAATCCACCGATCGAACTTTATATGGTCACCGTCACCCTAACTAGGAGCCTTTCTCCAAGTGGGTAAATCAACGCAAACTTCTTCTTCTTTGTGGGATATGGAAGCAAACCCAAACAATCTCGTCTTCAATATGTAAAGATAAACCGTGACAAACTCCAAGCAGAGTATATATATATATATGGAACTTGGATTAAACAACATGGGTGAAACAAAGTTTTTGAAGGATTTTTCTTTGAAAAATGAACACTTAAACTTGAACTTTTTCTTAGGAAAGATGAACTCACAAAACACTTTCTAGGAGTTAGAGTATTATGAAAAAGTTAATTAGGAAAATTTGATTTATGCACTTAAGAAGTTCTGTGAAAAGATAGTGGGAAAAATAGGTACGAAAGTGGGAAAAACTGTCAAAAACTGCCCAAAAAACGGTTCCCGCCAAATCTCATTCGAATAAAATTTTCGTTCGAACGAAGTCTCGTTCGAACGAGCTTCTAACGAAGTTCTAGTGTGAACTCGTTAGAAATCTCGTTGGATATCTCGTTCGAACCATCATTCTCGTTCGAACGATACTTCAAACGACATTCCAGTGGCCAATCTGGGAACTCGTTAGCAAACTCGTTCGAATGTCATTGTTGTTCGAATGACAAACTCGTTCGAACGACACTTCGAACAAACTTTTAGAAAGTTTGAAAAATTCTATTTTAGCCCAGAAAATTTATAGACTTTATATTAAAGTTTTAATAAAATCTTTCTGAAAATAAGCAACAGTTTTAAATAAACGTTCACCCAATATAAAATGTTCCAAGATCCTATATATATATATATATATATATATGTAATGCATTCATACCTTGGGAGCAGTTGGAACTATGTTGATGACGTAGAAACAAGGCACATAAAACTCGGCATTTGATGAAGCTTTATACTCTTGGCTTCTACGTCTTCAACAAACACGTCATAGGCTTAAATGGATAAACCTGAACTCTATCCTATGACTCGAATATTTTTGTCCGGAATGGAGCCAAAACTTACAACGGACTCAATTGGAAATTTGTGTCCTTACACCCACCCCCAATCAAAAGAGACATCATCGTTGATGTTTAAAACTATATAGAAAAATTAAAAGCACAAGGTAAGAAATAGATTACCATAATGAACCGCTAACGAAAACATACCGCATGATGGAGCAAAGATGGAACCTAAAGAACATATGTGACACAAAAGTATGGACAAGTCTATAAAGCATGTGAAAATCATGGGTGATGTGAAACACTAGACCGAAACAGGAACAACAAATGACGGGCTTCCTCTTTGTAATGCTAAGTTTAACGTCTTCAGCCAGGCCGACCAATTCTCACCCTCGGGAAGAAAACTAGGAAAGCGCGGGGCGACAAAAAAATCGGGTGATGATAATCACCCCAAACAAGACTGAAGCGTCAGTCTTGATAAACTGGGTCAACGAGATCAATGAAATTGTATAGCAAAGTGCTTTACGCAATGCAAAGCATCAATAGACCACGAGTGGGTAAGGATAAGGGTAGGGCGAAGACAGGTAAGGGTGAGGGTTAAGAGGCACCGACCATGGGACTTATTGAGCGTAAAGGTGAGGGAAACAAGGGACTTATAAGCATGATGCTCAATTTGTATGGGGAGGCAAAATGGTTTGGCAATAGTGATGTGGTGGGCCACGGAGAAAGCTCACGACCGTTCTATAAATGGACGATGATAATGGTCGCATCGTGACACGTCAATGAGCTGAAGAAAATAAAAATCACCATGACATGATAATGGCGGGCGAGAAAGAACAAGATCGGTGTCAAGAAAGTTTAGAGTAGCACAAATACGCTCATGGAAGTTGGGGTGGATGAAAAACGCAAGAGTGGGCTCGTGGAGCACTAAGGTGGAGGGTGGGTGTAGGTGGGGATCCAATTGCATAAATGGGAATATTTTAGGCATAATAACAAGGTCCAAACAAAGTGGTAAGGACAGTGAGTGGGTCGGGTGGTGCAAAGGGTGGAGGAAGATGATCCAACTCGGGAGTAGAGGACACATACTCACCATGAGGGTTGAAATAATCCTCATGGGTACTCATAAGAGGAAGTGTGTAAGTACAGGATAGAAAGATCAATTTATCCACACAGAAGTCACCATCCGAGGCACTAACATCCGATATATAGGAATCAACATCTAAATGGGACTCAAAGTGAGCCAAGCATGGTGGGACAGGATCCAAATCCGAAGAGGTAGGAACCATCTCAGATTTAATCTCAGGACAATGGTAAGCACTCGAACTAGAGCTAACCTATAATGAATTGGTTCCTCGGGAATACACAAGGTGGCCTCAATATGTGTAGACTCGGGAATAATTTTGGATTCTATGGAAGGGGAAATGTGAACCTTAATGGTTGGTTCGATAGGATAAGGCGGTGTGGGATTAGTCTCACAATTGTTGGATATGTCAAGGCAATTGTCAACATGGGGCCTGGACCACTGGGTGGTCTCAACTTCGAGATTATCACGATGATAGGTTTGGTCACACTTAAAATCAGTGGCATAAGATGACACATTATCGTTCCACGCGGGTGCAATAATGGGTTGACTTGGGGTGAAATCCGACTCGATCGCACACTCAAATTCATTTAACCTTTATTCAAGCCATTGAAGGGCTTCATTTTGAGAATTAAGAGTGTGCTCGTGTTCGAGGAAGAACTTTTCCAAGATGCTCTCGAGAGCAGATGAGCATGATGGTGGAGAAGTGGTGGCGGGTGGAGGTGGGGGACACAACTCTCTATAAACACTAGGATGAGTAGAATACTCATATGAAGTGGGAGGAATAGGTCCAAGTTCATCATACACGAGATAGGCATCTCCGTGAGAGATAAAAGGATGATCATCATCAGGATCATAGTAAGGGGACTGATCGGAATGAGGTGAACGAGTATGCAATGATGACTGTTGAAAATCGTAAGGATCCACAACATGGAGTTTGGATTCATAATGCATATAAGGGTGATCAGGCCTCCCTGAATAGTTTGGTTTCTCATACCCATCGGTAGTGGATATGTCGTGAAAATACGCCGAGGGTTGTTCTAAAAATGTGTCATATGGATACAAGTCAACCATGTGGGTTCATATGGATAGGGGAGATATGGACACTCACGGCACAAGTGATCGACAAAAAAATAGTGGGTGCACGACAAAGCATTGGATGGGTTGGCACTTATCACCGGAGGCGGTGGAATATGATAAGTGTGCGTGGATGACGCCAGAGTATCAATTGTGGGTGTGCGAGAGTTAAAGCCACGAAGTAAATTATGGAGGTTCGACTAGGGCTCAATTGCAAACAAGCTTCGAGAGAATGAGTAATGGCCAAAGTATTTCCGTAAAGGACGTTCTTCGGCCATGACGAGAGGAATATTTTTTGAATTTAAATATTTTTCAAAAGAAAACGAAATCTTTTTGTGATTTTTGAATATAAGAAAAGGAAAATATTTTTGGCATTTGGAATATTGAAAGAGAAAGAAAATATTTTGGGGATTTTTAGAAATATTTTAAACAAAGAAGGAAAATATTTTTAGGATTTTTCGAAAAAGGGGAGAAAATGGACTCTTTATTAAACTCAAAAAGACGGAGCAGAAAATCGACTACCAAAAGATATGAATATGTACGAGCAAAGAAAAAAATCCTAACGAGCATGTAGCCAATTATTATCTTCACTTAAGTGATAGGGTAGTCAAATTTTTAATTAATCCGCGGATGAGAAAAACACGGAGCCGTACGTCGCCTTAAAAAATGTGCTCCTACTTTCTTCCCGAGAGTAAGAGGCTTACTAGTTAAGGCTCACCACACTAGCTACTACAACGATCGACCGTCCGGTACCGCGCTGGGTAAAGAGCAAACCCGTTTTACTGGGTGGCCTCGCTTAAAACCCAGTTTCCCTAGAAAATTGTCTTAAGAAGGTCGATTGAAGATTGGCGGGGGTGGAAAGGACTCACTAGAGTATCCTTCAAGTGTCACGGTCCAAAAGGGTACTATGAATACCGATCCTAATGGGCTTGCTAGTTGATTGGTTTTAATTTACGTGATAGCACGGGTAACAAGCAAATGGATAAGTGATTGAGTGGGTGATGAAATTCAAACTAGTCTCAATGACTGGCTTTAGGTCTTAGGTAGATTAATTCAACAAACTATTTAAATTAAGTGCAACGCAAAAATTAAAAGCACACAGGAGGAGCAAGTAATCACACAAAAAATAAACTCGCTTGCAGTTGATTCGCGAGGGATAAAGGAATGTACCTCCCGCGGTTTTTACACACGTGAGGTGAAAACCGAGTTGAGTCGATCGGGGAAAATCTCGTCTAACTTCAATCATCCCTGGGAGTCCTATGGACCCAAAATATAGATACTTCAAATTTCAACTCCAAGGGCACTCTCTCTATATTTTGTCCCATTTCCCTTTCTGCTTTTTTAAATAATTATTACAAAAAAATCGGTGTCAAAATCCACCCAAAGAAATACAAGGCCTCAATAATCTTATACAACTAGTCTAAGGAGGAGGGAGAATGAATAACTACAACTAAAAAAAACTGCAGGTCTTCTACTTTGTCTCCACGTCAAGGAAGCGAGAACGACGCCATTTGATAATTGGCTTTTTGCATATCTTTCGTTGTCTTCAAAAGACTAGTCTCAAAATTCCTTGAAAACCTACAATACTTGTTTAAACAACTCGTATTGTGGTAAGTACGGGTATCAATCCAACTTTCAAGGTGAAACATTTAATATGAATGCTTGCAATTTCAATTTTTTAATAAAATATTTTTTAAAATATATTTTCATGGGTGAATTAACTAATAAATGCTAAAAATATGAAGTGACTAAATAACGAAAAATAATATGTAACCGTATGTGATAAATGTGAGAAGGTTCAAGAGATGGGACTAGACCGCGTATTCAATTATTTTAATTTATTAATTGAAATATGTTGAGATAATATTAAATTAATAATTTAACTCCAGTTACAATTATAAATTTAATAGTATCCTTTTCAGAAAACTAATTTAAAAATGTCACACTATGAAAATTTAAGAATTATACTATTTTTAATAAAATTACCCGCTAGGATCAATTTAACAAAAATTGTATGAATCCTCAAATTTGAACACCTAATTAATATTTAAATTTAGGAAAACCCTAACTATAATTCGATTGCCAAAATTAAATACTAAAACTAAATTAATAAACTATCTCTCGATACAGAAATTAATTTGTGACAATTATAAATTAATTTTCCTAGAAATATGACAATCAATAAATTTAATCAATTAAACTAACATCCTACACAAGTTTCATCCCAACCCTTGAATGGGGTGATCAGCCAAACATATTTAAACAAGTATGCACAATTACAAAAGCAAGAAATTGAAACAAGATGGAAAGAATACGATACGCAAAGTCTCCTTTCGAATCCCATTTCTTGAATTGCATTCCAATGTCATCACAATCAGCATTACACTAACAAGAATAATAGACAAACCTAAAAATTATTCAAAAGCTAAACTATTTTTTTGTATTTTTCTAAATTTTATGTTATTTACAAAATGTACAAAAATGACTGTCTTTCTCTCTTTGTCGTGTATCTTATATGAGAGTCCTCACTTATGAGATGTTGCCTTCTTTCTTTAATAACCCACGAGTAGTTTTTTTTTGTTTAAAGATTTGGTGGGATTTGAATTAGGCTAAGACAAAGGGAGTTTGGGAGGAATTTAATTCACATGGATTTATTTGGCAGGTAAGTGATTCCTACTTTTATGGAGATGGGCAGATGGGTTTGATGTCGGGTTTGAGAGGGTGGAAATGGGTCGAGGTCGCGGGTTTCGTAAGTGGGTCAAAGGTTCCGAGTTGGAGATGGTGGTTCGGTGGCTGGGTTTCGGCACCGGCGAGGGGGGTAGATGACGTCGGGTTTACAAGGGTTTGGACTTGAGTTTAGCTGCTGCTCTTATTGGGTTCCGGTATGAGGAGGTAGCAGGTTCGGTCAGGTTGAGAATCGGGTTTAGAGGTTTGTTGGAGGTCGCCGGATTGGTTGTCGGGTAATTGGGTTGATAGGAGGTGGATAGTAGGTATAGGTATGGTAATATGGGTAAAGTTTTGTGGGTTGTGTTGGTTATGGTGAAAAGAGGACAGAGAGTGATTAGGTGTCCGTGAGGAAGATGATGGGAGTTGTATTTGGTGTATATTAGGTGTATGGTAGTTAGGTGTAAGCTGGTTAGTGTGTGTGTGTGTGTTCTAATGTACACAAAACAAATAAAAAATAAAAAATATGTAAATACTAATCAACTTAATTAATAAAATTAAAATTAAATCTATTAAAATAATATAAAGACTAAAAATTAAAATCCTGCTCTAAAAAGACTCAAAATAAAATAATACAAATAAGCCTAAACTAATAAAAAGAAAATGTAATAAAATATTAATAAAAACTAAAAACTAAATATAAATAAACGCGCACCTATTATATTTACAGACACGGACTTAGTGACACACATACTCACACGCACTATTATATTTACATAAAATGGTAAAATACTAAGTAAAATAAAATGAAATAAAATAGTAAAAATGACTCGAAAAATATAAACTAATAAAATAAAACAACGCACACACAGGGAGGGCAATTTTAGGGCAGGTTGGGGGGTTTGGGCTCGGTTCGGGACATCGAAACTCATCTGGACAAGCTCAACAGGACTCTGTATTCACGGCTGCTTTGATTTTCTTCGTTTAACGTTTTTGACCGCTATTGTGTCGCAATTAACTGGATTTAAGACTATTTGACATTGCGACTGCCGATTGACCAGTAGTATAGATAAATATGAACATAAGGTCATTTTTAATTCAAACGAGTGATTAAAATGCTTCTATTTGGGGTATAAACAGACACTTTTGGATGCTTATCACTTTCCTTCCCTTTTCATCCGAAGAAACTTCTTACTCTCATAATCTTTTACATTATAACCTCCGACAAATTCACCATTTCCTATTATTTAACCTTTTTTTTACTATTGACCCCCTTCCCATCATGTATTCACGTTTCAAGGATGCCCAATGGAAAATTAAAGAGCATGCATTCTTAGACTGAGTAACATAACATCAAAAAGTAAAAAAAAAAATATACCATCATTTTGTTATATATATTTCTCTTAAGTTCATCACATGTGTACATTAGTAAAAACAAAAACCAAAAGAAGAAAATAACAGGACAACAAAAACCCTATGAATAAGTCTTAATCTGCCATGACACTCTATAAACATCATCTCTCTCTAACTTTCCTCGCTATCTTCTCACTTTGTTGAGAGGTGCGAATCGAGGAGTTGCCAGAGCTTAAAGGAATATTATCATCAACAGATGGTGGAGCCACACAGGAACAACCCAAATCCCGAATATGCTCCACAACTCATGCCATCCAGTCTAAGAAATACAACTCACACCTCCTGGTTAATGCGCACCACTCTCCTCAGTAGGAGGCTCCCTATATTTCACACGAGCATAAAGTATGAATGCACCATTAACCAGGAGGTGACGAATGACATGTAGTCTCAGCCACCCACCACATCCACATACCGATAATTAGGCTCACGGCCATCTCGTGCACCTCATCAATCAACCTGGATCCTTAATCACAATTTTAGAGCCTATGCTTAGGTAATTAAATGTAATTTGTTAAAATTAGAAATCCGTTTCCTTACAATGCGTCTTCCCAAAAAAATATAATATTTTTCACTCACATTACATTATAGATAAGAGAAGAACCTAGACATATGATCTACTATAATCCAAAACCGAAGGCGCTTACTTGCACATATGCAATAACAAACTCGATAACTATAGCAAGCAAGCATAAGCTTTTTGAAAATCGTCTACTTTGTCACCCATTTAAGCTTGCAAGGACATAACCTAGATCAATAAATGGATGAATCGGGCCACACTCATCTTCTAAGGGAGAGAGCCAAACATGCCTCAATAAATTGGATTGTCCACACAACAAATTGGTAAATTATCCATTGAAATAACTAATTACATTATGGAACAAATAATCACATGCCTCCTATATTGATGCACTATAGTAATATTATGTTGCCAACCATTCCAAAAATTATTTTTCACCCAAAAAGTGTAAAAGATTATGTTATTTATTTTTAGATTTTTGTGCAATAAAAATAATGAATAATACACTTGTAGGAAATTAATATTATAAAACTTTGATGAATGTATATACTATTTCACAATTCTAACTCAGAAAGTACAAAAAATAACTTCATGTATTTTTCATGTTTTACCAGCAACAAAAATTGCTTACAAAGAATGACAAATACAATAACAAGATATAAACAACTACAAATATTAAAGGTGCTCGAAAGTACCCGCAACTCATATTTTTTCTTCTAGAATCTAAAAATATTTTTCTAGATTTTCAATATATTTTTTAAAATAAAAAACACACTATAAATAATTTATTGTAATACCTCGTGATTTTTTTGTCAGTTGAATAATTTATAAAATTTGAAATTCGGAAAAATATTTTTTATTGGACTTAATTATTTTTAGCATTTTAAAAAATGTTGGTTTTGAAATTAATATAAAAAGATTTTGATTGGTTTTGAATCGGTGAAAAAATCGGGAATATTTCAAGTGCTTACTAATTTTGGCTGAACTGAGTTACTCCCCGGTGCCAAATTGATTCGGCATTAGGGGCGAATCAATTTCCACTGGGGAAATGGTTGCGGGTTAGCCTCTTTGTGAGTGTTTGTGTTGGTTTCAACTTTTGTTATTTATCGTATTTAAAAAGGCTCGAGGGTTAGACTTGTTAAACACTTTTAACCCTTTTCTAAAGCCACTAGCATCTCAAAAACAATCCCGCGTTCTTCTACAAACTTTAATCCACCATTTAAATAAGCTTTCAACCCAAGTTTTGAAGGTTAAGATCAAGTTTTCTCAAGTGCCTCCAAGAATGACTCTTTTGTGCTTTCGCAAGATGATAGCAACCGTGTAACCGGATTTTAGAGTCAACTTTTTTCCAGGCATAAATATCTCTATTGTTACCCTTAAGTACTATCTGATTTAAATGTTATCTAAAGCATAATTAATCATATTTGCTTTAAAATAATTAGAAAGATTAATTAGGAAAAATGATAATTAATTTGGGAATGTTTTTATTAAATCTAAAAAAATGTTTTTAAGATGTGAAACATCGCATGTTTAGATTAGTTGTATCCTGTTATTGTAGAATACTGGGACGAATCACCTGTTAATAATAAGATATGCAATTCGAATAATGGCTTGACTCATAAAATTACAATATTTATGTGTATGTTTTATAATGTAATTGATTATTGCAAAACGTTATTAATTTGCATATTTGAATTGGATTATGTGTTGAATTGATATAATATCAGTCGTATTGGAATTATGAAACTTGACAACTTCTGTAGTTATTTTGTACAACTTGATTCTTACATGATTAAATGGATGTAATTAGAATGAAGTTGAAATTTTATGATTAATTGGAGGATTGTAGTGATAAATTAAAAATATAATTTACGTTGAGATTGTTCGGGTTAACATTTCAAAATCACGGGAACATTGGGAGTTTGGGAATAGTTGTACTTTCATCCCTATTTAGTAGGTTGCTTACTAGGTCTGAGACTAATATGCAGACTTTATTATTATTGGCACTTTCTAAGTATTAAACAAGTGAGTGTGTGAGTATATGGTTCGGTATTTTTCTGAGTGGGGCTAGGTAGTACGCCGTTATTATTTTCCGTTAACCTAGGTGCGATATTAGGTTGTGACTTTGGTTTATGAAATTTTCCTAGGTGAAAGATTAGGTCAAACTTGTGGTTTAGTGATCTCCAGGTATGGGACTATGGATGATTTTAGTTATAATGCCCGAATTATGGGTGAAGCTACTTGAAAATAAAGAGAAATTGATTAAAAAATAATTAATTATTAAGATAATAAATAAGTATTAAAATGGCTTTGTCGTCATCAATATGTGCATGACTAACGATAATTGGGTCGGCTGATTATAGTGATGTGGGTGTGTGTTTGCGTCACTCATATGTGCAGGGCTAACGAAGTTGGGTTATCTGTCTATAGTGACATGTCGTGCGTAGAGCATCACCAATATGTGTGTAGGACTAAAGAATTGAATTATTTGGCTATAGTGATGGGTGTCGATGTCATGTGTTAGAATTTTAGCTTGCCTAAATATGTACAGAATTGATTACGGTTGGTTGGCTATAGTGGTGTCACTTAATAACATAATTAAATAATAGAATTTAATTTAGTTAAACGATTGTAATCTAATTAAATATTGAAATAAATACAATTGAACTTGGGTAGTAAGGTGGCTTAGTTTATGTGGGTAGTTAGTATTTTTTTACTTTACTCGCATCTTGTTATATTGATTTTAAATTTGAAACATTTTATTATGATTTTTATCTCATATGATGCCTATGTATGGATTCACGGATCCTATTTAAGAGGAGTATCTGGTATTCATGCGGTGGGCTCTCACCCATTGTTTTAACTAACATTTCATGCAGTGGGCTCTCACCCATTGTGTTAAGTAATATTTCAAGTTTAGTTGTTGGAGTGGTTGCGTAGGATTTATTAGAGATACGTGGAGTTGCAACTGGAGTTATCTTTTACTGCTTTCTTAGTTAAGTTTTCTATTTCCGTCGTTTTATATATGAGACAGTCGTTTATGAATTTGGTGAGCTATTTGGTTCCAAAATTGTTTGTGTTTCAATTTTAGAGATTGAGTTATTAGATTATTTCATTTGAGTATTATTATCATCTCGAGTTGAGATTCATATATTGGAGTTATTATGGTGATGGATTATTTCAAATTATATCTTATGGAAAAAGTTTTTAATTTGTCATATTTATGTCACAAGTTAAGAATAATATTTAGATTATAACACCTGATGTAGGTTGGCAGAATGTTGAAATACACATAATTGGACTTGGGTAGTAAGGTAGTTTAGTTTATGTGGGTAGTTAGTATGTTTTACTTTACTCGTATCTTGTTATATTGATTTGTAATTTAAAATATTTATTGTTATTTTTATCTTGTATGATGCTTATGTCTAGACTCGCGGATTGTATTTGGGAGGAATAATTTGTATTCATGTGTGAGCTCTAACCCATTGCCTTGACTAACATTTCAGGTTTAGTTGTTGGAGTGGCTACATAGGATTTATTGGAGATACGTGAAGTTGCACCTTTCGCATTATTGATCTCTAATTTTGTTTAATGATTCATACTCCTTAGGTTTTGGGTTTAGCATACATATTAGTCTTGTATTTTGGGGAGGGAGAGTTTTTGTTAGAACCGTTTTGGGCATTGAGGATATAGATAGTTACCTAGAGGTGATGAATCATTAGTGTTGATTTTGGAGATGAGATTTGAGGTTGAACTCTTTGAGAATTTTGATTTATGTGACAATGTTGGAGATAAAACTAGTAGTGATTAGTGAGAGAGCATGGTACTCCTTTATTTAATAGTTATGCTTTATATGTATAGTAATTTTATTTATGAGGTAGGTGCATGTAGGATTGGATGTATAGGTGCCAAATCGTGGCATACTGTGAGTATACATACGTCGGCCTTTTTTATTTACACGACTTCACATCGTGATGTTTACGCTTTACCAAATTTCGAGGACGAAATTTATGTTTTAGTGGGGAAGAATGTACTATCCCGTGATTTTGGACCATTGAATAATTTATAAATTGGAAAATTCAGAAAAATATTTTTATTGAACTTAACTACTTTTAGCATTTAAAAAAATGCTGGTTTTGAATCGGTGGAAAAATCGAAAAAATTTCAAGTGTGTATCAATTTTGGACGAACTGGGTTATTCCTAGGTACCGAATTGATTCGGGTCTAGGGGCAAATCGATTCACACCAGGGAAGTGGCTGCGGGTTGGCCTCTTTGTGAGTGTTTGTGTTGGTTTCAAGCGCTATTGTTTCTCTTATTTAAACAGGCTCGAGGATTAGACTTATTAAATACTTTTAATCCTTTTCCAAGCCAGTAGCATCTCAAAAACATTCCCTACATCTTCTACAATCTTTAATCCCCTATTTAAACAAACTATCAACCCAAGTTTTGAGGTTAAGATCAAGTTTTATCAAGTGCCTCCAAGAATAAATCTTTTGTGTTTTCGTGAGACGATCGCAATCGTGTAACCGGATTTTTTAGACGACTTATTTTTACGCATGAATATCTCTATTGTTCCCTTTAAGTATTATATGATTTAAATGTTTCCAAAATATTAATTAATCATGTTTGGTTAAAAATAATTAGAAAGATTAAGTGGGGAAAGTGATAACTAATTTGGGATTATTTTTATATATTCTGAAAATATGTTTTTAAGACTTGAAACATCGCATGCTTAGATTAGTTGTATCGTGTTATTGTGGATTACTGGGACGAATCATATGTTAAAAATTAAAATATGTAATTCGAATAATGGCTTGACTCGTAAAATTACGATATATATGTGTATGTTGTATAATGGAATTAATTATTGCAAAACGCTGTTAATATGCATATTTGAATTGGATTATGTGTTGAATTGATAGAACATCACTCGTATTGGAATTACAAAATTTGACAACTTGTATAGTTATTTCCTTTAACTTGATTCTTACACGATTAAATGGATGTAATTAGAATAAAATTGGAATTTTAGGATTAATTGGAGGATTGTAGTGATAAATTAAAAAGATAATTTACGTTGGGAATATTCGGGTTGATATTTTGGCACCACAGGAACGTTGGGAGTTTGGGAGTAGTTGTAATTTCACCCTTGTTTATTTGGTTGCTTACTAGTTTTGGGACTAGTAGGTAGACTTTATTGTTGTTAAAAGTTTATAGGTATTGGACTAGTGAGTTTGTGAGTATACGGTTGGGTATTTTCTTGGGTGGGGCTTGATATTATCCTATTACAATTTTCTGTTAGCTGAGGTGCGATATTAGGTTATGACTTTGATTTAGGAAATCTTCCTACATGAAAGATTAGGTAATATTTATGGTTTGGTGCTCTCTAATTATGGGACTAGGAATGGTTTTAATTGTACTGCCCAAATTATAGGTGGTACTAATTGAAAATAAAGAGAAATTAATTAAGATAAATAATAATGCCTAAGATAATAAATCAGTATTAAAATGGATTTGACGTCACCAATATGTGGAGGACTAATGATAATTGGGTCGGTTGGCTATTGTGACATGGGTGGGTGTTGGAGTCACCCACATGTGCACGGATAACGAAATTGGGTTGTCTGGTTATAGTGACATGTCGTGTGTGGAACATCATCAATATGTGTAGGGCTAACGAAATTTGATTGTCTGGCTAGAGTGATGGGTGTCAGTGTGATGTGTTAGAATTTATCGCGCTCAAATATGTGCAGAATCAATAATGGTTAGCTAGATATAGTGATGTCGCTTAATGACGTAATTAATTTATATTTAATTAAGTTAAAGGATTGTAATATAATTACATGTCGAAATAAACATAATTGGACTTGGGTAGTAAAGTGGCTTACTTTATGTGGGTAGTTAGTATTGTTTTACTTTACTCGCATCTTGTTATATTGATTTGTAAATGAAAATATTCTATTGTGATTTTTATTTCGTATGATGCTTATGTCTGGATTCATGGATCCTATTTGGGAGGAGTATTTTGTATTCATGCAGTGGGATCTAAGGCGTTGACTAACATTTCAGGTTTATTTCTTAGAGTGGCTGCAAAGGATTTATTAGAGATACATGAAGTTCAAGCTGGAGTTACCTTTTACTTCTTTCTTAGTTTAGTTTTCAATTCCCATTATTTTATATATGAGACAGTCGTTTATGGATCCAGTAGGCCATTCGGTTCCACAGTTGTTTATGGTTCGGTTTTACAGATTGGGTAGTTGGATTATTTCATTTAAGCATTATTATCATTTGGAGTTGAGATTCATTTATTGGAGTTAGCATGGTGATGGATTATTTCACATTATATCTTGCGAAAAAAGTTTATAATGTCTCATATTTTTATCACATGATAAGAATAGTATTTAAATTATAACGTCCGGCATAGGTTGACAGCGGGGACTAGCCACCTCCAATGCCAAAATACGCGGGGTGTTACATTTATAATGAAAAGTAAAAAATAGTTTTAAAAAATCGACGACATCGTTGAATCCAGAACGTCAAAAATACATAATGTTTAAATATCCCCTCAAAATATATTTATTAATATTTATAAAAAAATAAATGTTCAACAAGTCCTTACGGACTAGTCCTTATTGTAATTTTTAGTGGGTTCATCAAATCCCAAACTATCAATCTTGAATCATTGTATTTCTTAAATAAAATTATATACATAAGAAGCAAAAGCATACACTGATCCATTGAAGTCTTCTTAAATGTGTTCTAAACTTTGTACCACAAGATTTGGTGTTACTCTCTTGACCCTTTTGATAATTTTCTTACAATTTAAAGTGTTCCCTATTCTCTACATAAATTATATTTTTTCAACACCTTTGATGGGAATGGTGTGTGCCTTTTATAGGTAGAGAGAGGACCAGACCTTTGATTAAAGAGTAGTGTCTCTTCTCCATCAAAGAGACACGTCCTTTTATTATACCTCTTTAACCAAAAGACATGTCATTTAATACGTCTACACATTAAATCATTTAGGACACAAAACTAAAATGATAAAAATAAAAATTATGTCTAACATTCTCCCACTTATCCTATATGATTAAATAATAGATTGTAGGATACAATACATTATGTTATCACTATAATATATCCCAACGAACTATTAGTTCAATTTCAACTTAATTTGGATGTATTGCATCCATTATATTAAATAACCTACTAATGCGAGTCATGACGGTTCTATATCGCTAAAATAACATAGTTCCTTCCATACACCACGATATTAGTAACCTATTTAATATAATTTAGTAATGAGGCAACTGAAAAATAATGTATTTCCATATAAGGTCCAACAATAATGTCTTTTGTCAAGAATATTCCTATTATCATTTATCCATACATAATGTATATACAAGTTGGAAAACAGGAAACTTAATAGAAACAACAATTTAAGAGATCTCAATATATCTAATAGAATAAATTATATATACATATGTCCATACATTCAAATATTATGGGATAATTTCAAGACCCATATTAGCAACATGCTCTTTAAATGTCTTGGGTGGCAATACCTTGGTTAATGGATCAGCAATCATCATTTGTGTGCTTATATGTTCTATTGATACTCTTTATTTCAGTACCTCTTCTTTAACGATAAGATATTTTAATTCTATATGTTTAGCACCATTATGATGAATTTTCAGTGGCTTGGCAATAAAGTCGACAACTCCAAGTCGTGAAATAAAATTCCGCAACCATAATCCTTGAACAGTGGCCTCAAAGCATGCCATAAATTCAGCCTCCATGGTAGATGATGCAATAATGGATTGCTTTGCACTTTTTCATAAGAAAGCTCCTCCCCCTAATAGGAAAACATAACCAAAAGTCTATTTCCTACAATCGGGACATCCGACAAAGTCTGAATCAGAATATCCAATCACCTCTAGGCGGTCTGACCATTTAAAGGTAAGCATATAATCATTCGTTCCTTGTAAGTACCGTACAACTTTCTTTGTAGCTTTCCAATGTTCGATTCCTGGATTACTTTGGTCTCTACCCAAAACTCCAACTAAAAAGTTAATCACTACACCTCTTCCCATTTGTCAAGGTCATTGACCTTGACAAATCCAACTTGTCAAGGTCAATGACCGTGACATTTCGAGGCGAGACAAATTTTTTTGTCACGGTCATTGACATTGACACAAAACTCGCGTTTTGTGTCACGGTCGTGTCAAGGTCAATGATCGTGACACGTTTGTCACAGTTATAAACCGTGACAAAGCCGTGTCCCTTCTGGTCCAGAATTGTCACGGCCAATGACCGTGACAATTCTGGGCAGAATTTAAAAAAAAACTGCTGGGCAGTATGGCCACTGCCACTGCCCAGCAGTATATTTGTACCTGTTATAGCAACGTTGTACCTGTTCCAAACATCATATATCCAACACAAACTAAAGATAATGCAAATATATATTCATGACGATATAATCCAAATATTCAAAGTAAAAATAATATACATGACGATATAATCCAAATATAATTAAAATGGACAAACTTAAAAATAATGTTACTACATGTCTTGGATAAAACTGCGGAGGTGAGTAGGCCACACGACATACGAATTGACGCACCCACTAATATACGTCGTGCCGCATTGTTCGCGCAACCACAATAGGGAGTTCTCCTTCCCGGGTATGTCATGCGTGATGAGCACCCTGGACTCCATCTCTTGAAGCACACGTCCATGGACTATTCCACCCTCGACGATATTCGGGTCCCTCAACCCCCGTCCTATCCGCTGGCCATCAAATACGTCCAATATGAACACACTCGGCCAACCAAGTGTCGACAATGTTCTGTTGAAGGGCGCCAAATAGGGAAGTGGATCGTCGAAGTACGAACGTGTTGGTGATGAAGCAGTGAGGTCCACATCCTCGTCATCCTGCGCCTCGTCCTCCCGCACCTCCTCCTCCATCGCCTTCTCCTTCTCCTTCCCTTTCCCTTTCCCTTTACGGTCTCCACCCAACGTACGCTTCATGAATGCGTACATATCTTGGACCGTCGCCTCCAAACGGGACAGCTTCGCGTCGTGTGAATCCACCGTTCGAGCCAACCCGGTGTCGCTCGTCTCCAATCAGATGATCCTAGATTTGGCCACCCGCGAGCTCACTCCCTTGTCCTCCCCTTACGATCAGAGCCAAGCACTTGTCTGAGTGCGTCTGTGGACAAAGATGCCTTGTCGGCATCAGACTGCGACTCATGCACTTCCTTAAGCTTTGCCTGAAACGACAAAAAGCACATGATTAGTAAAATAAGTAAACTAAAAAATTATAACGTAATTAATAATAATTAAACTGTCGGATTACTTACAATCGTGGCCGCGACGCTCGGGGACACCTCCTTGTCCTTCCCCTTCTTCGTCCGAAGAGCCACATAAGTATCGAGCCTATGTGGCTTACCCCCTGGCCCACTCCCTACCCCCTGAAATAAAATAAAGTAAAGTAACATTAGTATCGGCCCCGCAAAGTAAAATAATATCCAATAATATATTTTTGTAGTTATAGATAAATTAAATCTTACCTGCATCCTATGCTCCACCTCAGCGTAAGAGGTCCGGCCGGAGTAGTGCACGTCCGTCTTTTTAGCCCGATTTTCCCTCCCTGGTTGGCGAGATGCCAATTGTCGATCCTCGATCTCATTGTCAATGAACTTTTGCCATTGTGCCAATGAGATCGGCTCCTTGGGCGGGACGGATCCGCGCCATTGTAAAATGGACTCTCGTGTTTTTCCAAAGTACCGTGTCCGCATATTTTTCTTCCACGTCTTGTGTTGCTCCCTCAACTGCTCCAAGACGGAATCGCATAGCTTTGGATCCAAGTTGAATTGTTCCTGTCCAACAAATACAATGTTAGTTGCGAATAAATATAAATATAAATATAAATATAAATATAAATATAAATATAAATATGAAATTGAAATTGAAATTGAAATATTCATATAAATATTACCTGTAGTGCCGCCCAAACAGCTAACTTGAGCTCATATGGAACCTCCTTCCAACTCATAAACCCCGGGCCGATGACCGTCTTTAGCAGCTCGAGGGATCTCGCTAATAGCTCCGACTTGTTCTCGACGGTAATCCCAAATTTTCCATATTTGGGGAGCCTAGGGGCGGAGGAGCCCTCGTCGCCTCCGCTACCACCGAACCCAGACGACATCATCATAAACAGCATCATCATCTTCGCCTTAATATCTGAAGGAGACATTTTTGCTGTAAAAAAAATGTTATTAGTACAGATAAAAAAAATATGTTAATAGTACACATAAAATTGATGTCTACTTTTAGTGTTGTGTATATATGTTAGTTGATTCCATTATATTTTTAGCCTAATTAGATTCTAAGGTTATCTCAATTTATATTTTTCTTTTTCTATCTAATAATTTTCAACGTAAGAGCACAGTACATAACGTATGTGTAAGTTCCGTCAATACCATTTCGTTTCAACTTTGTAATATTATGTTTTTTCCAAATATTTTAAAAGTTATTAAATGGGTCCCCACCCCCACCCCCACCCCCTGCCCCCCGCCACACACACACGCACACCTACGTACCTACGCACACACACACACACACACACCCCACCCCCACACACCCCACCCCCACCCCCTCCCCCCACCACGACCGTGACAACTACATATATTGTTTATCAATAAAATTATGGCATGAGATAATTATAATTGGAGCATAAATTTCATTATCATAAAGGGATAAATCCACCCAAGTACAGAGATTCTACAAATTAAAGTGAGAATTAAATTTAAGACTTTCTAACAACATGCATGTATATGGATTCTAACCAATGATATTCCTAAAAACATACAATTGGCAACATTTTGTGAATTTACTAAACTTTATATACTATTATCAAATTCTGTTAAAAAATTATCTAGGGTTTTACCTAATTGAATTAATTTCATGAATAAAATTATTATCAATTTAAATGAAAATATCAATTATTATCCAATATTTTTGAATGAAATATTTATTTTGAATGAAAATATCAATTATTATCCAATTATTATCCAACTATTATCAATTATTTATTTTGAATGTATATAATATCCAAAAAAATAAATGTAAATAATATTCAAAACCCCACCCACCCCCATCCCCTCCCGATGTTTATTATCCAATTATTATCCAACTATTATCAATTATTTATAAAATTGATGTCTACTTTTAGTGTTGTGTATATATGTTAGTTGATGCCATTATATTTTTAGCCTAATTAGATTCTAAGGTTATCTCAATTTATATTTTTCTTTTTCTATCTAATAATTTTCAACGTAAGAGCACAGTACATAACGTATGTGTAAGTTCCGTCAGTACCATTTCGTTTCAATTTTGTAATATTATGTTTTTTTCAAATATTTTAAAAGTTATTAAATGGGTGCCCCACCCCCACCCCCACCCCCTGCCCCCCTCACCCCGCCACACACATACGCACACCTACACACCTACGCACACACACACCACCCCACCCCACCCCCTGCCCCCCTCCACCACCCCCTCCCCCACCACACACCACCACACACACACACCCCACCCCCTGCCCCCCTCCACCACCCCCTCCACCACCACACACCACCACACACACCACACACACACACACACACACCACCCCACCCCCTGCCCCCCTCCACCACCCCCTCCCCCACCACACACCCCACCCCACACCCTGCCCCCCTCCACCACCCCCTCCCCCACCACACATCACCAGACACACACACCACACCACCCCACCCCCTGCCCCCCTCCCCCACCACACACCACCATACACACATATACACACACATACACACACATATACACATACATATACACACGCACACACCCCGCCCTGCCCCCACCCTGCCCCACCCCGCCCCACCCCCTACCCCCACCCTGCCCCACCCCCCACACACGCACACACATACACACATATATATATACACATACATAAATATACACACAAATATATATATAAATGGAAGAGAGAGAGAGAGAGAGAGAGAGAGAGAGAGAGAGAGAGAGAGAGAGAGAGAGAGAGAGAGGGAGGGAGGGAGGGAACGGCGGTAGGGAAAAAAGAAGGGGGTAGGGTTTTAGCTGCAAATATTGTCACGGTCGTGTCAAGGATTTTGACCGTGACAAGTATTTAAATTATTGTCACGGTCATTGACCGTGACAAGTCCGTGACAAGTAAATTTGTCACGGTCAATGACCGTGATAATTAGTTGTCACGGTCGTGTCAAGGTCAATGACCGTGACATAAAATGCGTGTTTTTGGCTGGCCGGCTGGAAGGTAACAATTTGCCCATTTTGGTGTAGTGAATATCTGGTTTGGTACAAGTTTGTGCGTACATAAGACTTCCCATGACTAAAACATATGGAATTCCTTCTATTTGCTTACGTTCCCAATCATTTTTAGGACATTGCATAAGACTAAACTTGTCACCATTCTGAACAGGGGCGGTACTAGCTAAACAGTTTTGCATTCCAAATCTCTTAAGAACTCTTTTAATATATGCTTTTTGAGACAAGCCTAACAATCCCAGACTTCAGTCTCGAAATTTTTTTATTCCAATCACATAAGTTGCCTCACCCATATCTTTCATTTCAAAATTATTAGAAAGAAACTTCATGGTTTCATGCAATAAACTAAGATCACTTCTAGCAACTAAAATATCATCAACATATAGGATTAGAAAATAAACTTTCTCCCACTAAACTTTAGATATATACACCGATCGATAATAATTTCTTTGAATCCAAAAGAAATGACGGTGTCATTAAACTTAATATACCATTGACGGGAATCTTGTTTAAGTCTGCATATTAATTTCTTAAGTTTACAAATCATGTGTTCCTTTCCTTTTACAGATAAACCTTTGGGTTGATCCATCTAGACTTTTTCTTTTAAATTCCCATTTAGAAAAGCATTTTTCACATCCATTTGTTGTAGCTCTAAATCATAATGAGCTAGTAACGCCATGATAACTCTAAATGAGTCCTTGGATACAAGTGAGAAGTTATCTTTATAATCAACGCCTTCCTTTTGAGTAAAACCTTTGGACACAAATCGAGATTTATAACGCTTAATATTACCTTTAGTATCACGTTTGGTCTTATAAACCCATTTGTAACCAGCTTTCTTGTATCCTTTAGGAAATTCAACGATATCCTAAACTCCACTTTGGTCCATTGATTTCAACTTTTCTTTCATAGCGTCAAACCACTTAGTAGAGTCTTCATTTTCCATGGCTTGTGAAAATGAAACCGGATCTTTATACATACATATGTTAAAATCAGATTCTTGTAGATAAACCATGTAATCGTTTGGAATATAAGATATTCTTAATGGTACTTGTTGTGGTTCTTCTACAATTTGTTCATAGGATACAATATTATTATGAAGTGTTTGTTCATTTTGTTGTTGTTCATCATTATTATGCTGGTTAATAATTAAAGGAACAACAACTTGTTTAGGAGCTTAAGGTAAAGGGATGTCTATCGTGACTTCTCAAATATCCATCTTATGTGGTTCATCACTCCCACTTATATCGCCATTCTCAATGAATCTAACATTAATGGTGTTAATGTAAAAAACTGGACCTAATCCAATTTTATAATCATAGATAAAATATATAATTACAATGGTAAATAAAAAGAGAGAAATAGTTTTTAAAGTGGTTGAACTATAGAAAAAAGCCTACGTCCACTGCTTTTGATTGATTTAAGAGGTTACAGAAAGCTAGATACTCTTGTAAATAAAAATATCCCAGAATTCGTTTGACCGTGCCCTTGATGAAAGGGATACAACGTATTTATAATGACCCGGTAGTTAAGGGGCAGAATGTCAAGGGATGGAATGCCTTTATACATTTAAGCATCTACATCCTTACATAATGAATATAACGATTGGTTGCATAAACCAAGTGTAGTATGACCCTTGGTATGATGACTCTTCATTGGTCTTATTGGTCAGCCTTCCATGTGATGGACGGCATTCCTTGTGTTGGTCAACCAAGTTACTATTTGCTGACTAGGATTTTGGTTATATAGGAGGACACGTGTTCACTTTTGATTGGTCCACATAGGTGGATAAATTTTTGCATCAACAGAAGCACTCAATATTCCATGCTTGATGATTACGTGAAAGTATGGAGCATTTGATTCTAGAAGTAGCTCGAAGTATTTTCATGATGCTTGGTCGGCAGCTGACCTCCCACACTTGTAAAATTTAATGGAACTATTTAAAAATGGCATTTCTGCAAATAATTTGAATTTTAGCGAACTGCCAAAGGGTAAATGGGTATTTTTCACCTTCTGCATCGCAAATCCATTGGAATGTCAATCGTTGGTACATTTAATCATTATGTTCGCTATTTTCGAGACAAACTATAAAAAGGCCAGCTGCTTTTTCAAAATTTTCCTTACCCAAAATCTTCGAATTGTAGCATTATTTTCTGACCTTTTTCTTTGGTCATTCGCCATCGTTCATCTTTTCTTTTGATAGTTATTGTTGAATCCTTAATCTTCTGTAATAACTCTTTCTTTCTCTCTGTTTTTCTTCATTTCGCTCTTTTTAATCCATGGTTTTCATAGTTGATGTTGATTCTCTAGAGGAATTTAGGGAAGAACAGAAAATTCCTTCTTAGGTTGATTTATAAATAACTTTTAACCCTATAGAAGTTTACTCTTCAGCTGAGGGCCATTGGATCCCAACTTTATTTATAGCTGAGTGTGGTTTTACCTTTCCACCAAACCCTTTTCTTCTTCATTTTTGCCAATATTTTGACATTATTCCAGCGAGAGTAGCACCCAACACCTGGAGAGTTATTAATGGTGTGAACAGAATGAATGAAATCTATAGAATCCATATTGGAATTCTAAAAATTATGTTCTCTTATAAATGGTCTATTGCAGGGAGAACACTTATTATTTGAAAACCAGACAAGTCAATAAGGCTTTAGTGTTGAATTTGCCTGATTCCAATAAGGATTATTAGGATCATGCTTTAATAGTCAAAAATTGGTAACATGATCCACTTGAGAATAGAGTTGCCTATCATGGTCCCAGGTGCCCTTAGTCTGGGAATGGGATAGGTTGTTATTTCGTTGTTTTTCCATTCTTTATTGATTTCTTTTCTGATAGATGCTAACTGCTGCAACTTATTATTTTTTTACAGAAGAACGTAAGAGAAAGCTCCCCAAGCAAGGTGAAGTGAATTTGAAAGAACTCAAATTCTTGTAAGGTCTGAACCAAAGGGCAGGAGAAGAGCATCCACGATCATCTTCTGTACTGCTAAAGTATAAAACTTCCATCACTTCTTTTCTAGTTGGGCCAATAACTGTTGTGCCTTCAATTGTAATTAATTTAGATAGGGATTCAGTGTCTACTTTTTCAGCCACTGAATCTGCTGGTGTTGGTGTTGAAGTTGGCACATCTTCTTCCTTTGATTCCGACCTTCCCCTTTCTGTCAGCATGGGCAAGAGGAAAAATCCTAACCTTTTGAAGGATGATTCTGCAGTTGGTGCCAAGAAACCAGTTGATACCAATATCCCAATGAAGAAGGTTGAGGCTAGTAAGAATCCCTCAAACAATAAAGGTGTTGAATCTCCTCTCAAAATACTGAAGAGATGTCTTACTGATAAGAAGGTTGAAAAAGTTATTGATGCCGACCAACATGGATTGGTCGGTATGGTCCCATCTGTTGCTGACTCATTTGGAGCCTTTAGTCCAAGATTGGCTAAGAAGTTGATCAAGTTTGTCACCCTCCCAGACCATCAAGTTGTTGTTGCCTCAATGTCTCGATCAAAATTATCAACAAGAGCTACTCAAAGCCTGGCCTTGGTAAATCTTCATATTTAAATTTGGTCGAATACTGTTCATGTCTTCTTTGATTTGTACTAACTTGGATTTTTTTTGTAGTTCCTGGTTGATTACAACCAAATAATGGAGAAGGATGATGAGCTAAGTTCTTCTTCGGGAGAAGTAAATGAGGCTTTTGAAGGTCTTAGTTAATCTTTGATAAATTCCCATCAAGCTTTGGAAACAGGAAAAAAATCTTGGGAGGAGATTATCAAGACTGTCGAAGAAGCCCGGTATAAAGCTTATGATGCTTTATATGTGGCTAACTCGACCACTGCTCAAGCCAAGCACAGGGCAAAGGCTGCTGAGGAGAAGGTAGCCAAAGTGTCCATTAACCTTTTTGCTGAGAAGACTAAAAGAAAGAAAACTAGAGAAGAATACTTCAACAAGGGTTGGGATAAATCCATCTCTGCCACTTCTGCCCAGATAGCGTATGCTAAGAAGAAGTTCTTCAAGGACGGTTGGGCGGCAGCTCTGATAAAAGTTGACACTACTGAGGACTTAGAGCTATTTCTGAGGCACAATCCAGGCTCCCCCACCAATCTTGATAATGAGTTGATGATGATTCGGGCTCAGGGGAATCCTCTTTGGCTATTGAGCCCAGTGTTCCCTCAATCGACCAAGATACTGCTCCTATTGATTCAGTTTCCCCTTCTTCTGACCACAATATAAACCCTGAAGATGAGATGGATAAGAAGAAAGTGTAGACTTGTTCAGCTCCTGAACTTTGTACCTTTTTTTGTTTTCTTTTTCTCTTGTTCTGATGTACTTGTAATGTTCCCTATTTATCAATAAAAGAACTTTTTCTTCAATTACTTGCTATTTGTTTAGACTTAATTACTATTCTGCCTCCTTTTATTGTTGATCAAGTGCTACTTTATCTTTCTATTTTATTGCCAAGATGGAAAAAATTGCCTCCATTGACTCCGACCTGCTCAAACGTTGCAACAATCTGTTCAAAGCTGGTCACTCGGATTTGACAGATGAAGAATTAAAAGACTTGCTCGGCGTAGACGCTTCTGTTCAAGAAAAGGATGCATACACCTATCTCGAATATCTTCTTGATCAGGTTGTAGCTAATATTGTTGCATATTATGAGATGATTAAAGATTTGCAGGCAGATCATAATGATAGCAAAGCGTTGTTACATGCTAGCTATGAAACCAAATACAAGGCATTAAGTGAAGAACGGGGTTTTGATGATAAACTTAAAAAATATGCTTATGCCTACGGAAAAAAGGAATTCTTGCTGAACAAAGAGGTAAATGAAGCCCGGGAAATTGCTAAGCTCTTGGAAGAATTGAACAATACACTCCAGAATTAGCTTGATACTTTAAAGTAATCTTCTGCTACTGATGTTGATAAAGGGGCTTCATTTTTAGATAAGTAGAATGCTAAGCTTATGGAGGAACTTGAGACTCTAAATAAATCCAACCCTGGACAATCCTCCAGACGATCAAGAATGAGCCGACCAACTGTTAAAGAGGCTAGGACTAAGAAGACCTTAGCCGACCAAGCTGCTCAATTAAAAGCTAAAAGTCAGGTTGTTGTTAATTTATCTTCACAGCTGAAAGCTAAAGACAAGGCTCTTGCTGACCAATCTTCCCAATTAATAGTGAAAGATGATGTAATAAAGAGGCTTCAGCATCATGTTGAGAGATTGACTTTTCAGTTTCACAAGCAACCTCGAGAAGTATGGATGGAAGGCTACAATGAGGCTCTTGGCCATGTTGATGATCATCTTGCCCAGAGTGGTGATGAAGGGTACAGGTGGGGATGGACCAATTATCTAACTTTATTGAAGCATAATCGTGACAGCAAACTGTGGTATTGAAATGAACCTGGTCTGTTAGATTATAACAAGCCTCCGTTCAAGTTAAATAAATCATAGATCCCTCCTAATGCCACGTCTTCGGGTTTAATCACTAAATACTTGAGGGATTATGATCTCTAAGATGTTCATGAAATAATTCATCCTTCACATAATTCCCGAAGTAGCAGTAACAAAAGAATGTTGGAATACTTCAACTTTATTAATTCTCCCTATATATTGGATGATCCTCCTGCTCGAATGGAGAGAGTGCAACCGACTTCCAAAGCTGAAGGGAAGGGTCCAGCTGAATGATTTTCCTGTATTTTGTTATTCATTTGAATGTAATACAGTTTATATGGATGGAAATCCATCGGTTTGTTATGTTAAGTTATGATTATATAATCAATAAGTTAACTTGTGATTATAATGCCATTGGTTCTACTAATACACTTAGATATATTAATCCAAATTTACTATTAGTTACCAGTGGTAATGCCATTGATTCTACTAATGCACTTAGATATATTAATCCAAATTTAGCATTCATTATCAGTGGTGACCAAGTGTATGAGGACTATATGTTTATATTCTAGTATTTAGGAATTTTTACATATCCTTTTTGCATTTAACTTAGTTGGGTAAAACTTGTTTGTAACTTTTTTAGTTGTATACGAAGTTTTACACTTCTTATTCTTGATTTGTTTATACAAAATCATTCATGAAGTAAATTGTTGGGTAATCAACTTCTTGTTCGTGATTTGTTTTTACGAAGTCATACGTGAAGTAAATTGTTATTGCCAACAAAGTACTGAGGATTTTAACCCTGTTTTGACTTGGTTATTTTCGTTGTCGACCAAGTGATGAGGATTTTAACCCTGTTTTGACTTGGTTGGATTCGAAGATATATATGTACTATGTTATTTCTGTTCCATGGGATGTATATCATCATCGTACTCTAAAAAAAATTGAAAAATTGAATGGACTAAAATCAGCATTTTATTGATACTCAAATAAAAGCAAAAGAAATAAAATAATAGCAATCCTTTGAATTACTGGTAATATTTTCTGAAGTGCTTGGAATTCTTATGATTTTTTAATTCTTCACCATCCAAAGTCTCGATCTGATAGGTTCCTGGTCGGATTACAGTTGATATGTGATGTGGGCTATGCTAATTATCATCAAGTTTGTTATTCTTCTGGATAACTTTATTAAGAACATAATTTACCTACTTGAGGTTGGTCGGCTTGACTCTTTTATTATAAAAGTGAGCGTTTTTGTGTTGATATGCAACATTTCTCAGAGCTGCATCTTCCCGTACTTCCTTCAACATGTCAAGATATAATTGCCTCATCAAATCACTAACTAGGGAATTAAAATTTAGTACCCAGTGGGTTGGTAGGTTGAGCTCGGCTGGTACCATGGCTTCAGTCCCGAATACAAGCATGTATGGTGTCTCTCCAGTTACAGTTCTCGGCGTTGTTCTGTAAGCCCAAAGAATAGAGTGCAGCTCATTAATCCAGTTGCCTTTGGCACCGTCAAGTCTCTTCTTCAACCCGTTCAGCAAAGTCTTATTTGTCACTTCTGTTTGACCACTACTTTGAGGATGGCAGTGCAGACTTTTAAGAACGGGAATCTTTTGATATGTTGGGAATCTCTTATGAGCCACGCCTGAAACCTATCTTGATGCCTGAAAGTTGGATCGGTTGGCCCCCCCTACGCAAGGAGATTCTATTGCCCCCAATTTCTATGAAATAAAGGATGCTCATTGAATGAATCTTAACTTATACGACTCCAGACATTCGATTCTTACGTTCTGTTTTCGATGAAAGAGAGTAACTGGACTCTCATTCGTATTCTATTCTTGAATAAAAAAGGGCTTCATTTATATTCCTAAATCCCAGATCCATAGCAAGACCAGAGCACTCGTCCAGAGTTTTCTTTCAATCTTATCTAACCATTGATAAGATCTAGACCAAATACGAGATGACGGATTTTGGACTAGACATAGTATGCTTTAAACTCCTCGTTGTCGAACTGGGTGCCATGATATATAATGAAAGTATATGGTAAACTGTATCGATAGATTATATTCTTCCAGATGAACTGATACACTTTGTCACAAGGTATATCAACCAATGGCTCTGCCCCCACCCATTTGGTGAAATAATCAACAGCAATGACTAAATATTTGAACCTGCCTTTGGTGGTCGGCAGTGGGCCGACCAAGTCAATTACCCATATAGAGAATAGCCAAGGTGAAGTTATCGGTGTTAAAGCAGCATTAGGCATTTTATAAATGGCATAGAATCTCTGGCACTTATCACATTTTCTCACAAATGTTGTACAATCTTCCCTCATAGTCGACCAGAAGTATCCCTGAGTGTTGATTCATTGGAGTAATGATCGACTAGCGGAATGAGCCCCACAGGAACCTTCATGCACTTCTTTGATCAAATCTTCCACTTCCATTGGATGCACATAACGCTGCAAGGAGATCGCCAATCCCCTTGTGTATAAAAATCCTTTGTCTAACACATATCCCGCTACTTTATATCGAAGATTCTTGGCCTCTTTAAGATTAGGTGATAGGGTTCCATCTTTAATATAAGCTTCGATGGGATCCATTCAGGAAGGTCCAAGATCTACAGCAATGAAACTAACGATCAAGTCCTCATCAATACTCCGATTAGCCAAGATTTCGATTGGGATTGTTCTTCTGAGCATAATTTTTATTATTGATGCTAGCCGAGCAAGTGCATCAACTCGGGCGTTTGTTATTCTTAGTATCCTGTTCATTTGGACGAAAAAAACTTGGTTATAACCTCCATGGTCTTAGCAAGGTACCTGGTCATTAATTCTCCTTTGACTCCATACAAATTTAGCACTTGGTTAACGACCAGTTGTGAATCACTATGCACCACTACTTGTTCGACACCTAATGAATGACCAAAATTCAGCCCAACTTCATATTATGCCTCGTTGTTTGATGCTTTGAACTGAAACTTGAGAGCATATTCAATATCAATATCATTATGAGTATTAAGTATTATACCTGCTCCACTGCCAATAGCACATGAAGATCCATCTAATATAAATTCCATAATGGAACATCATTGTTGAAACTTTATGTTGTCAATGATCCATACGGGAATATCTTCTTACTATCCTCCGCATATTTCTGGTCCATTTCCTAAATTCTGAATGACTCAGGTTGATCGGCAGCCATATCAGATTGCTTTTGAGCTGAGCTTTCTTCTTTCACAGTCTGCTCGGCAGGTAAATTTTATTGGTCAGGAACCTTCGGATAAGTAAATTCAGCAATAAAATCTGCCAAAGCTTAGCCTTTTAATGAAGATTTGGTTCATAAACAATGTCATATTCTCCCAATTCTACCACCCAACACATCGATCTTCCTAACTTCTTAAGCTTGTGGAGTCCTTGTCGAAGAGAGAGATTAGTATACACAACTATGGTGTGCGCTTGGAAATACGGTTGCATACGTCTTGATACATCAATAAGTGTTAGGGCTAATTTTTACTAATGTGGGTACCTAATGTCAGCTCCTCTGAACGTTTTGCTGGTATAGTAAACTAGTTTTTGGATTCCATAGTCCTGTCTGACTAAGGCTGAGCTCACTGCTTAAATATAAGTACAATTTCTCTTCCAAGACTGGTCGGGAGAGCAATGGTGGTGATCCCATGTACTTCCTTAACTCTTGGAACACTTCTTCACATTCTACATTCCACTTAATAGTTTTTCTCAACACCTTAAATAACGGTAAGCACATGTACGTTGCTTGGTAAACAAATCTGTTTAAAGTTGCCACTCTTCCAGCGAGTCTTTATACGTCTTTCTTGCGAGTTGGTGACTGTATTTTAATTAAAGCTTTTATCTTTGCTGGATTAGCCTCAACTCCCCTTTGATTAACTATGAAGCCGAGGAACATCCCTTCTTGTACTCCAAACACATACTTGGTCAGATTCAGCTTCATTTTATGCTTTTTCAACTGATCAAAGGTCTGATTGAGGTCAGTGATATGATCTAAGGCTTTTTTTACTCTTTGTTGACATATCATCCACATAAATCTCCATATTTTTTCCTATCTGCTCTTCGAAGACCTTGTTCACCAATCTTTGATATGTTGCTCCTTTATTTTTTATCCCAAAGGGCATTACATTATAGTAATAAGTTCCTCAATTGGTGATGAAGGTTGTACTTTCCCTGTCTTCAGGTTTCATCTTTATGTGGTTATAACCAGAATAGGCATCCATGAAACTTAAAAGCTCATGCCCCGACATAGAATCCACCAACTAATCAATTCTAGGCAAGGGAAAATGGTATTTTGGCAAGCTTTATTTAAGTCAGTGAAATCCACACACATCCTCCATTTATCATTATTTTTCTTCACCATTACAGCGTTGGCCAATCGAGCTGGGTATTTCACATCTTCAATAAATCGGGCTTTTTGAAGCTTCTCTACTTCTTCCTGAATAGCTAAATTTTTCTCTAGACTAAAAACCATGCGTCTCTGATTGATCGGCTCGGCATCCTTAGTGGTGTTGAGCTCATGATAGAGGAAATTGGGATCTATCCCAGGCATATCCTCATGGCTCCAAGTAAATATATTTATCTGTTGTCGTAGGAACATAATCAATTCCTATTTAAGGACGGGATCCAGTATTGAGTCGATATGTGTAGTTCTTTCTAGCTTATCTTCGTCCAGGATAATACTTTCAGTTGTTTCCACAATCTGTCCCTTGACCAATTATGTTTCATCTCATGGATCTAAGGTTTCAACTTCAGATTCACAGTTAGGCTCATTAGTATCCACCTGGTAAGTTGTATTCTTCTTCTTCTTCAATTTAATCATGTCCTCTTACTCAATTGAGGAGTAGTAATATTCTCTGGCCACCTTTTGGTTGCCTTTCACAACACCTACCCCAAAATGAATTGGTAACTTTAAGCATTGATGAACTATTGATAGTACAGTTTCAAACTTCTGTAACCCTACCCTGTCGAGGATCACATTATAGGCATATTGAATGTTCTTATCCATCACGAATAAGCGTATTTTCTGTGTACGACTTATTGTCCAGGTGCCGAACAACACTTCTAGCTTGATCGTCCCCAAAAGGTAAACTTTTTCACCAGAAAACCCTATTAATGGTCTGTGGTAAGGCTCTAGTTAGTTGAGCTTCAAGTCCAAACTCTGAAAGCAATGATAAAATATAATATCGTCCAAACTCCCATTGTCAATCAACACTCTGGCGATGATAATATCCTGGATTTTGAATTTGACAACTAATGGATCGTCATGGGGATACAGTACCCCAGAGAGGTCATTTTTTGAAAAACCAATCACCAGCTTGTCTTTGTTGACCTTCCTCAGTCGATCATCTTCGTTCAAATTAATTCTATGGATATAGGAGCAAGCCTGGGATTCATTGAAGTAAGATATCCTGTCGACAGAGTGATCACCTCCTCCTGCATCGCCACCTGTAATCATATGACAATTAAATGAACCAAAACTGATCATAGCTACCTCACATTCTAGTTGCTTGGGATTCTTCGACAGGTCTGGATCATCTTCATGATTTCTCTTCCTATCATCTCTAGACTTGCATGGAGAATTTGACCTTCTTATAGGTTCTCTATTATCACGTCGATCAATGAATTTATTTAGTTTTCTGTGACGGATAAGGGATTCTATCACGTTTTACAAAGCGACACAGTTATTCGTTGTATAACCACGATCCTTATGGAATTCATAATATTTAGATCTATCCCTCTTGTTGGGGGTGCCCACAACTTCTCAAGCCATCGCAAATCCTTATTGTGCTTGATTTCCTCTAGGATATGGTGAATGCTAACACTCAATGGAGTATATGTTCCATATTTATTGAGCTTGTCCTCTTTCTTCGGCTTCTGCTCCTTCTTCACTTTTTGCTCATTCTTCTCAGGTTTTGTATCAGGCTTTGTGGTTGGACTCTGTATTGTGGCCATCGCTTATTAGGCGTTCATTATTTTTCCTGTTTTTGCCATGAGTTCAGCCATAGTTTTAGGAGGATCTTTTACCACAGTATAATATAGTTTCTCGGGAAACAAGCCACTCATAAGAGCAGTGATGGTTGTTTTCTCCTAATAATCAATCACCTCCAATTTCTCATTCTTAAAATTCATAATATACTCTCTGGTACTTTCCCCCACTTGTTGCCTTACACTTAAAAGATGAGTTTCTCTTTTCACTGGCTTAGCTCTGAAACAGAAGTTACTAATGAATAGTTAGGCAAGCTGATTGAAGTTGGCAATTTGTCCTCAGGACGGGTCATTATACCTTATTTGGGTTGAACCCGTAATGGCACTTGAAAATGCTTTGCACCTCATTTCATCAGTAACTGAATAAATATCAGTTGCATCTTGATATTGCTCGATATGGAGAACTGGATCAATTTTACTGTCATATTTGGGTCCACGAGAGATTTAAATCTAGATGGAGTAGGAAACTCCACAATTGCCCTAATAAAAGGAAATCCTTTAATGAAGTTCCATTGTAAAGGATTTTTTGCCTTCGCCATCTCCCCTAGCCAATCTTCCAACCGTTGGAATGATCCTTTTCATAAAGGATTACCTACATCAGATTTATGCGAAGTAGCTCGACTGTTTCAACCATGTGTCTGCGCTGAACTCTCCTCCTGAGAGGTCTGCTTGGCGCATACAAATCTCCGGACGCTTGATCTTGATCTTACCGAGGCCTCATGTTGGTCGGTTGGTCGGTTGGATGTTGAGTGTTCCTTCATAACACCCTAGGAGGGATTTTATTTGCTGGGGGTCCCAAACGATCAAAGGGCGAAGCTTTATTTAGCCTTTCCAATACACTTGGCCTTTCAAGAGAAATAGAATGGATATCATATGGTTCTGTGGACTTGAGTGATGAACTTGCTCCTGGACGATAAGAGGTGTCTCGTGAAGATCTAGAATAACAATGTCTGATGGATCTTGGAGGTATAAGCGACATTTCTCTTCTGGACGAGGGAGCTATTTGTAGTGACTGAGCCAATTGCTTCACCGTTTCCTACATGGCTTCTTGTCCTCTGACAATACTAGAAAGGATTCTAGTTAAGTCTGTCACCATAGGTTAAGCAGATGGAACAGGCGGGCTGCCTTCATTTCTGGCACTAGACTCGGGGTCATTCATCTTTTCTTGAACAAAGGTTTATAAGAGTGAGAACGACACTTAAAAACACGTTTCCCACAGACGGCGTCAATCTGTTGATGTAAAAAACTGAAATAATCACGGATAAAATATATAATTGCAATGATAAATAAAAAAATAAAAAATAAAAGAGTTTTTAAATTGGTTCAACTATATAAGAAAGCCTACATCCATTGTTTTTCTATTGATTTCAGAGGTTACAGAAAGCTAGGCACTCTTATAAATAAGAATATCCCAGAATCCATTAGATCGTGCTCTTAATGAAAGGGATACAACGTATTTATAATGACCCGAAAGTCAAAGGGAAAAATGTCAATGGATGGAATGCCTTTATATATTTAATCATTTACATCCTTACATAAGGAATATGACAATAGATTGTATAAATCGCATGTAGTATGACCCTTGCTATAATGACTCTTCATTAGTCTTGTTGGTCGGCCTTCCTTGTGTCGGTCAACATTCCTTGTGTTTCTCGGCCTAGTTACTATCTGCTGACTAGGATTTTGGTTATATAGGAGGACACGTGTTCACTTCTGATTGGTCCACGTAGGTGAATAATTTTTGGCATCAACAGCTGGTTTCTACGATTCTCGTACTATGGTTTGGACAATAAAATCTATACCCTTTGGATTTTTTGGGGTAACCGATGAAGTAACCACTTATCGTTCTAAAATCCAATTTCTTTTCAAGCGCATTGTAAATCTTAGCCTCTGTTGGACATCCCTAAATATGAAGATGTCTTAAACTAGGTTTCCTTCTAGTCCATAACTCAAAAGGAGTTTTTAGAACTGCTTTACTAGGTACCCGGTTTAATAAACACACGGCGGTTTTTAAGACTTCATTCCACAAGGATTCGTGTAATGAGGAGTTAGTTAGCATACTCCTAACCATGTCCATCAATTTACGATTACGTTGTTCAGCAACACCACTTTATTGTGGTGTACCTAACATCGTGTACTAAGAAAAAATGCTATGCTTTTCAAGGAATTTAGCAAATGGCCCTAGGCATTAACCGAACTCATTTTATTTACCATAATATTCACCACCTCTATCAGACCTTACAATTTTCACTATTTTTTCTAATTGTCTTTCAACCTCAATAATGTACGTCTCAAGAACGTCCATCGCCTGAGATTTTTCACTTATTAAATAGACATATCCATAATGTGAAAAGTCATCAATAAATGTCATAAAATACTTTTGTCCACCGAAGCACGTAGTGGTTTATGGTCCATAAATATCAGTGTGGATAACTTCAAGAAGCTCGCTACTTCTTGTAGCACCTTTCTTGGTGTGTTTAGTTTGATTTCCTTTAGTACAATGTATACACTCTCCGAGATCAGTAAAATCCAGCTTAGGCAATATCCAATCTTTTACTAGTCTCTCTAATCTTTATCTCGAGATGTGCCCCAATTTTTTGTTCCAAAGAAAGGAAGAATTATCTTTTATTCTAGTATGTTTCGTTCCAACATTAGGATGCAGTGTCTAAAGGGTTTCAGCAAAATTATTATCAAGTTTTAATTTGTATAAACCATCACATGAAACACTAGAACCAATAAAGCGTTCATTTTGAAATAAACTAAAACAACCATTTTCAAATTCAAAAGAGTAACCATCATTCTCAAGCTTGGATAAAGAAATTAAATTTCGAGAATAGTAGGTACATATATAGTTTTGTATACGTCTAAATAACTTCCTGTGTTTAAAAATAAACGAAAAGTTCTAATAGCTTCAACTGGAGCTTTGACACGATTTCCCATATAGATAAAACGTTCATTTGGATTTGTGATGGTTTAGGTCGTAAGGAATCCATGCATTGTGTTTGAAACAAAAATTGTTGAACCAAAATCAATCCACCAAGTATTACAAGGAACTTCAATAAGGTTTGATTCAAAACATACATGAATTGAAAAATTACCTTTCTTTTCATACCATGCGTTACATTTGTGACAATCATTCTGAAGATGCCCAGCCTTCTTACAAAAGTATCACTTTCTTTCATTGTCATGTTCCTTCTTTTGAGTCTTAGAAGCATTATTAGATTTGTTAATGGTTTATGCCTTTCTTTTCTTTCCTTTTCCGTGATTCTTTCCTTTCTTTTCGGCTCCTTGAGTTAATAGATTGACAGAGTGATTTTCATGTTGTTTAAGTCTTGCTTCCTTTTGGATAACCATACTTGCCAATTCATTCACATTCCACTTGTCTTTAATGGTGTCGTAGTGAATTTGAAATGGCCCATATTGAGGAGGTAAAGAATTTAAAATAAACTGAACAAGAAATGACTCTTCCACATTCATTTCCAAACTCTTAAGTTTGGCAGCTAGGTTTGTCATTTCGAGGATATGCTCATGCATCCCTCGAGCCCCATCATATGTCATTGTAGTTAGTTTAGCCATTAATATTCTAGAGAGTGACTTGTCAGCACTACGAAAATGATCTTCCACGATTTTCAAAAATTCTTTTGCATTATCAGTTTTGGGAAGTGAAGTCTTAATATTGTTTGCAATCGTCATTCGCATAAACATCATACTAAGTCTGTTCGATTTTTCATCCACGGTGCTAGTCTCAGTTATAACAGAGAATTTTTCAGTTTGGAGTGTCATGTCTAAATCCAATACACCTAAATGAAATTGGACTTGTTCACACCAATCAGACAATACTGGAACAGACGAAGCATGCGAGTGGAGTGAAACAGGAATAGAGATTGCAATATATATAAACAAACAAATAAATTTACATTAATGCTTTGAGTATGAACACGTATAAATAATAATTGATGAACAAATAATAACATTACGATTTTTGTCTTTGGACATAAATCATAACATATAAAGTGTTCACTCAATTTATATTTTATTAGTGATAGGGTTAAGCAATTATGAAATTTTAGTTCTTAGGTATGGCACCTTTGGGTATTCAATTCCACATAATAAAAGTAAATTTCAAAAACCCTTTACATAATTTCTAAAACATTCCTAAATAATATACCTTTGGGATAATTATTTATCTATGATTTAAAAAATAGAAAAAATATCTTAATATGTCATTATCTCAATACAAAATTATTTATATTAAGTATATTATAACATGATATTTATAATTAATTTCTTATCGAGTCACTTTGGCGAATCCCAAACACGTTTAAATTATAAAATCATATTATAATAATGATATGTTCTATTTTCATAATTATTGAGCAGTGCAAAATCTAAAAATCGTATGTGTGTGTGTGTGTGTGTGTGTATATATATATATATATGGAGAGGTTCAAAAGCGAACATAAAGGATGAACATTTTAATGAACCTTAACCAAAAACACCTAATACTCATTCAATTTTAATTCATATGTTGTATAAACTATGCACTAGTTTGAGCCTTGTCGACTTCAACGAGTTAAACTTTGAATTGAGTGAGATGCAATCCAACATGCATTAGATACATAACATTCATATCATCTAGGCGATGACGAGGAAGATTAGGGTGGATGGTGATCACATGCCATCTACACGTCGAAAGAGATGCACAATGAGTCCCACGTGTGTAACACCCTTTATGTGAGTGGATTGTGCAGTATAATTCTTACTAAGAAAAATGAAAGAAGCAAACGGAAATATGAAGAAATCAAGAAATAAAATAGACAAAAGAATAAAACTTCATATTCGTGATATTCAAAAATTGAATAGAAATAGAAGTAAACATTGTCACGGTTCGACATAGATAAAAATATTAATGTAAAAATAAATGAGAGTAACGGTCAGCGGCAGATGACGATCGAGTTAACCCTCAAGAAATTGAACCTAAGGCATATTTTTTTCCTTTCCTCCATGTTCCTGCAATTAAGGAAAAATATATGTTAATAACAATTATGAATATTATAGTGTAAAGTTAAAAAATAATTTAGTTGATATTTTAGTTGCATTACCTTGCGACACGCTTCCTCTTGGAATTTTTATCGATTTCAAGGTCAATGGAATGATTAGTTTTATTTGGTGTATGAGATAGGAGTTGTTGGGGGAATCCCTAAAGATAGTATCTGAACTGAGACAGAGTAGCATTATTTCCTTATTTGTAAACAATATAGAATCAGAACTTAAGGTAAAAAATATCTAGATGAAAATTTTGTACGAGGTGTATATTACCTTTTGATTAGTGTTAATGCCACTTGAAGTATCTCCCATAATGGAATTGATAAAAATGGCCATTATAATATTTTGTTACTGATTAATGTATTACATCAGTTCATTATTCAAACAATATATACATGTAAGTGGCTAGAAATATCATAGGAGTACTATAAATACTCATGCAAGTAAGACATATGAATGAAAGAGGATTAAATTAATGGAGTGAAATCATAAATGGAATCAATGCACATCATGTAGCAACTCGTCTTCCTGAAACTGTTATAACCAAAAAATTGTATGTAAAACTTACTCTCACGGGCGATTGTCTTTTCATCCAAGTATTATTTAGTTATGTGGAAAATTTAACATACTTGTAAAGCAGTTGATGCTGTATTGCCCAGTTTATACTTGTAAGTGCCCCTGAATATGTATTTTCGTAAGTCTTTTGAATGGACCACCATTCGATGAAGATGTTTATACACTTGCAAAAATTCGATGAAGAAATCAATGTATATATGCTATTTTATCTAGTTACTGAGGTGCTATTAAAAGTTATTTGTCTTAAAGATTACAGAGTGAAAATTTTGATTGATATCTGTTCTGTCCTTTCACAGTAAAATGAATTTTTGAGAATCTATTTCAGACTATTATTTGCAATCAAATGTTGGGAATATATTAAGTAACATAGATTGGGTGAATAGGGCTTGTTATATGATGTACATGATTGAGCATGAGAAAATACAAGATATATTCCAACTCAAGGATGTCACACATACTTGGCACTTCAAAAGCGAGAATGTCACTGTCTTATGGAAGTGTAAGGACAATTTAGTTCATAACCAAATAATGTTTCTTGATATTTCCAAAGCCCAACTTAAGGGACAGTTAGGGAAAAATAACCTAGACTGACTGAGAATCTAAAATAAACTTCGTCTTCTGATATTTTATGTTTGGCTTATGTATCAGATAGATTCGTATACGTTTATAAAGATAGTCTTGTGGGGATTTCTCATAAAAAATCACGTGCATTTGCAATTAGGATAACTGTTAATAGTCATGTCATCTTGACGGTTGTAGGTACGAGTGTAAGTAATAAAATAGTAAGGGACATGTTATTTTTAAAGCAAACTGGTATCGAAACATTAGTGTATTTGTTGCGACTCCAAGTTTCCAACAGTAGCTGCTTATGTCCCTTATTTCCTATGGATTGAAGGGGTTAAATTTTAGGATGAAACTTCAAGGCAGTATACTTTAATAAAGTAATAGGGGTTCTTAAATGAAACTTCAGTGCTGTAAATCTTAGGAAATTCATGTGTTAGGTTAGTGGGGTAAGATGTCGGATCAAAACAATAAAATCTTGCAAATCGAAGCATGTTCTTCTATTTATAGACAAGTAAACAGATCAAGTTAGTATTAGAAATATACTTCATAGGGAAATGCTTCAAGAATCTGAAGAATATATCAAAAAAATCAATGGTTTTCCACACACGACCTGTTTTTTAAAATAAAAAGTAGCCTGTGAAATCATTGATTGAGTTGAGTTAACTATAGAGGAACCTAAAATACAATGTCTATCAGGAGAAATTTCATAGAGTACCTATAATTTACCTTGCTGTTAACTGTAACTAATGTTGTACCTTAGAATCTCTATTAAGTTCTGCCCAACAACCATCTAGATAACAAGCAATTCAAAGAAGTTAGTAAACATTCATATAAGTAATAGGGTGTTAAAATGATAAAATAAACAATCAGGATTTTACCTAAATTTATGTATTTGTATCCGAGTGCAGCAAGCCCCGTTGATACCATTGCATCCGCTATTGTGAAAAGAATAACACTGAAATATGTCAAATTCGTTCTAACCATTTAACTAAAAGAAATATGTAAATTCAAATTGACACAAAAAATTATGCAAACAATAAATTATATTTACAAACTAAATCACCTGTTTCCCGGATTAATTTCTCTTCAATACGGAAATTGAAGTGGTTCCAGCTGTTCCATTTGACTAGAGGAGATGAAGGGTGGTGTGGTTTTCGACAGGAGAATATGAATTAAATGTACTACCCAATAGAGAGGGATGAGAATAGGCGCTGGAATGTAGAGAGATGGAGAGTAATTATTAAGAAGATATGGAAGGCCATAAGTTGAACAAATGATATTAGAAGAGACAGAGGAGGACGTTATACAGCTATGAAAAGCAAATGAAGCTGCCCACGTGGATATATTAGAAAGAAAGAAGAATTTAATATCTCTAAAACATGTACGGAAATGCTTATTTATAGATTATTTATTAAAACTACATCTTGCACATAATCCTTTTTAATTTTACAATGTATTATTATCATCCTCTTCTTGTTGCTGTTTAAAATTTATTTGTTAATAAAATTGTTGTCAACATTATATTTGAACACCAAAATTAAAGTTTAGCACTTACGTAAAAATTAACATTATTAAAAAAATAGAAAAATAAAATAAAATCGTTAGTTCTGATATGGAAACGTTGGGCCGTTACAGCTAACGTTGGGGCAATAACTATTACGGTGATTATGTCTTAGCAATAAGGTATCTCTGTTGATTAAAATGCCACATAACTACCACCTATACCTATCCAAGTCTGGCCCAACATATATGCTGGTATATTTTGACATTGACTGTTTTTAGATGAACCCATCTTTCTAATTTACATCCCTCATTTTTTTTAACCCGCATAAATGGGCTTCAACCCATTTACCACATCCAAGTGAATGAATTTATTGAATAAAAAGTAAACATTAAACATTTGAAAAAACTCAATTTTAGACGACACTTAACATCTCTCACCGCTAAAATCGATAAAACCATTCTCTTCCCCCTTCGGATAAAAATTTAACCCATCACTATTGATTCTCCATGTTGTCTTACGGATAAAATCTGTCGCCACCGACCACCAAGGTTAGTCCAACAACCACTATTCTCTCTCCTCCCTCTAATGGGTTGTGTTTTATCAATTGATGTGCGTTTTGATTTCTTTAGTTGTATGTTTCCATTTCAGACGGTGGTGGTGGTGTCGTGGATGGTTGAGAGTTGGTACCGAGAAACAAAGGGAAAAAAATTTTGAGTTCTTTTGCGCTCTCTCTCTCTCTCACACACACACACACTGTGTGTGTGTGTGTGTGTGTGTGTGTGTGTGTGTAAATTTATCACAACTAACAACATTTCAGAAAGAAATTAAAGAATGAATGTAAGATGTCAATCACACAACACAAGAATATACGTGGTTCGGTAAATTATCTACGTCCACGGAGAGGTTACTGTATTTTATTAATTTATCTTAAAATTTCAATATTTCATCCCCCATGGCCTTGGGGTGTGGCATGTATTTATAGTTATGTAAAGCCGCAATGGTTGATCCAGTCAAGGAACTCCTTTGGCTTCAGATAAGCGTTCATGGTGACTCCCTGACTATCTCGTTTGAAATTTTGGTTAACCAACGTGAGTTGATAGTAATTGCAGATATATTCGTAATTATCCATGTGATAAATGATGTTAATAATACCTTGTTGCTAATAGGATGGTCCATGCATGCCCCATATGATGTTGGGACTGGTCGGCTGGTCTTGAATTAGGCCTAAATTATATTTAGGTCCCCACAATTGCCGCTAAAAACCTTGGGCTAAAGTTGTTGGGCCAGTGGATTTTACCATTTCCCTAAGCCCAATGATCTTGATCCATTCTCATGAATTTAAATTAGCAGGTCAGATTTATAATTATGTTAGAGTTACAAGGGTATGCTCGCCCAACCAATAAAAAATGAAGCGCCAAAATCCCCTCAGGTGCTGCACCTTATGATTGTGCACAACCTTTGAAACTAGGTTGCTTCTACACCCAAACCGTCACTTTTGTTTCTGACCTTCTGCTATCAAAAATCAAGAGCTTCTTCATTCGCACTCTTCAGCTTTGTAAGTTTCCATCCTCATAATTTTTTTGTGGATATCTTCCTCTTCTTTTTTCTATTCGTCTTCAGTGGTAGTATTTAATTCTTTTGAAAATATCGAACATCATCCGTGGTTAAAAAGTGATGAGTTTAGAAAGACCAACTCCATTCCCTCTTAGGTCACAATCGAGTGCACCCCCATGCTGAAAGATGTCAGAGAGATCAATGGGTGACACTGGATTCATACCCTAGATGTGGTCCAAGGGGGATTGACTTTTTTCCCAAACCCTCTATTTTTGGAGTTCTTTGAATTATTTGGGGTGGCCCTGCTCAATGTACCCCCAATACTTGGAGAATAGTCAATGGGTTTAATAGCATAAATGAGCTCTATGGGACCAACCTAGGCATCCCAGAGATCAGGTACTGCTACATCTGGTCTTACACCATTGATGGCCTCCTTTACTTGAAATCAAGGAAGGCCGACAGGGTGCTGGTTGTAAACCTCATTGATTCCAACAAAGGATATTGGGATTAGGGGTTCATCGCCAGAAATTGAAAACATCCACCCCTCCCTGAGGGCAAAGAATACACAGGGTTTATGTGCCCTGACTGGGGGGATGATCATATAGGTTAACACTTATTCCTCTAACTACTTACATTTTGATTATCATTTACTTTTGCTAATCGTGCTTTTCTGTTGTCTTTCAACAGCTCATAATAAAAATAAGGAACCCTCCCTCCAAGATATCAACGTTGTCAATATTCTAAAGGCTTGGGGGTGAGAGATTACCTTCCTGACGATGAACACCCCAGGTCGACAGATTTTTTGCTATGATACACCAACACTATCGGCATCTTTACTGCTATCCCAATAGACAATATACTTGATCTTCCTCTTCCAAACGAGGAAACTTCTTCATCTTTTGAGTCGTTAGACGTTGGGTCCATCCAACTAAAAGAGGAATATCCAATGGGTTCCACCAAAAAAAGAGTCCTTCTGATTGAGGACGATGATGATAAGGTCCTTCTTTCTTCCCGGGTCAAGTCCCAAAAGAAGACTGAGGGCGAATCCTCTAAGGCTAGTGACTCAAGTTTGGTCACCAAGGAGAAGAAAAAAGAGGAGGAAAGGGAAGAAGAAGAAGAAGAAGAAGAAGAAGAAGGAGAAAGCCCTCCTGGACCCTCTTTTGAAAAAGAACAACGTTATTTCCTCTCTCCCCAATACCTCTCAGGCCCAATATGTGGCCCATAATCCATCCCTTACCCCAGGCTTGCTGAGTGGGCCAGTGTTTGTAGGTGATCGTGAGCGACTGAAGATCCTGGGAACTGACTAGCTTTCCCTTCGAGCTTCCCAAACTCTATCCCTTGTAAAGGTCTTCCTTTGATTTTTTGTATTTGATTTACTCGATTGCGATTTGTTAGATCCTTTAATACTTGATTTTTTCTTATTTTGGAGTTTGTGGCGGAGTTTACTATTCTTCTTAATGGTCGCACCAACCAGGCCAGATTAAATGATGAATTGACTAACGCCCTCTAAAAGTCTGATGAGGCCATAGATTAGGTTAAAGAGGCCTATGAGAGGGAGAAAAAGTTCATCATCGAGGCCATAGGCTTGATGAATACTAAGAACAATTTGATGAAGGAGGAGAACACTCTATTTTTAAAGGAGAATTCTTTATTGACTACTACAGTGGCCCTAATTCCTCTTGTTAAGGATGCCAACTTTGAGCAAGGCTGGGATGAGACGTATGTTGATTCCAAGATCAAGATTTCATGTGCTCAAAAGGTGAGCTTCAAAAAGGGTTGGGATCAGGGGTTGGCAAAAGCAGAAGCCCCGCTGAGTTTGAGATGTTCGGTCAGCACCAACCAACCCCCCCCCCCCCCCCCTTCGAGGCTGATGAACGTCCTTCCACCAGCACCCCTGCCGACCAGGCAAAGGAGGCGGCGATCAGGGAGAAGAGAGTTAAAGCAGGAGAGTAGGTGAAGCCAGTAGTCTCTAGGATTTTTCTTTTTTTTCCTTGTACTTTGTACTCTTGTTATTTTTTTCTTGGTGCTGGACTGTAATGGCTCTACCTGCTTTTGTTATTAATGAAAACATTATTTTCTTCCCTTTAATTATGCCCATTTATGCATTTTTTTTATAAACTATTGATTGCTCTCCCTTGATATTATAGCCTATTATCGAGGAGATTCCTTCCACCAGTAACTTAAACAACGTGCTCGGGCGAGATGCCAACACGAAAGCTCGACGTGTGCTTCTGAGTGCCTGTAAGGCCTTAAGAAAAAAGATTGAGGCCTACAAGAACCAGTTCACCTTGGTCGCCAAGCTGAAGGACGATCTCAAAGAATTGGAAGATGTGAGTGCTTCCGTGCAAAAAGAAATAAATGACTCAAAGCCCCAATTGGCTGAATTTGAGGACGTAGGTGAGGTTGGCACTCTAGTCCAGTCAGAGAATGATGACTTGAAGAAAAAACTTCCCAAAGATGAGGAACGAGTTCAAAAAATTAATATCATGGTGATGGGGTTAAATCAAGACAACAAGAATCTTTTATATTTATTCAGGATGGGTCCCCGAGGTCAGTCGATTATGATGAGGGTTGGCAAGATGCCCTAGTTAAGTCATAGGAAGCTCAAGATGTTGCCTATAAGCACGATTGGCTGAACGCCCTCAAGGTCGTTAAGGAATCGCAAGACTCTCAGCTCTGATACATGTACCAAGTTGACTGACATGTGTATAGTCGTCCTCCTTTTGGGCGTGATGAGACATGGTTCCCTTTAGACGCCCTTCCCATTCAACTTGTCAAGAACAACCTGTAATGTCATGAAACTGATGATGAATACAAGACTAACCCTGATGATGGTCAGAGGAAACAAATAGAACAGTTTTTGGCTCGTCGACCATAAGTCATTGTCGATTGTTATGCTTTTTGTAATTATTACTGTAACACCCCATATTTTTTAGTAATTAAAATTTAATTAATTCGATTATTTTAAATTACACGTATGACATTAAATATTATGTGTTTTTAAAATATTAATCGAGAGAGATAAAGATTAATATTTATAGAATAAAAAAATTACTAAGTGAGTAGTAAATAATTAGTTTTACGTCATTACGAGTGATAGTGACGTGACAATGTTATATCTCAACCGGGAGTCGCGTGTAGACTATATGAGTTTGAGATAGGAAAATATTGTAGGATGACTCGGATAGCGATTTTTAGGTCAAGGTTGGTTCCGAAAGGGTCTAGATAGTTAAAATAGTGCACCCGAGGATAGTAATTTGGGTCCCCAAGCCTTTTCAGTCATAACCGGACCTACACGGGAGTATTCGAGTCATTTGAACTTGGCCCATTAGCCTAATATCAGAATTTAGAATATTAAACATAAGTTTAAGAGTTAGAGGCAGCCACAACTCAGATTGAAAACCCTATAAATTGAGAGAAAAGTGAAAGAAGAAAAGAAGGGAACTTTAAAGGTCAAATTCAAGGAGGAATTGAGTGTGCTTGTCAAATTCGTCTTCTACAACGCGTAATCAGACCCTACGAATCTAGAATGGCAAGTGATTAACTTGCTTCTATTTTAAATTGCAAAAACTCATGTTCATATCATGGCAGGTATAGACAAATTCATTTTGGGAAGGGTTGTCACATGAAATGGATTTTTGGTAATTTGGGCATTAAATATAAAATTAATGTTCAATTGATGATGAAATAATATATAGTGATGTTGGAACCTGATTGATTTTCGAAATTCATTAGGTAATTTCATTCAATTTGGATTGTAGAATCGAATTTAATGAGCTGATGGAATGAAATTTGTGAAAACCCCAATTCGTGAAATTTATGAATATTAATAGAAATCAATGATGTTTAAAGATTTATATTAGGATTAGAACCAATTTAGACGTGTAATAAACGTTAGGTATTCTTGAGTTGGGTTGTGTTTTGGGAATAATCCATGAAAGTTTGGGTGAACAAATATGGAGGAAATCATGTTGGGGAAGAGGGTTGGCCGCCCAACATCGATCGATCGATGAAGGCCAGTTTTGCCTATTTGAATTTTAGGCTCTAGTTTTGTTGGGGATTGTTTAAGAGTTAATTATTTAGTGAAAAATAAAAGGAAAATTATTTACCTAGGGAATTTGGGTGGATATATATGGGCCTATAAAAGTGAGAAAAAAGTGAGGAACCTAAATAATGAATTGAGTGAAATAAATTTATAAATATTTAAATATGGGCCGATTGGGTGAGTCTGAGTATGTTAGCATGTGAACCTATATTAATTATTTAATGGATGTGAAAATAAATAAATTAAGAATCGGGGATTATGGGCTAGTGCTACGGGTGTTAGGTACGGGTGAGCCGAATTTACTTAAATTATATATATATATATGGAATTAGAGTTTGTATATATATGTGTGTGTGTGTGTGTGTGTGTGTGTGTGTGTGCACGCGTGCGTGTGTGTATTTTATAAATATCAGTGTGCATGGTATTTATGTAAAAACATACCCCTCTAGTGCTATCATCGGAGATTGCGCGATGTGGGTGAATCCCCTCGCTAGTGAATGCAGGGAGAGTATAGTCCTCAAGCCATATCGTCCGGTATTTAATTGTGCGTCTTATTTTTTAGGTAAGATATTTTGGATATGATTCGGTCTCACTCTTGGATAAATATGACCGCTTCCACTACGTTTGCGATTTTATTTACTTATTTTGGTGTGAGTTAACCGACTTATGGTAATCGGGTTAGAGTGAGTATACGTGGAATATAATAGCATTATAAAGACAAGCATCCAGTGAGTAATTACTCGGGAGGATGGTTATTATACGCGACATGTGTGTGATTGTTATAGTATATTTATACGTATATAATAGAGTAGATAAGTATATAAGGGTTAAAAATATAAAGTGTGAGTGCATTATTTATATAACTAGTGTAAATGTTATATAACCAATTGAAGAGGAAATGATTAACTAAGTTAAAGGGTAAATTAACTTAGGAACCAAAGGGATGAAGTACTTGGGAAAGAGTAGGGTGATAGAAAGATTTGTAACATGACTAGTTAGGTGGGATAATATAACTAGCTGGGTTAGAAGGCAAGCGATAAGTGTAGACAATACTTGAGGTGTGAGTAATATCTCAAGAGAGTACGACACCCACTTACATATGAAAAGTGTTAATGCATATTTAACTGTTGCATCTTAATTACTTGCTAAATATTTTTTAAATGGTTTTGGGCTCTAACCCGTGTCAGAATATTTTTCCAAAATTATTTTAGGTGTCCATCCACATGGATGAAAAGCTTGAGGACTCATTCCAAGGATGCGTAGCTGCAGCATTGTGGAGGTTTGCAGGACTTTGTATAGACGCTTTAGTTATTCATTCTTAGACTAAGTTTTTTATTCGGTAGTTCATTTGGGCATGTTTTCCCTTTCAGTTGATACACTTTTGGTTTTATGTGTCAGACGATGTACTAGGATATAGTTTATTGATGTAGACTTATGATTTGGATTTTGTTTTGGGGACCGATGGTTTATTCGGTATTTTTTTTATTTATCTATTGATAGTGTGACGATTCAGACTCTTATATTTGTTGTTGATGAGTTATTATATTTTATTTTCCGCATGTTGTTACGTTAATGAAAGATAAAATTGACACCGATCTAATTTAACATATGTAGTTAGTAATTTAAAAATAATTTCGACAATGATGCTAAGAATGAATCAAATGAGATTCCTGTTTATTTTGATAAATGACTGATCACTTCGTGATTAAAGTAGGCGGTCTCACAATTATGCAATTGGTACTTTTTATAACCGAGCACTGTCGAATGAATCAAGTTAATACCATTTTTTATGTATTTTTCCAACCCATTATGCCTTACATGTGTTATTCTTCCTTTCTTACCTTTTAGGTCGTGTCGTCATACTTCCTTAGGCCTAGAAAAGATAATGACAAAAATGCACCTGGTCTATGGGCAATACACCCGTTCAGGATTTTAGTCGACCAAGCAAAAGTTTTTTATAGCCTAAGGATACCCTGTAGGGCTTTTATCTTTCCTGTGCAAGTCACGAGGTTGCCTGTGTTGGTCATGACAGGGATCCGAGGACTTTAATTTTAATTGTAGTTAGCAAAACTGCCTTTGTAATCAAGTTAAAGCCTCATCGGCACTTTTTAAAGACTAAAAGCCAATTATGAGCCTGCTACTTAGGAAAAAATGTAAAGTAATTGAATAACTTAAAAGACTTGAGAGAGATATGGAAAGAAGGGCCTTTATTCATATCAGGAATAATAAATTGCGAGCAACATAAGTTTTGAAATGAAATTTAGCATAAACTAAGTGCTGAAAAGTAAAAAGAAGACTAAAAGTATAACTTCTTGAAGTTAGTCGGATTCCATGCTCTCGGTATCTCTCTGCCCTCTATTGTTTCCAAGTGATAGGCTCCCTGTAGATCATCTCTGATCACTTTGAATGGTCTCTCCCAATTGAGCCCCAACTTGCCATCCGACGGTCTTACGGCATTGCTGAGAACTTTCGTGATAATGTAATCTTGTTAATATGATGGGTGGGGCATGCCCCACATGCCGTTGGACTGATCGACCAGTTTTGAATTGGGCCTAAGTTATATTTAGGTCCCCACAATAGAGAGAGAGAGAGAGAGAGAGAGAAAATGAGTTCTTGTACTATTTTATTACGAGTGAAACACCGTGTGTATTTGAGAAACATAGTGAGATGAAGATTGCGAGTTCTTTTCTTTTATAGACCATTTGTATCCAACAACGGGCAGAGATTGAATGATGAATTCATTATCTCATGGATGTCCAAATAAAATGTTTTACTTTGGGTGTTTGTTTGAATTCTATTGGAATTGTAATATATATGAATTGTTTGTATATCATCTAATTTTAATCGTGATCGTGCATGACTTATCTTAGAAGGTAGGTTATTCCAGTTTAACATTTTAAGATCCTGGGCTTTTAAAAGGGGCATTAACGTCTTTTTCCATCTTTGAAAGTTTAACAATTCGTAATAGTTTATCGAGGGCTCTAAATAAAATTGAAGGGTTTATATAAAAACACCCTTTAACATTTTGTTAGTTGGCCCAAGAGTTCATCTTTTGCTAAAATAAAACAAACATGGAAATGGTCAAGGGCATAAATGAAAGTTCATAAATTTGACATACCTATAAATATAAGATCCAATTGCCACGGGTATGGTTAAATACACTCCAAAAGAGTAATCTAGCACTCCAAAAGAACATTTTTTAACATTTTATTATACTTTTTAGAATGCTAGAGTACTCACTTGAAGTTTATCTATCCATACCCATTGGCCATTTATATAGTGCAGATATTTAGAGCGTACAGTTTTATAATCATTCCATTCCCATTTCCAGGTTTGGCTATATATATATATATGGTCCTGCTCTTGTGCGGACGCAGGACTAGTCCACATTTTAAGAATGCGGGTCGGACATGTGTCCCCTGACTATGAGCCCAGAAACGAGAGAGAGTGTGCCTATTATTTAGGCAATAATTTCTAGGCGCACCGTTAGGTGACACATACCCGGTCCGCATTCTTAAAATGCGGACTAGTCCGCACAAGAGCATACATATATATATATATATATATATATATATATATATATATATAGAGAGAGAGAGAGAGAGAGAGAGAGAGAAATGGGTTCTTGTGCTATTTTATTGCGAGTGAAACACCGTGTGTATTTGAGAAACATAGTGAGATGAAGATTGTGAGTTCTTTTTTTTTATATATAGCATTTTGTATCCAGCATCGGGCAGAGATTGAATGGTGAATTCATTATTTCACGGTTGTCCAAATAAAATGCTTTAATTTGGATATAAATTCGTAAATTGTTTGTTTGAATTCTATTGGAATTGGGATATATATGAATTGTTTGTATATCATCTAATTGGAATCCTTATCGTGCAGGACTTATCTTATATGGTAGGTTGTTTCAGTTTAACATTTTAAGATCCTACGCTTGTAAAAGGGGAATTAACGTCTTTTTCCAACTTTGAAAGTTTAACAATTCGAAACTGTTAATCGTGGGCTCTAAATAGGATAAAACATTTTGATAGTTGGCCCAAGAGTTCATCTTTTGCTAAAATGAAACCAACTTGGAAATGGTCAGGGGGCATAAATGAAAGTTCATAAATTTGACGTACCTTTTAAGATCCTATTGCCACGGGTATGGTTAAATTCACTCCAAAAGAGTAATCTAGCACTCCAAAAGAGAACATTTTTTAATATTTTATTATACTTTTTAGAATGCTAGAGTACTCGCTTAAAGTTTATCTAGCCATACCCATTGGCCATTTATATAGTGCAGATATTTAGAGCGTACAGTTTTATAATCATTCCATTCCCAATTTCAAGTTTGGTTAGATCCCGTTTGGTTGTTTCAAAATTGTAAATTTGTCCATTTACAAATTGATCCATTAATATTGTTTATTTCATTAATGAAATGATTCATTAATTGTCCTATTTTACTCATGTATAAAATCTGAAATTAAAATATTTTCAAAATAAACATGAAATGCATCCATTTAACACCCCCACCCCTCAATTTGCTTTTATCTTTTTTTCTCATAGAATCTTACCATCGATTTCAGATTACCAAACATTGTGTAAAATGAATTTAAACTCATTTCAAATCCATTCATTTACAATTTACTAATTCACAAAGAATCAATTTATATAATCAAACAATTTGCGGAACCAAACCGGGTTTTAGGAAACCAAACCATTCAGTTTTTTTATTTTTAGTATTATTACCAAAAAAAAAACTCGACAGCAAAAATTAGTTTATTTAGTTTTGGGGGGCTGTCCAGACAAGTAAACACTCCAAGTTAGCACGCTGATGTTAAACAAATAAAGTAATTTGTTCAGACATGAAGCTCATGGGGAAAAAAACAGTTGAAAGAAGTAAGGCAGACCAACTGATTAAGAAACAATTAGGAAAACAATCAATTTACAAAGAGAAAAAGAACAGAATGGGAAACCTTTTCACTTGAGCAAACAAGAAATTTTACAATGAAAGAAAAAAATAAAATTTGTCCCCTGAGATTTTGTGAAGCTGCTGAAGTTATTCTGTAGATGGTGAAGACAATGACAGGTTTAAAAGGAAGCCAACCATAATTCCAATGAGTCCCACTAAAAGTGCAAATTTGAAGGAGAAGCCAGATTCTCTTTTCCGATTCCTTCGTCTCTTCAGCATTTCCTGCAACGGGGAAATAGCAGAAAGTATGAGAATAGTAGTCATATCTCTCAATAGGCGGCATACAAGTATTTTAAGTTATCAATATAATGGATAGGTTTCTATAGGGAGACACATTTAAAATTGGGAAAATTACAAGAAACTCCTGAACTATTAACACTAGATGTAGATATTTACCTGAACTATTGATTTTTCAATAGAAGTCTTGAACTATCTGCATTGTTTGCAATCTCTCTCTCTCTCTTTAAAATAGGGGAAATTACAAGAAACTCCTGAACTATCACACTAGATGCAGATACTTAACTGAACTATTAATTTTTCAATAGAAGTACTGAACTATCTCCATTGCCTGCAATCTCTCTCTATCTGTTTTTTATAACACCCCCCCACCCCCACCCCAACCCCCAACCCCAACACATACCAAATTAAAAAAGATTTTTGATAACACAGAAGGGAGGTATTTGCAACTTGTTATGGTTTAGGGGGTACTTGCAACACCAGGGAGGATTTTGCAATCAGAGTGATATTTTTTTTTCACCCTTTGAAAGATAACAATGTCTACTGATTACTAGCTTATATCAATCTCACGCACGCCAGGTGATGCTAAATTGTAAATACCCATGCTGATGGGATGGGAGATGGTGAGACTTGCCTAATGAGAATATTCATTAAATAGTTTGACTACGATTTACACTTAATATACATACCATTGATCACATCCTAAGTGCCCAATACACAATGCAGGTTCAGGTGCCTCGCAAGGTAAGCTTTTGAAAAAGTGCAAAAAAAATAGTTTTGCCCCCCACCCCCCTAGTTTTTGGAAAGGAATATTGGGGTTAATTCTACCACCCTTAATCGAAAATTCTAGCTCCGCCCCTGCGAGTGCGTCGATACTTAAACTATGTATAATCAGTGCAGTGAGATTAAAAAAAAAGTCATAACCAATGCACAAGGCTCCAGCTTCAGCAGGTCAGGGAGAAGTTGATGCAGCGAGATTAATGAATTAATTTTATATTTATACATGAAATTTCTTAACATTTCAGTATTCATGCATGTGTAAAGTAATGTTATTGCCTCGTCTCATTTCCTATTTATATTTATGTATGTAAAGTATTCAGAGTTCGTCTCGTATTGTAAGATACATTTTTCCCATGTCAAAAATGGCAAAACGTGTTCCCACATTGATTGGAAACAGAGCCTCTATGCCTCTCACTTGGAATAAAAGGCTTTGGTTCTCATAGACCTTATATAAAGTATTAGCACCCCAGTCCCACATCGGCTTGGAGTAAAACACCTTCAAGGTCTTGAGCAAAGTCTATATCATAGGATGAGCCCATTTTAAAATTCAAACTTTTCCTTTATGCCAAATTTGACCTCTAGCGAGAGTCTATGAAGCACGGATGCGGGATAGACATGGTGCAGGTGCGGCGATTCAAAAAATCTTTAACAAGTAAGATTTCAGGCGCGTTGGGAAGTAATTAATAATATAAAAATATATTATATTGTTCCTAATTGTGTGTAGACATTACATTAGGTTTTGTACAAATTAATAACTACATTCATTTGTCCCCGATATAAATATAATGGACCATAACGAAAAGGATGTAAGAAATAATATGATTTGTGAAAAAGATATATTCCCAATACTTAATCTCATCTATCGTAAAATCGAGATGTGTCGAACTTTTCGAACATCACTTGCATAATCCAGTTTCATCGCTCAAGACTGGAACATGTTGAAAGTTGAGTTGCAATAACACGACAATCTTAAACTTCAAGCAACCACGTCAATGATTTTTAATATACAATGCCTCAATCAACATCTTTCTAAATCTCGATTCTCTAATTATCTCGGGCCAACTCTCATCCTCTCTCCTCAAAGTTTCATTCAATCTAGAATATATATTCTCGTAGCTATAACAAGGACGTTGATGCGAAAAATACAACCAATATTGGTTGAGCTTCGAAAAAATTAGGATTCTTAAAGAATCCATGAAGAATCCGTAATTAAATTTAATTAAAAAAAGGATTCACGGTGGGTGTGAATCGGGAGAGAATCGCACAGCAGTCCCATGAAGACAGCAAATCTTGTTTGGCACGTGTCGGACACGGGACAGGCTAGGACAAGCCTGTCCTAGAGTATCCTGGGTTTTTTTTACGCCGAACACATTGGGGACACACTAGGATACATTGAATTTGTTGTATCTCGTATCACGTGTAGAGTCCCTGCTTCTTAGCTAATAGCCACCCCTTCTGAATTTGGGTGAAATATATTTCAGCCGAGTGAAAATAAAGTATTTATAACCTGCTGTTTGTTTGGGCTCGACTATTTTTCACTTGGGTAAAGTGAAAAGGTTTTCAACAAGTGCAAATTGAAAAATATTTCATTCACAAAAAGAAGAGACCATATTCATTCAAAAAAAGAACAATCTGAACTTAAAAATTTGATACAAACCCTAACATTTACAAATCATATTCTTTCTATTTCTGATTTCATTGAATTTTATCTGTTCTTGTTTAAATTTGTATTGTTGTTGGATTTGAATTTATTGAATTTCATGTTAAGTATAATCTAATTATTTATTACAGAACAAATTATTATAAAATATATCACATATACTAGCGTATCGTATCCTGCATTTTGGAAAAATTACGTATCGCGTATCCAGTATCAGTCCGTGCTAATAGTTACACCCCTTCTAAATTTGGGTGAAATATATTTCAGCTAAGTAAAAATGATGAGAATCATGGTCATTGTCTTTTATCATTTTTTAGTCATTTTTTGTATTTATTTTATTTTTAGTATTCATTGTATTTTTCCTTTTAGTATTTCGAGGAAGGAAGGTTAATTGGCACTTAAGGGCATAATAGTAATTAGATACATAGCTTAAAGGCTAAGCAGCCTCCTTCCTATATATACTCTTTTGTAGCGTCATTTGAGGCATTCTTCCATTTGATGATATAAAGATTTGAGAGAGTTTTGAGAGAGAATTATCTTTTCTTGCTCCCATTTGACGTAATTTATGTCAATTGGTATCAGAGCCTAGTCGCCCCGGTTGTTGTTGTAAAATAAAAACTCGTAAACAACGTCAAGGTGGGTTCAAAAAAGGATGAACACCTCCGCGGCAAACCCTTTTGATCAAATCATGGCAGCTCTCAATCAATTGAAGGTTCAAATGAATGAGATGAATGCGCGAAATCCATCACCTGAAACCACCACGGACCGCACCGGTAACATCTCAAAACCCTAACCCTAATTCCCCAAAATCAAGCCATTTTACACTACTACCATAAAAAAATCATAATTTCACAAACCCTAACCCCAATCACAATCAAGAAAGTACCACCACCGAAAATGGCCCCCTTCCACCACCACCCACTGGCCGGACTACAAAAAAAAGGGCCAAGAACACTCATTCTAATCCGACGCAGCCCTTACCTCCATTAAAAGCACCGGCCGAACCTCCCAACCACCAAAACCCCTGGGCTGCTTCGGTATTACCGAATCCCTTCGGAAAACCCTTAACCACCTCCGGTTATTCTCTCAGAAGCAAAACAACGCAATTACAAGACCATTCGGCCCTGATTCAGCCGTCACCGCCATGGCCGAGGCTTCCGGCCTGATCCTCCCAACCAGGGGCCCGACGGGTCCAAAAGGGTCTCCAGGCACCTTCAATCCAACCAGAAGTTTATCCGGCTGTTATCTCCCCTATTTGCACTCAAATGGCACCTCCCATGATTGGAGCACACTCCCCGACTCTCGCCGAGAATATCCATGACATCCGACATGCCAAGGGATCAAATCCAACCCAATTTCAGCCCCAGGTAACATTTCTCATTCTGAAGGAACCCTATACACATCTTAACCCTAATCTTGAACCCCAAACCCTAGAATTTTCATCCTCCCACCTTCATAATAATTCCACCTACCAAAATTCACCACCACCCCCTATACCTCCCCCTCCACCACCCAACATATCAAACCACCACCATATGCCCTCTCCACACCTTCCCCCACCCCGAATTCTTGTCCCTTCCCAATCCATAGCACCACATCCACCCAATTACCCCACTCCACCCCCATATGACTACTCCTTGCCCCCTATCTCCATTTACCCTCGTCACCACCCACAAAAACACCTTGAAAACCCCCATAAACCCCCCATACCCCCCGCTCCATCCGTCACCACCCACCCCATTCCACTTTCCCCACGCTTCCGCCTCCACCTATTTTACACACCTCTCCACCACCTGGGCACCCTCTCCATGCACCACATCATCAACCCCCATGGGATGCCCGTTCATTTCATTCCGCACCCATTGATACTCATGAGCGGGTACGAGAGTGGATTACCCTCCCTCCACATGATGGCCCCCCTTCACCCCGCCCCCACTCCGCTCCATAGTTTGAGTCACCCTCTCCTATGGAGTCGCGCACTGATGTTTCTGCTTTCGACTCCCTGCTCCCAAAGGTTACTCCATATGTCCCCCTCTCCGAGCGCCATTGTTTTTCATGCTATCAGAAGGGGCATTAGATGAACAACTTCCCCTACCGCCAGCCGTTGGTCCCAGCTTCACCTCCTTCTCCGCCATGAGAGACTCTCCCTCCTCATACCACTCCTCCCGCAGCGCCAGTTCCCCCACCAGCGGGATCTCACTTTACATGGCGTCACCTACTTTGCCAAGGTGGTCGAGTACACCACCAAAGTAGAGTCCTTCCATCAGACTGCCCTCCATCGCGTGGCCGCTCCATGACAGCCCCTCCAGCACCAGTGACTTTTGCTCCTACTGTGACTCCCTCCACTGCAGCTAATCCTACTCCCACGATTCCTCCTCCTGCACCCGCTCATCCGGTCACCTTCAAATGCTACAACTGTGGGGTGATGGGTCATCACGCCTCAGATTGTTCCCTTCACCGCCATCGAGCTCTCCTAGCTTCAGGGGGCCCTGATTATCTTGAGGAGGCACCGGAGATTACACCCCAGACATCTCTCATTACTATCCTTGATGGTGACACTGAAAGCCTTCCCCTCTAAGTTCGAGGACACACTCTTTCAAGGGGGGAGAGTGATGAGAATCAGGGTCATTGTCGTCTTTTATCATTTTTTAGTCATTTTTAGTATTCATTGAATTTTTCCTTTTAGTATAGGAAGGAAGGTTAATTGGCACTTAAGAGAATAATTGTAATTAGATAAAGCTTAGAGGTCAAGCAACTTCTTTCCTATAAATACCCTTTTGTAGCCTCATTTAAGGCATTCTTCCATTTGATGATATAAAGATTTGAGTGAGTTTAGAGAGTTATCTTTTCTTGCTCCCATTTGACGTCATTTACGTCAAAAAAAGGTCGTACCCAGTGCACAGGCTCACGCTTAACTGCAGGATCTGGGAAATGCAGATGTCGATTGGCCTTGCCCCCATATAGAGAGGCTGCTCCCATATCTTGAACCCGAGACCAACCGTAGCTTAGGCGAGGGCACTTGCTGCCAATATACGACTTCTATATTTCAGCTAAGTGAAAATAAAATATTTATAACCTGCTATTTAGTTTTGGCTCATCTATTTTTCATTTGGGTAAAGTAATCCAAATTATTAGTCGTGTTTCCAAAAATAGTATATAAAACTAGGTCAAATTACAAAGCTACCCATTCCAACACCACCTACAAGAGTAACAATCCAAAGTGCATGTATTACATTAAAAGGTATGCATTATTTTTTAAAGGATAAATTTGGAAAGTAAGAACTTTTCCTATAATGTTTGACTTTCAAACAGCGACTACTAATTTGGGATGGAGGGAGTATATCATATATTAAGAAGTAAATAGATGTAAGTTCATAGATGTGCATGATAAGGTTTATACATAAAAATTAATTACATTGGAAAAAGAATAAAAAGACTAACCAGATCCTGTTGTAGCTGCTGTGTTTGTCGGACAACGGAATCCCTTTCCTCTTTGAGGCGCTGCACAATCTGATTCTACGGAAAAATAGAAAATAAAAAAGATATTACAAATCATAATAATAAAGGCAATAAACATTGGAACACAGATAAAACATAAATGGCCATACTGAGCCGGACTGCTTTACAATATGACTCAACATTTTTGAGTTTTAGGAAGAAGACCAAAACACTAGCAGACATAATGCTGAACTGTATATAGCTCAAAGATTCAAGTAATATTCCCAGAGAAAACCACCCCAAAAAGTCAAATCCCATATTCATCTTAGGAAGATGATTTTTTTCCCAGATTCCTATAAATATTAGAAAAATCCTCCCAACAAATATAGAAAGGTTTGACTGATGTAAACACAGCGATATTAACGCACATACACGCTCGCACACTCACAACAACAATCATGATAAAATATACATAATTGAATTATTAAAATGGTTGGCCGGAGGCCTCATTTATAGGTTCCTACATATAGTTCGACTCCTAACAAATAACAAATAGATAATCCTAAATAAGCTAGATACACAATATATAAATTATAACTGTAATTACTAATGGTAATTATCCGAATTAATTATCTACTAATAATAATAATAAAAATAAAATATACAATAGTTTTCAGTCATAAAATTTCCCGATTTTCCCACAAACCCACATAAACAGTTCACATTCGAAAAGCTCATCCATGAGAACTGGGAGAAGAAGCCCGTGCCAAATATAAAGATCAATACACCAGATCCTTAAGTCTCAGATTCTAGATTGCTGGGTGATGGAGAGTAGCTGGCATCTGTGTGCCACGTCGCAGCAGATTGGTTCCTCCAGAACACTTCCCTTTGTCCGAAAAGCCTTCATCAGCATTGCGACCTGTTTTCTCGCCGAAACCCTTGCCTTTTACCTGTTCTTCCTGCTCTTTCACAACTTCGTCCCAACTGTAAATGAAATCCACGCCACACACATCTCCTTTACTATCTGGTTCATTGGCGGCGACGAGAGGACATGAGCCGACAAAAACAGTCCTACGACTTCAGCTCGCACCTTCAAACAGCACTGCTCATAACGGTCTACTGTAATGAATCTAAACTTATGGCCTTGAGCCTTGTAGTACCAAAAGAAACCTTCCTCCGTTGACAATTCAATTTGTTTTTCAAGAGCCTCAAGATCATACGGCCTCAGACATGAAATTCATATCGACGATCAACCGATTACACAAATAACGTGAACACACGGCAAGAGCACTCAACATTGACACCACTTTTGAAGTTAATGAAGCGGAATTAAAATCCACGCACACACACACACGAGAACAATAAAATCAGCTATCAAAAGCTCAAAGAAACATATCAAAATATAATATGATCAAAGAAACAGTGGCTGGCAAAAACCCTTATTTATAATCGTACCAAAAGCTCATAGATTATCTACTACTACTCATAATAAAAAATAAAAATAAAATACAATTGTTTCCACCAATACAATTCCCAGATTTTCCCAAGGGCCCACATAAATCATCCACATCATTGACAACATATAATGCCAATGATGAGAGATCAAATGACATTTTAACATGAACGGATTCAATCATTCCTAGGAAAACTAATATTAGTTATTCTACAAAGTGAAGAAATACTATCGAAGTGTCAGAAAACAAGTATCTGAAAATGGCACGAGCTCACAGAAGCCAGTGAAAACACTATTCAGTCACCTTCCAATACAGCCTATCAATCATTGGCTAATTTTGTCATCTACATACATCAGTTGACATGCCATGCGGTCCAAAAAAGAAAAATTGAATCTACGTGATTCGATTATCAGCCTACTCAGTCGTTCTTTTGGGCGGGTTGGTGTCATTTTTTTTTTGGGGGGGGGGGGTGAAGAATGGAATATTTTATTTATTTGTTTATTATTTTTATCGCTGCTAAGAATCATAGGGCAGATGGATTGGTTGATTTTATTTACAATGAGTCAGATAAAGTATCAAAAGACAATCCGAAGAACAGCATAAGATTGAAGTACAAAGAGCTTTAATACCTAACTCAAATTACTCAACTAAGCAACAAAAAAGTAAAGAAACGGCTAAACAATCATTGAATTAGCTACAGAAAAATATGAACTGTAATGGAACTCACAGAGTTTGCATCAGAACTTTCTTTGAAGCCTTCTTCTGAAATTCCAGAAGCTGAGTGGGGAGAGATGTACAGAACTTTAAGCTTGCACTCCTCTAATGTTTTCCCACCTTCCTTATTAAACTGGATGCAGCAATGTCCATTGTCCAGGCAAAATTAATTATGGATTTTCATTCCATCAATAAACAGTTAAGTTATGAAATATTCTCCAAGTGAACATTCTTACAGTATCTTGTGGAAGATCATCAACATCAGTATGAGGAGGCACTATGGTGCTTTGTAGAAGAAATTTATCTTTGCATTGCATATCTGGAGGGTACTCTCGTTGAGCTTGAAGGGTAACTACAGACACAGAAGTCAGTTTGAACCAGTATTAGAAATATAGACGTCAATGGCGTTGCTAACTATGAGTTCATATGGAACCAGTACACTACGCAAGCAATTGAAATATGATTGATTCGTCAAAGCCAGGAAGTAGCTACTGTATTCACATGAAAAAACTGAAATCATGGTGTAGCCACTCTAAAGTTTGATATCCATTTTATGGACCTTATAAATTTATATATATTAACAAAAACATTTTATGGTCAACTAGCACCTCTTATTACACATGAGGCCCAAGGCTGTATAACACCAGTATTTGGTCGCACAAAGTACTTCTTCGGAGACGTAGTTTTGACCTGGAGAAGAAAAAGAAGGAAGCGTAAAGGTCATACATAATCAACAAAATTCCAAAGTAGCCAAAAAAATGAATATCCAGTTGCATGTAATCTTATGTATGCAACTGATCGATGTGCGTGTGAATACAGAATCATAGATAGTACCTTGAAAGCAACATGGTTGTCTGTCTTGTTAGCAACTTTAAGATCACAATAGCTTTGTTTGTCCAGCTCAACTGATAACAGTAACACCAACAAGCATTAGTACATCATAACTTCATAACTATGTAAAAAAACTATGAACCCTGAGGTAGGGAAGGGAAGAGCACTTGTGACCGTTTATTAACGAGACTAAAATTTTAAGGATCTTAGGATGTATATGGTAGGCGCCACATGTTTTTTATGGAACTTGTTTCTTTCTCTTTTTTTTTTTTTTACTTCTAAGAGAATAATAGACTTTGTTAAATCACAAACTCGTCTAAAAGCTCAGTTGTTAGAGTGAGTTTTGTCTCAAAGTCCAATTTTCAGCAGAACTTCCGTGGATTCCTCCACACTGTTTTGTGTAACTATCCATCTCAAATCTTCCAGCTTTGTTAAGGGTTATTATGTCCTTTCGGCTTTGTAGGTCTGTCATAAGCTCTTCTTGGAAATAGAAGGCAGCAGCTGGAGTTTTTGTGACTTTCTAGTTCAAATTATTGGTTGTATGCTGTGAGAATTGCTTATACTAGGACTAAAGTTCGTTTCTTATAATAAAAATAAATAAATCAATGATGGTCCAAATTAAAACAAAATTAATTATCGTAGAATTTGGTTCAGTGTACACTAAATTTGGGACGTACAAAAAAGAGAAGTAGGACTATTAATTCGGGGCATACTCACTTGTTATGTCCTTGGTTAGCAGACGGTTTCAGCATAAGTCTCGACAATCAACCTTTTGAACCAGCATCAATTTCAGTTTTGATTTTGGGTGAGATGCAATGATACATTATTTGGACGATCATAAGTATTTTGGAAAAATGATAATTACTCAACGAACTGATTCGTGACTTGGCAAATCAATAATATTTAGGCCAATTTGGTATCAAACTCGGCGAGTTAAGTCGAGTTGATTTCACTAATATGTAGGTCAATGTACCAGTAACGGTTCCAGATCAGTGGGTACCAAAACCAGGTCAACTAAGCCGTATTGGTTCTATTTCGGCCTTTACTTTCAACCATGTTTGTATCTCGTGCAGTTATTTATATTACAATCACAACTCTTATCATTCATAAGATACATCATGCCAAGACATCTTTATAGACCTATTTTCATAATGAACAATCTATTTATTTACGAACTCTATAATACCCTCTTCTATTTAATGAAAAAAAATATATAAACTTTATTTTCTCTTTCTAGCTTCTAATGACTTTCATTCTACACAGTAAAGCAGAAAGCCGGCCCTGCTTGCACAAACTAAAATTTATGTTTTAGGTCATCATTCCCTCCAAGAGCTTCCTAATGGCTGATATGTTTTAATATTGAATTTGGACTTCTATAAACCCCGTATATCATACGTAAACCTAATCTAACCTTCGAGAGAGGGAAAAAAAATCTACTCTTTGAGCACTCCATGCATGTTATAATTTTCCTATTGTTAATTCAGACGAGACATCATAACTTAGCAGGCCCTTGAATTTACTAATTTTGTATATTTAAAGCTTCTTAATCTATACATACCTAGGTTTGTTTATTTCTTTTCTTTTATCCCGTTAAACCTTTACAAATGGCAACTCCCTTGCCCAAATATATATTAAAAAGAGTAGTGATATATGTACCGGATGCTTTTACCGGAATATTACCGGATGACCTTTTTTTTTTTTTTAAGTTTCTATTTCATTTGTTTTTAAATATTGATATAAAATCCGTTTTTTATATATAAAAAAAAAAACGTTTCAAATTAATATTAAAAAAAAAAAAATTAATTAAAATTAAACAATTTTTTATTAAAATTACAATTACAAAAATATTTTTTTCATAAATACAAAAAAATTATGATATCGCGATTGATTAGTGCCGCTGGCGCGGACCCATATTTCCATACCCATCATTTGTTGAATGTAGGTTCGCACCAGCGATACTAATCAATCGTGAGTCTAACACATCAAATTATACAGTTTTTTTTATTGAATGTAAACAATTTTTTATTAAAATTAAAATTAAAAAAAATTATTGATTAGTGTCGCTGGCGCAAATCCACATTCAACAAATGATGTGGGTCTGCGTCAGCGGGAACTAATCAATCGCGATTGGTTAGTGCCGTTAGCGAGGAACCACGTCATTTAATAAAAACTAGAAATTTGTATTTTCAATAAAAAAAAAGTTTTTTAAAAAAATATTTTTAATAAAAATATGAAAAATTATTTTTTAAAAGCTGACGCAGACCCACATTATCGCGATTGGTTAGTGCCGCTGGAGCAGACCCACGTCATCATCACGATTGGTTACTGCCGCGGACCCACGTCAGTTAATTTTTAATAAAAATCTTTTTAAAAACGTTGAATTTTTTTTTAAACAGTTATAAAAAGTTAAAAACATTAAAAAAAATAGTTTTTTTAAAAAAACAATTTTATTGAAAAATTATTTTTTCAACAACAGTTTTTAAAAAAAAATAGCTTTTATTGAAAATACAAATTTTTAATTTTTATTAAAAAAAAGAAATAAAACTGCTGGACAAATAGTGTTGAGCTAGGACTTTTAACTTCTTTTTTTTTTAAGCCATCCGGTAATATTCCGGTAAAAGCATCCGGTACATATCTCATTATTCTATTAAAAATACAAAGCCATTCTTGTTTCTACTAGAACTTGGAAAGTCCCACTAACACATAAATAAGATTTTGTTGTCCCTGTTCATTGCCCAGTAACCTCATTCACTAACTCTACAATGCATCTACTTGATTATTGCACATTTTGACATTTAAGGCAATTTTGTGCTTTCAATCCTTAATTCCATCAACTTATACACATAGTTACCTAAATGCGTCTTGTTAATGCCTTACATCTAATTTTGTGTAATTATGACTTCTTATAGGTGTTTTTTTTTGCAACCAAAATTAAATTTTAATTTAAGTCCGTCCCCGTGGATATGACCATATACTCACCGGGTTTAACTGAATCTGGATTCTCAGATTTTTTTAACAAAACATGAATATGCGTTTGAGTTCAGATTGGAATTTGATGATTCAAATGAAGAAAGAGTAAGTCTATCTACTTCGGGCTCTAAGAGCAGTACTTCTAGAGGTCAACTCGTTGACAACGGCCTACACTTGGGTCTATTTTGTGATACAAATATTTGTAGTCATCATTGGCTCATTGCTTATCCCATTCCGTATACAATTAGTTACGTACTTACGCCTTCCAGGTTCCATGTTGTTTCTAACACCTTTCAACTCCCGAGAACAATTTCTAGAATTCCAATTCTTTCATGGTTATTTCTCAAAACATAAATTTGATGTTAATACCCCATATTATGGCATTAAGCTCTCGTGAAATAGCATTATTGTCCTGCGCTTAAATTATTGGATACTTCTAGTTAATATATATCAATTCATATCATTTAACTTTTAAATGTTCTATTATGTTCATCTCGTACATTGTTCAAAATCAAGGCGGCGGTCTACGACTCAGACGCCCAATTTTCAACTCAATTGCGGTATCGGGGAAAAATATTTGAAAAAAATAATATAAATTTTTAAATAAGAAAAAGATTAATAATGTGAACCAATTAGAGAAGTTCAAAACCATCATATAATATGCATGACATTGTCCACGTGATTATACTGACACGTGTCGGATTTGCCAAATTCAATATTCCATAATAACTTTTCAAAAAAAAATAGTAAATAAAGATATATTAAGGATAGACAAATAATAATACGCTTTAAAAAAATTGAAGTTAATAATGATACATTGAAGGGAGATAAAGAATCACATGTTTTAAAGTATTGTTCAAATAATGAAGTGGTTTTCAAGCATTTGAAAATTTTAATGCATTTAATGATACATTCACACATACGTTTTTTACAAAATTTATTTACGTAAATAGTGAAGCGTTTTTAATACATTTTTGTACATTTTATAACATATGTTTCTTAAAGTATTGTTTAAGTACACAGTATTGATTAAAATGAAGAAGTTTTTTTGCTACATTCTAAATTTCATACATATTAATCAATTGGATATGCATTAGAAGGATATCAAAACATTTAACTATGACAATATATATATATTATTAACTGAAATGAGACCAAAAAGGTAGAGACAAAAATGAGAAACCTAATCTAAAATAAGCCTCGAAAGCCCTTTTCCTTACATCTATGACCGAACCAGCTAACCCTACAATAAAACTTGCAAGACCCTTTCCTCACAAAACCCTAGCCGCTGTTCTCCTTGTGAAACCTAAGCGGCTGTTGTCCTTTCAAAACCCTCGGAAGGGAAGAGAGAGATCCAGATTGCTATTGAGATCAATGCAGCAGCAGGTTTTCTCGAACGATATATGGGCAAAAATCACAGCTGAGATTCTAGTATTTCAGGTGCTCGTCGCCGCCTCTCTCTCTTCCCTATTTTTTCTACAACTCGGTTAAACTCAGCCCAAATCGTTGAGATACCATTTGACTCAGCCGAGTTCTGAGTCATAGTTGTTTACGATGCAAAGGTGTCCCTAGAGCCTAGGGATGGACATAGGCTCGAGGCCCGCTAAGTCCGCCCAAATCGCCCCAAAAAATAGGGCTAGGGTAAGGTATATAGGCCCGATTTTTTCCTGATCGGGTTTGAGCATGTTTTCTTAGAGACGCTTGAGCCCGGCCCGGCTTGAGGCCCGAGAATTGTATATATATATATGTGTTAATTTCAAGAGAAAAATAAAAAAATTGGAAAAAAAAAAATTCAAGGCCTACAATTAAGTGTGATGTATGGATGATGTATAGAGCATGATGTAGGTGACCCTTCTCCTATATATATGAGGGGAGGTTCAAAAGTGAACCAAAAGAATGAACTTTTTAATGAATATTAATTCCTTGTTGTAATAGGTCCGTGCCAGCGGCAACGGGCACGCTTGAAATTAACCTTCTAATAAACCCATGTTCAAAAAATTAGGTCAAAATACATTTTTATCTATTTTTAAAAAATTCACAAAAAAAATTGCTCAAAATACCTTATTTATAAGGGTCTGCGCCAGTAGTTTTTTGTGCATTTTTTAAAAATAGCTACAAAATGTGCTTTGACCTAATTTTTTGAATATTGGTTGATTAGAAGGTTAATTTCAAGAAAAAAATAAAAAATTTGAAGAAAAGATTTCTTAGGACCTAGAACTAGGTGTGATGTATATACATCATGATGTAGGTGAGAGTCTCTCTCTCTCTCTCTCTCTCTCTCTCTCTCTCTCTCTATATATATATATATATATATATATATATATATATATAGTTTAGTTTTTATTCCTTTAAGGTTAAAAGTTATAAAAATATATATAAATGGAGAATACCTAGAATTATCAATTTTAGGCTTTATTTACTCTTAGTCGTCTTTAGAGTACATTCCAAAATTAATTTGCTAAACAATAAAATAGTTCATAAATTTTCTAAAAAATAAAATTTGTGCCCAAGCCTAGGCAACGGGCCTGGACAAGAAGCTTTTAAATTTGGGCAGACTTGGGATTTACACAATGATGCCCGAATCGGGACGCACTTTTACAAAATAACATAATTTATTTATATATTACATATATAATAATGTTATTATATCATATCATGAATAATAAATTATTTTAGATATACATCTTTGATTTAATGGATACTCCAAGATGAAAGGTAACATTATAATTGATTACGGAACAATGCACACCAAGGTGCCAATGATTAATTGCTCATATAAATCTGAAACTTGTTAAGATAATTTATAGTCAAAGTAAATTATATAATAAAAATTAGATCAATTACCAAAAAGTCCCTCAAACATATTTTAATACACATTTAGTCCCAAGCCTTTTTATTTTGTTCTAAAAAGTCCCTAAAATACCCATTTAACCAATATTCTCTTAGTTTTTAAAGGTCCACGCTAGCGGCACCCGGCGACCCTCACCGGAGCTCCTTTTTTTTAGTGTTTTTATGTGGTGAGGAACTTTTTGGAACAAAATAAAAATGCTTGGACTAAACGTGTATTAAAAAATATTCGAGGGACTGTTTGGTATATGCCCCAAAAAAATTTAGATTCAGAATATAACACATTAATTAATATAATAATAAAGTTGAGAATATCCAACACGTGCAAGTCTTAAAATAAAAAAATAAAAAAGACAACCACCGCCAACAAGTACGAGCCTGAGAACAAAACTAAAGCACCAACAAATGAGTGTAAAAATCAGTCAATTATTTCAATTTTCAAAAGGAGATATAGCGTCATTTTGCCCAATGTTTTTACTCTTTTAAAAACTCAACTTAGTATAATGTGATATTTAATATTTTTTAAATATAAAAAAAATTAAATATATTTATTTGAGTCGTGTTCCCACCGTGTCGTGTCCTTTTTGGACTTGCCGTGTCGGCGTATCCGTGTCGTGTCGGACGCGACACGCGTGTCCATGTCCGTGCTACATAGCTCTTTTTTAAGCATAAAAAGAGGCATAAAAAATTCATGAAAAAGGATAAATGTTTGGATTTTTTGTTCAAATTTCTTCACAACACATAGAACAGAGCATCAAAAAGGAAAAAGAGAAATGCAGGAAGATAACGGAAAAGGTGAAAATAGAAAGAAAAACAGATTAGCAGAACTGTAAAATACGAAATGAAAAAAGAGCGAAAGAAAATAACACTAAGAAGAAGAAGAAAAAGACATAAAGAGGATAATGAAGCAAAGAAGGGAAAAAATTGAGAAAAAGAAAGTTAAAAAAAGTTTTGGAATAAGGCAACTTTAACTAGGTGTGCGCTTTGCGCCTCGAGTCCCTAGGTAAACGCCTCTTTAAAGTCACCTCGCGTCGGCTAGGCAAGGCGCTATAGGTGTGCCTTAGTGCGTCTTGCGCCTACGCATGCGCCTTTGATAACTATGTTCTCAGCCGAGTCAACCGAGTCGAACAATATCTCTCGATTTAGGCCGAGTTAGCGTTTTTTGTCCATTTCTTAATTTAGGTGAAGGTATCGAAACGGTGGGCCACGATACCGAGTTGACTCAGCTAATATTTTGAACGATGATCTCCGCATGCATACATTGTAACAGTATATGTATACTCATGTGCCTCTGCATTGTTAGGTTGTCTTTACTAAGTTGTCAAAATCCAATTTGAATCCTAGTCCAAGACGATGTTTAAAAAGGCGAAAGGCGAGGCGAGGCGAGGCGTTTTAGTCGCTGCGAGGCGAGGCGTAACCCTCGAGGCGTTTGAGGCGTAAGCCTCACCGAAAAGAAAAAAAAAAGCAAAATAATATTTAAAAAATACTAATAAAACCATAAAAATAAAATAACAAAGAAATATAAAATAAAACTACAAAAAAAACATCCTTGAGGGTTTTCTCACATAGTTTGACATTTTTTTGTTCCCCCCGAGATAACTTTTTAGAAAAAGAAAATCAATTTTAACATATTGGTTATTTTACAATATGACAATAAATTAATCAATGCAAAATCGTACTGGAAAAATCATTTTTTTAGCTTCATTCTTATATTGGCTATTTTATAATAAGACAATAAATTAATCAATGCAACTTAACAAGCAAATTTATTAAAACAACATTGATTTTCAAGCTAAGATTAAAAAAATAGTAACTTTATTAAAAAAATAATAAAACATATCAACCTAAGTTTTTTTAAAAAAACAGCAACCTTTAAAATATATTAGTATAAGTTAAAGAAAACATATTAATCTAAGTTGAAAATAAAAAAACAAAAACCTTTTAAAAAAAAGTCATATTGAAGTTAATTTAGTACATTTATTTCAAACAAACTATATATTTATAACAAAATATAGTTTCAAACAAATTTATACACTTATTTCAAACAAATTAGTAAAGAAAAACAAAATTAAGTGCAATTTTAAAACTAAACTAAAATAAAAAAAGAATAAGAGTTAGTAGATTAAAACAACATTTTTTTTAAGTTAAGTGCAATTTTAGAAAAATGAAGGAACTTTAACCTTTAAAAAAACAGACTTTGTGATGAAAGAAGAAAAATAGTTTTTTTTTTTCCCCGCATCTCGGCAAAAAGGCGTGAGGCGCATCGAGGCGTAAGCCTCAAATTCAGCCCTGAGGCTTAAGCCTTGAGGCTTTTTTTCAGCGCCTCGAGGCGTACGCCTCGAGCGCCTTTTTAAACATTGGTCCAAGATATTTCCGGAAAGCTTCATCTTCAAAATTTCAAAACCAAACTTCACCAAACATTAATCACGGTAGATTCCCAGAGTAAGCCCAATTTTGAAACTTTTAGGTTTTGGTAAAATGGACTTGGCGGACTTAGATTTTACCCATAATTAAATGTTTAAAAACATATTTTTAAAATGTATCCTTGTGTTAGAAGACTTGGTTCATAGGTTGGAACAAGTGCTTTGTCAAATTTCTCTTTTTCCTTTTCGTGACCATCATCGTTGTTGGTTCGCCAAAGTCTTCTCTTCTGCAAAGCTTGGCTTCACAATGGTTGCCTCTTAAATTTTATGCACTACTTCTCAACCTGGTTCACTGGAAGTTCGCTCCAGCGAAGCTTGACTTAGCTATAGGAACAACTCTCGACTTTGCCAGTGAAGCTACTCAGATTTGGGATTTGGAGACCTTTAGCGGTTAGATTGCATCGTAAAACGTGTAAAACCATTTTTGCAGTCAGATCTTTATGATAGATTGGTTGAGGGTTTCTTTGTGTGGTGTGAAATCACCTACGAACTATAAGAGCTTGTTACCATAAGTTTGAGTTGGTACCAATCCACCCTACAGCCTAATTCACACAAATATTCCAACAGAATAAGAAAGCGTAAATTTGTTACCGATTCATAAACCACCAACGCCCCAAAAGTCATACATCTTTTACCATGTGTCGGCCTTCTTTAAGGGAATAGGATTCGTTCTCCCTCTTCCACATCTTACACAGGTCAAAGATATACAACCTTAGGTACATAGCTTTTATTATCTCTTGGTACCTCTCGACTCCATACCTTCAAAGGGATTGAGTTAAGCAGAACTCAAGGATCCAAGTGCCTAATTGATAAGTACCATCTCGAGAAGTGGTTTGGAGGAAATAAAACAAGGGTTCGTTACTCCCATTAAACTAACCACTATTTCACGATGGAGAGGGCACAAATAACTACTGAGTAGCCAAAACCGGTACCCATAAACCATCATCTCGATACTTCAAGCGACATACCGATACTACCCCTATGAAACCATCATTAGCTCTTTCAAGCAGCCAAACCAACCACCTTCATGTCACATCTGCCCACACCCCATCGTTGCTTAAGTGCTTATTTAATAGCTTATCGCTTAATGCACTGAGTTGCATTAAATGCATGGTTGTTCATCTACTATTCATCAACTGAGACTTAAGGGCCTAGGACTCCAAACTTACAATTAATACCACAAACATTCTTTGAGCTCTCCGCCATTAAAGAGCAGTTATCACCCACCACCTTTAATATCACCGAAAATCAAACCCATCACATAGAACACTGAGTCTGCTTTCGTTTCTCTCTCTTTCTCTCGTGAAAGAAGTGTATGTTCTCTTGCCCTCTATTTCATTACTCTTGTGGTTCTTACAATTGGTACAATCTAAGGAACGTGTTACATCTCGACTCTTGAGAGGTGACCATACTCATTTACCTCCACATTTTTCATGTATGGTCGTCATTGAAGTATCCTCCCACAAATATTTCTTTTTCTTTCATGATTTATACAATTAGCTCCTCTATACCACCAAGTGGGACTTAATGTACTCATTTCTTCATATTTTAAGTAAGATCAGCACTACTTGCACAACATATCATCTTACAACTTCATCCTTAGCTACTATTAATTATAATTGCTACTCTATTATTACTTCTTCATGGATTTAATCCGTATTGTTATAATTTCTACTCCAGTTCTACACTTACCTCTCCAAAGAAATAAAGAGCATATTTTGTGTGTCTATTTCCTTTATTTTCCCTTAAACATTTGTAAACAAGATGCCAACTTTCCTCCTGGTGGTAGTGTTTGCCAACTACATCTTTACTTGATCAACATTCCTATGTTCCAAGTAATAAAGTGACCAAAATATAGATGAATAAACTGTTCAAGTATCAAAATATGTCACCAAACTATAAGTCAATCAAACTCTGAGGTGAAAGATGTTCAATTCTAAAGGAACACAATCAATATTGATATGATTACGCATGTTTACAACAAACATAATAAAACAACATGGTACCAGAATGCAGTATTTCCTCGCGGATATGGGAATGTGTTTTGTTCCACCACACACTATTTTGGCCTTCTAGATTTCAGTGTTTGTACCGGGGTTAAATTGTAATGGAGGGAGAAAACAAGCTAACCCGTCCTTTAGAATGTTCATAAGTGGCTCAATTGGAATCAAGATCTCGACATCATCCAGGTTTGGTTTAAACTCATGAAGGGCTTAACCCTCTTCGTTTAAGCCAGGGCAACTGGTTTAGAGCAACTCTGTTAAAAAATGGCTCGACTCGTTTTCTACTCATTTCTTTCTTAAATTCGCTTAATATCAACTACAACCCACCAGACTCCCAACAAAACGGTGAAGTTAAACTCCAAGCTTTAAGTCGCGGGACACTCCTCATGCGGAGATACATTACATGTGCAAGAATTTACCCCAAAACAGATCCCTATATTTATCTATTGTTGCGAAAATTGAAATAATGTTTGTTGTTCAATTTTCAAATAGCATTAGACTAGTGTCACATTCCAAACTTCATTCCTATGGTATATCAACTAACCGTCCCACCTCCAGAATATCAATTCTAAAAGATTCACTACCTTACACCATGTCCGAGTCAAAAATCATCGAAATCACGCTCGGTTCATTTTCTAATTGAATGATTTAGAATGGCCAGAGATCAACAAATCCGTTCACGTGTGCCCTAGTCCTAACAATTATCATATAACGATAGAATTTCACTCGCCAATCTTCATTTATAAATCCGCTTATTGTGATCAATAACTAATTCAATAACTACAATTCTAAGCATCATATAAAATGAAAATCATAAACATGAATAAAGAAAACATATTCGTACTTACAATGAAATTTGAGGTCTTCAGGATGAACAGAGATCAACTGGTTATCAGTACCAGTCATTTTAACAGAAACAAAACAATGAATCAAACCTGCCTAAACAAAAACACAAGCCCTAGTTCAAAAACATGATATACCTAAGTAATGATACAAATACGAAACTTAAGGATCGTAAATGAATAAATTCGTAAACTAACATGCGGTTGAAAAACGATGGCACCAACGACAGAAAATTTCTCCTTTCAATTCGGAAATTTGGACCTTCAGCCACAAAATTCGCTTTTATAAAGAGAGAGAATTTTTGTTTACCTTTGAAATGTAGAGACGCGGAGGATCAATCAATCAAATGAAATGAAATGAAATGAAATGATGACGTCAGGTTACAAAAAGAGGAATTTGGAATGTGCTAATCTGGAAGTGGGGACAAATGAAGTGTCACTGCTATTATCACTACTAGATTTAAAGGTAAGCCCACGTGTCTTGCACTTCAAGTTCAGCTAATCGGTTTTTAATATGGAACTAATTAAGCTTTTGTGTTCACTTTTGGTTAAAGCGTACACGGAATGGGATGATCATCATCATAACTTACCCAAATTTTAATTAATCAACAAGAAAAATAAAATAATAATAATTATTATTATTATCCAAATATTTGGATCTTTTTGACTTTGGTGACTGCTTGTCGTGCAAAAGTATGAAAATTTAAGTTTCTCAGATTGCAATATCTGGTAAAAGAGGATCTTTAATTTTTTTTATGAAGATTTTGAAAAACTTTTATGATATGTTTTTGAACATTTATGACGTTGAGTTTTTTTCTACACGCACTATAAATGAAGGTGGTTGTTAAGGGCACTCAAATTTTTACTTCATAATGTTATAATAAAAATTAAGTTTGATTTTACTAAGGACATCCGCATCATATATTAGGATAATTTAAACAAATTATGGACCCATTATCATTTTCTCTCCATCTCAAAACAATATCTCTCTCTAGCCCACTACTATTCACATTTATACTTGGTACCCTATGTTGGAAATTATGTAGCAAATACAGAAATAAACTCTTTATATATCACAAAAATGTTAACTTCAATACAACAATGTAACTTCTGAATCTTCAAGGCGTGATGTCACTTTCCTAACTACAGTATTTACCCCACACGAATAACTTCGGTATACAAACGGGAATCTGCAAATCCGTACTCAAGATACAATGAAGCAACTTGCACTGCTTGCAACTTGTATATTTGAAGACAGCCCTTGGATGTAACAGCGAAGAACAGTCAATCAAGTTCTTATTCTGTTTATGTGCACAAAACTGAATAAGAGAATTTGTATCTCCTGAAATTTATAAGAGAGTAATAGCAGGGTTTGGAAATCTGAAACTAGTTTTTGTTATCAATCTAATTTCGTTTTAGGTTGCCTTTATTTATAGATAATGAAAGGCTTTGTCTTCAAGAGTCATGACTGTTGAATTAACAGTCTTAAGTCAGTTCCGAACAGGTATGTCTGTTAATTACCAACAGTCTTAAGTCATTTTCGAACAAGTATAATAATACCAAATCGGTTTTGCACGGGTCAACCAAAAAGTGACCGCCCCCGAGCTACCGCGATCCGACCCGGACGAATCCCGGCAATTCGCTACCACTGCGGACACGCGGCGTGCAAAGTGCAAAGTGCGCCACTAGCGCCTCTACAGCCCACTGCCCCGCACCCGCACGCGCGCGTGTGCGTACGGTGCTTCGCACCGTATTGAGGTCTCTTGAATAGCCTCTTAAATGCTAGATGAATTAACTCTTTATCTTCCATTTGTACTTATTAAGTGCACAAATTCTTAATATTTTTTCAATGTGGGACTCAAAGGTTGCTCACTCCTTTTATAGCTTAGTGGTAACACTTAGCTTTGTACATTTTCCAATGTGGGACACTATCCCCTTTTATATTTGGGTTAGCTTCCCACCTCTTCCACACACTTTCAATGTGGGACAAGCTTTTTAAGCTTTTACACCCAAAACTCTTACTCACTTATTTTATAAAATCTCCAACACCCTATTGCACCACCACCAAAACCATCTCAAACTGCCTTGATAATGTGTTATTATTATCGAGTAACATTGTCATTTTAGAGCATTTCAACTACTTTAACTCAATGGATAGTTGACAATATAATAAAAACGTTTATGGACCTCCAAACACCACTCAAAAGAGTTCAAACAATTCTCTAGATGTATCCTCCTTCATTGGTATATGATTTTGCCTTTTTAATGTTCAAAAAGGTTGAACAAGGACACTCGAGGTTGCAATGATTTGGGAGTTTTTTGGTATCTAGAACCCGAACCAAACCTATATTTTTTTAATAAAAAGTTTTGGTTTCAGTAGAAGACAGCAAAGGTGGTCCTAAAATTGGAATTAATATACAAATTCATTTGTCTTAAATAATAACTAAATTGGTTTGGCATTGAAGCCCCGAACACTCTGGCCTAAATTGTTCTTTAGATATCGAATCCATGTAATTAGTTCGTGGTTTAAGACTTGAACCAAAATTTTTGCAAAATATTTGTTGATTCGCTAGCTTTGTTCCAAGTTCTTCGCCACCATCACTCGAGCAAGTACTATATCCACTACACCAAATCTGCCGAATTGTCAAGGTCATTGACCTTGACAAATCCAACTTGTTAAGGTCAATGACCGTGACATTTCGAGGCGAGATAACTTTTTTTGTCACGATCGTGTCGCGGTCAATGATCGTGACACGTTTGTCACGGTTTATAACCGTGACAAAGTCGTGACCCTTTTTAAAAAAATTGTCATGGCCATTGACCGTGATAATTCTGGGCAGAATTTAAAAAAAATCTGTTGGGTAGTATGGCCACTGCTACTGCCCAGCAGTATATTTGTACCTGTTATAGCAACGTTGCACCTGTTCCAAACATCATATATCCAAACAAACTAAAGATAATGCAAATATATATTCAAAATAGAAACTATTTAAGAAGAAACAACATCACCATCAATTATCTCAAATCTACAAACTATTTGCATGGAAAAGAGATTTTGTACCGCGACGCTCGGGGACACATCCTTATCCTTCCCTTCTCGTCCGAATAGCCACATAAGTATAGAGCATATGTGGCCTACCCTTAGGGCCACTCCCTGTCCCCTGAATTGAAATAAAGTAAAATTAGTATCCGCCCCTCAAATATAGATAAATATAAATCGTAATTGAAATCGAAATCGAAATTGACATATAAATATAAATATAAATACATTACATGTAGTGTCACTCAAACAGCTAACTTGAGCTCATATGGCACCTCCTTCCAACTAATGTACCCCGGGCAATCGTGTCAAATATAATTCTCTTCATATCTAAACACTAAGAAATACCATAATCCTATGGAGTTATGCGTTGCAAATTCCTTCCAACCGTTGTGTAGCCAAAAATCAGCAGTTGAAGTTGTCAATTCCACCTTTCAATGGTCTCCCATGTTTTGCTAGAAGTTCCAAGTGGTGGGGTATGGAAAGTGGAATTGACAACTTCAACTAGTGATGTTTGGCTACATAACGGTTGGGAGGAATTTGCATAGCATCGCTCCATAGGATTATGGCATTTCTTAGTGTTCGGATAGACGAAGAGATTCAGTCTCCTCTCCACACATAGGACACCCCAAATAACTATGTACTAATCACCTATTAAAGGTAAGAAGCGTATATTCATGGATTAGTATAAACAAATCTTAGATGTAGTTGGAATATTTATGTATTAATCTCCTCTCCACACACACACACTACACAAGAGTGAAAATGATAAAGTGCAGATCAATTAAAAGCATTAAAAATGGATGTTTCGGTACAAATTGAAATATTTATTACAAATTGAAAAATTGTTTCAAATTCGGGTTATCATCAAAAATGGATTGATATTCGGTAGGAGCAGCCAAGTCATCCACACTACTATTTAGACGCCTTGGTGCGTGTTGGACAATTGACCACGGCTCGTTGTTGATATACTCCGAGTAAAACACTTGCTTAACCTTTTGAAATGCACAAACAAACGGCTCATCGCTCACGTGGTCGTTGCTCTTCAACTTGGACAAGTCAACCATGATCAAATTGGTGACAGGGTCAACTTTACAAGCATTTTTATCCTCAACTCTTACCCATTCACAGTAAAATACAACCTCTTTGAAGCTTATATAATCCAATTCAAATATATTTTGGATTACACCATAGTAAGTCATTTCAGGTTCAACGAGGTTTTTATCTTTTGCGCTCGCTCGAAAGAAAGTAAGAGTCAAACTCTTCTTTTCTAAAAGAGTCAAATGATTGCACACCCTCTTCCCACAACTCATTTAATTCTTCTACCAAAGGAGCCAGGTAGATATTAATGTCATCACTTGGTGCCTTTGGCCCAGGTATCAATAAAGCCATTATCGAAAATTCAGGTCTCATACACTGTGAAGGAGGGAGGTTGAGTGGGGCTAGGATCACTGGCCATACACTCTGATTGGTGCTTAGATTTTCAAATGGATTGAAACCATCTGTTGATATAAACAAACGAATGTTGCGTTGTTCTCGAGCAAAATCGGGATACTCAAAATCCATCCTCCGCCATGCAGTAGAATCAATAGGGTGACGCATGATATTACCCCCTACTTCTGCCCTAGCATGCCAAGTCATTGCCTCTGCAATCCATGGTACTGTGAAAAATCGCTTTAATCTAGGCCCAACGGGAAAATATTTTAATACTTTTTTAGGCACTTTTGAGCTTGTGCCTTCCTTACTAGTAGATTGGACATATCTAGGTTCATCGCATACCGGACAACGATCGAGATTTTCATACTCCTTTAGGTATAGTATGCAGTCATACACACAAGCATGAATCGATTTATACTTCATTCCCAAACCTTTCAAACTGTTCTTCATAACAGGATAGCTATTTGGAAGTGTATTCACCTTGGGTAATAAGCCCTTCGCCCATTTCAGAATTCCCGTCACGCTATTGCCAGACAAACCGTACTGCGTCTTCAAACTGTGCAAACCAACCATGGCATGTAAAGTTGTTTGATATTTCTCACAGCCAGAGTATAACGGTTGGGTCGCCTTAAATTTTAAACTTTGGTAGTCATCGTCAAGTTTTATCGTGTTATCTTCACGAGCACTTGAATCTTCTACATCATCAGTAACCTCATTCTCCTCAGCTTCATAAACTCCGTACGCATCATCAACTAAATCCTCTAACATATTATGATCTACATCGTCCCCTTCTACATCTATTCTACTTGTTGAAGGTTGTTGTGAAGGTTGGTCGGGGACAAAAGGAACTTTCAATTCATCGTGAAAACTCCAAAATCGATAACTATCTTGCATACCCGATCTTAACAAATGTAGTTCAACTGTTTTCCACTCAAACACCTTACCATTCTTACACCTAGCACACGGACACGGAAACTCTTCATCATTACGACATCTCTTTGCATATTTCACAAATTCGTTAGCACCTCTGCGAAACACACACCCCATTCTATTAGTTTCACCCATCCACTCTTTGTATTTCGGATATCCCATCACAGCTACCACAACTAAACACCTATTAAAGGTAAACAAAACTTAGATTTATAGTATGTTTTATTTAATTATCCCATCATTTAATTATCCTATTAAAGGGTAAGTGGTCCTATCCCATTCAAGACTGCATTTTTCTGTAATATACTTAACAGCTCATGCACATTGTTACGATTTGAAAAAAATTCGACAGCATATCCCCTTAGTTCTCCAAGTACACGACGTAGATTGGCAGGTGTGAGTGTTATTTCAATTGGTCAATTGAAATAACAGTCACACTTGTCAATCTAATATGTACCCAGAGAACATTAAGATACGACTGCAGAACTTCCTCCAAAAGTAACAACTTTAAGCCAATAAGAATATTATACAGAAATTATACAGTCTCAAACTGTCCAAACGGGACAATTCGAGAGATCTCATTACAGGGGTAATGACTCTCGAACGGGTCTAAGGTCTATTGAATGCGTACGCATAAGAACTAGAAGGCTAGTATCTATGCGCACTATATTTAATTTCAAGTATGTTTCATATAATGGGTTAATTCAAATACAAAAATAAATTCATGGGTTAATTCAAATACAAAAATACAAATTCATGGGTTAATTCAAATATATACACACACACACACCTCCCTCCACACCCCCCCCCCCACTCACCACACACACACACACACACACACACACACCTCCCTCCACACCCCCCACTCACCACATACACACACACCGCCACCCCCACTCACTGTTTAAAATAATCTCAATGTTAATTTCATGTAGTGACTGTTTATTTAAAATAATCTCAATGTTAATTTCATGTATTGAATTTCTACTATTGTTTTGTGCTTTTTATAAATCATATTCAATGTTAGATATGTGTTTTGTTAAGATATCTAAGCTGTTCTATAGAATTATTTTTTGTATCTTGAAGTTTAAGTTCTAAAATAATCAACCTAAAGTTGTGGTTCATAAAGTATTATCACAAATATAAACTAAGAGTGATAAAATAACTTTGAGACATATAAATTAATTGTGACAAAGTAAGATTATGCACCAGAACCTAAAATTTAAAAAAAGTGTTTTTATTTAAACCCCACTTTTCTTTCTATAACTCCTATTTTATTAAACTTTAAATATAATTAAGGGTGTATAGAAAAAAAAGTTAAATAGGAATAAAAACAACATTTTTAAAATATGAAGGGCTCACCAATTTGATCAAATTTTTCAACAACATAGACTAAATGATATTTTATTTTTCATGCTTTTAGCAATTTCGGATGCCATTTTAACCCTTATTGTAGTTTTTTGTTGTAATGTCATTTAAAAAAAATCATTTAGGTATGTAAATATATTGTAATAGATCTTGCCTTCCACAAAATGATATTTTATGGTAAAATTTTATTTGATGGATATAAAGTCATGTGATACCTATATGTGTTATTTTGCATCTAATAAAAACAAAAAACGCCATATATGGTTTTTTTCTCCATTAGTATAAGTATATAGCGATTATTTCACACTTAAATCAAATATTAAGCCGGCCTTCATTTTTTTATGACATTTGTAGAAAATTACTTATTTATTTTGAATGAAAATAAATTGTTATCCAATATTTTTGGATATTATTTATAATTATGAAACTCATACACAAATTAATGTTGTATCAAAATAATATTACATTTTTAACCCCCTACCCCCACCCTACCCCACCCCCTACCACCACTCTGCCCCCACCCTACCCCCACCCTGCCCCACCCCCTACCCCCGCACACGCACATATATACACACATACACACAAATATATATATATAAATGGAAGAGAGAGAGAGAGAGAATTAAACCTGAAAGTAGAGAGAGAGAGAGAGCAGCGTCGAGAGAGAGAGAGGGAGGGAACGGCGGGAGGGAAAAAAGAAGGGGGAAAGGGTTTTTGCTGCAAACATTATCACGGTCGTGTCAAGGTCATTGACCGTGACAATTATTTAAAAAATTGTCACGGTCATTGACCGTGACAATTCTTTATCACGGTCGTGTCAAGGTCAATGACTGTGACACAAAACGCGTGTTTTTTGTCACAGTCAATGACCTTGACAAGGGTGACCGGCTGAAAGGTGACAATTTTGTCATTTTGGTGTAGTGATCATTTATTTTCATCCCCACGATTTAAACCAATTCGCTTAAAAATGTTTTATTTTTTCCAGAATCTATTCATAGATACTAACTTTGTACATTCTTTGGGATGCACTGGTAAATAGAGATGAAAAGAAAATACAGGCCTATAATATTGCTCTAAAAGTTGATGTTAGTAATCAGTTTTTCACAAAACAGGTTGGAACCTACATGATTTTATTACATAAACAGTGTTTGATCAATTGCTTAAAATAGTAAGTTTAACCCATACTTGATTTTATATTTAGTCATTTCCCTCACGTCACGAATTGGTTAGTTGAGATCTCAAAATCAAGGTAGAGCGATAATAATTGTGATCATAGCAACCAAGTCAGAGGCATAACCGATAACATAGAATGGTCATCTTCACTTGGGGTGTGAAAGGGAAGGACAATATAGAGATAGTGAATGGCCCACCCAAAGTAAGGATGAGAAAAGGTCAAATGGAGATTCATTGACTAAAAAATGCAATTACCCGTTTATATTTAAGTGAATCTCCTTGGATGATGATTAGTGGATGCCACAAGTGTATAATTGAATCCAAAACCCTTCTCTATCGAATACACTAGTTGGGCATTTATATGAATCGTTATTAGATGTCCTTGTTTGAGATGGATAGGGTGACCATGTGATCTATCTTTCGTCATTTAGTTTTCATTCTTAGTATCAAAAAAGAAAGACATATATCGAGGGCTTTAGTACAATTGAAGACTCCGTTTGCGATCCCCGACATTTTTGTTACTAAAAGGCAATATGCATGCATGAATGCATTATGGGTGGTACTCCCGCATGCAAAGTATATGTTGTTCACATTCCACGTCATTTGGAACGTGGAAACTCATCCAGTGAATGAGATAATTGATAACGGATTATTCAAAAAGTTCTTAAACAATTGGGTTAGAGCAAGATTATAATGAGGTTTGGTGGTTGTTTAATGTGGATTGGCCAGCAATAACTTTAATTACATCGTTCGTGCATGGTATAATATGAGGAATGATTCCTTCATGCGTGGATGAATTTTATTAAACATCATGGGAACATAACAACAGACGAAAGTGACAGTGAGCAAAAAAAATAAAAATAAAAATTGAATAACTCTCAATAAGCATTTGACTCGGTGTGGGCCAAAACGGACAATCTCTTGATGTTGTAAACAACAAGGATTAAGAAAGATTTTAAAAATTCCTTGCATGAAACAAATCATGGACACACTATCCCACTTTTCATCGAACTCATGCGTCAGGTGTTTCATTCCTACATTCATATGATATTAAAGGAGTTTAAACTTGTAAAGTTGTTAAGATGGATGGCAACATGTGCGACCGTGTATTGCGCACTGTGTATAGCCTCTCATGAGCTCACGAGTTGGTTATGTATCAGATGTAGGGTTGTCTGATACCTTGGGACGAGTTAGATTCCATTGTAACAAACTAATCATTATCCTCAATTTAGAAATGGTGATTAGTGAAGCTTTTTAAGCCTGCTTTGTAACCTTTTTTCTCCACCACTTAGAGCATCTGTATTGATAAATTCCAACGAAAGGTAAGTACACAAACTTTAAAAGGTGAGTTACCTTTCGTTTAGACAGAGCAAATACACTGGTGAAAGGTAAAATAAGTTCCTACGAATTAATATAGTTCGTAGGAACCCAAATTTAGATTTTTAATGTGGTAATAATATTTTCTACGAACTTCTGAAGTTCGTAAGAATTCTTACGAAGAAAACAAGTTCGTAGGAACCCTTACAAACTTCAGAAGTTCGTAGGAACCCTTTAAAAATTCTCCCACCAATTTGTATCTTTACGGAACCCTTACAAATTGAACAACGGAATTTGCTCGCTGAACTTCATCAGTGCAGGCAGTCCAATTTGTAAAGATACAAATTTTCTTGGCATTTTGCATCTCCATGTGGATGCTCTTATTAGTGAAAAGAAGATGACGAAACAGCAAAGGGTGTTGTGTAGAGTATATTGCAAATGTGCAAACAATTAACAATTTTATCTTAATATTTGTGTTGTATTTCACTATTATTATTTTTTTTTGCAATACTCACACAACAAAATTCAGTTATTTCAAGATGTGAAAAAATATTGTCCATTTTTTATTTTATTTTTTACTTTCGACCCTCTACTATTGAAAATAAAAAATAATATGAGTCTAAAATGCATCCCCCAAATCGTCACCTAAAAGATGTGGTATTACAGTAAATATTGTAGATTGAAGTGTAATAATGACAGAGCATAACCCTTTATTTTTTATGTCACATCATTTGGTGGATGATTTAGAGATGTGTTTAATAACATAGCATTACTCTTTGAAAGTTATGTAAACGGTTAAGAATCTTGGTATGTACAAAATTATAATTGGTATAATTCTCTTAAAATGTGGAGCAGACCTTTGGGATCCTGCTAAAAAATGACACCCATTTTTATTGGCCAATTAATCATTAGCCTAATACAGCAAAAATAAACTTACACAAAAAAGTGAGAATCGATGCTTCAAGTGAGAGTTATTTGTTTTATTTTCTATAAATTTACCTTAAATCAAATTATAAATTGTTAAAATAAAATAGGGTAGAGATAAAGTATTTGAGAGTAATAAAAGTTCCTTAATTAGCATGTCAATGAGGAGGAGGGGTTACCCCCCATTTATAGTGCAAATGGGTGACTACCTAAAGACTCCATGTTCTCATACAATAAGATTATAATGCGAGCATCCTAACCAAATGTGGACATCCATATTAAATATGAATTTACAACATTCCCCCATGTATGTACACCAAATTCATTACTCGGTGATTATTGCCTCATTAGAACTTTATTAAGAAAATCCCAACGGGAAACAACAAATTGAATGAAAAATAATACAACTCTTGTGATCAATAAATTGGTGTTGGACGCATTTGATACTGCCTCGATAGAACCTTTACTAAGATAGATAACAATAAGAATGGTCAACAATGTTTTAATTCCAACTCAAACATCCTCCAATAGTCCAATAATATAAAAATCTCAGTATAATATCCCAAATACAATTGTGGAATCACAAACAACTCAAGAATCCAAATGTTGTCTCATATGTAATACACAACGAAAAAAAAGTAAAGCGTACAAAAAGTAAATCTCAAAATTCTAGCCTCCTCTCTAAGATCTGAGTCCAGTCTTAAAAGCTCAAACCTACTATGAGAGGTTAGTCGACACAACACGCCAGTGCCCACAACAAGAATACTAGGTACGTTTCCCAAAGAGGGTAACATAACGTAGTCGATAATACCAAATGAAATAAATATCACAGTATAAACTTTTAAATCACAATAATAATCAAACTTATAATCTTTTATATAACAATAACAACTAAATCTTGAATCTTTATTAATGTTCATAAGATAATATAATAGTTTCAACTGTATAAATAATAATAGGGTTTAATAATGTTTTATATTGTAAATATAAAGAATTATCTACTTACTAAAGATAGTAACAACAAACCATATAGCGAGTCAATCCCAACTATCTACTCATTAATCAACACTAATAATATAACTTTATAAAAGGAGGTCTCAGTAAACTACCGGTTTATCAATCGATTCTAAAGAAACTCATAATATTCAACTTATCAATATCGTTACAAGTCTTTTATCCACTTTCTAATTTCATATTATGTTGATTTCATCATTTGAATTTCAATTAATTACTTTGTTTCGTACTTCATTTATATTATAGCCAAACAGCCTTATAAATATCACATTTTAAAGAAGCATTAACCATGTATCTCTTTCTTATCTCATTTATGTCATATTCTCCTTGTTATCTTCATTCTAGCTAATCGGCCTCCCACATGGCCCCAAATATCTCAATGTATTCAATTAACTCATTCGTTAGTTCAATTAATTAACCTCTAATTGATTACAATGTAACGGTCATGCTCCCCTTTTCTTCGGCCATCTCAAGAAATATGCGGTACGTGAAAAAAGAACCTTCATACAAACCCATCACTTTCTGCTATGCAGTGCTGAAAAAATCGTCGCCACTTACCACGCAATGCCAATAAGGAACAATCATATAAACCTGTAGTTGCTTGCTTCACAATACGAAAAAATAGTAGCCACCATGCTATGCAACGCAGAAATTCCTCAACATCATGTGACGCACAAACAACTCATTGCACATCCTAACACCACATATTATTTACATCCTCAAAAATATCAACAAATCGTGCAATGCACCAAAAGTCCATAACAAACCATACTCCATAAAGAACTGCCACACAAACCGTTGTGTGGATACCCCGATTTTCAATCGGGGTGTGGCTCGTTTTATCCCACCCAACAAAATACCCTAAACTCGATCTCACCAAATCCCTAGAGGTAAAACGATAATCCCTCCTTCCCTAATAATCATGCCCAAATCCAATGTATGTATCTCCTCCTTAGCCGTCCATATGGAACCCCATCCAAATCTAATGGTCATCTTCCTTTTATCGATCAGTAGAAGGTCTGACTCAGGCCCCCATAAATAGAGGTCCCCATTAACCTTGAAATCGACACCAAAATTCGATTTCGATCTGATTTTCTCACTTTCTTCTCTCCCAAGAGTCCGAGTACTCAAGCTCATTCTGAAAAAGTCCCGAAGAATTTCCTACTTCGAAGAAGTCTCTTTCCTCCCAGGAAAGTTCATACTTCAGAAAAGTCGCTTCGATCCCAAAATATGTTGGTATTTCTTAAAAACCGCCTTTGAAATAAAAATAAAGGCAAACCTCTGCACGCATTCGGCGAACCTCGGCATTTCTAAATGGAGCTCTGCCCACCTCAAGCACCTCAAATGAGGACACTCCCCTAGAAAAGATTCGATTTACGGTACAAGGGTAAGGAAACTCTGCTCGAATTTAAGGTCAAACACCCTCTATATATTAAAGAACATGTGTCTACATTTCGGGTCAAATACCCTATATATCAGTATGGGAGTGTGGGGGTGTGGGGGTGTGGGGGTGTGTGTGTGTGTGTAATAAACTGTCTATACTTGCTTATCTCTTTAACACAGACCCCGTGCAAGGGACCAGGTATGCACTTTGCAATGTTTTATGTATTTTAAAGTTGGTTTCTAACCCAGCACCTCTCTTAATTTTCTTGACATGATCATATGGTAAAAAAATGTTAATAAAACATCACAAAAACTATTATGAAACATGAAAAAATATTTTTGAAAACCGTTGTGAGGAAAGTGCATGTGATCCAAGTCAATCTGAAACTTTACACAAGTCAAAGTTTAAAATCTTATTACTCCCACCACTTCTCCAAACGAATAAAGCCTATCCTCGCGACGGCATCCCCAATTTGTGTTTTCATATCAAATACTTGTCAAACGTCGACCTATGATTAGATATACTTTTAAGATATAAATATATCAATCCAACACAACATAAATGTTATATTAAGGGCAAGGTTCCACAAACACCGTACTGTTGTATATTGTATACCCAGAGTATATTATCTCCTATACTTGCAAATATGCACCGTTTGTTACAAATATGTTGGTTTTTCTCACAAATCTCCTTGGATACATAGGCATTATACCGAACTAAACTTGTGAAACCCACACCTCATAATACATCTTTTGGCATATTATTTCTTAGGGATGCCTCCATCTTTAGTCCAAACACCCATATCTATAATCCAACCCTTGTGTTGGAACTACATTGTCTTGTATTCCACATCTCCTGGGGTATATAAGCATTATACCGATATTCATTCCAGATCGTGACTTTATTCAACTCTTGGAAATCGACACGCAACCATAAATGTTTAACCCTCACAAGTAACACGGGAGCACCCTAAGAGAGATGCACCTCCTGATGGAGATTTTACCAATAGCTGCTCAGTCTGGACTTACATCTCCGAAGGTTCGATAGGGTTAGATTAAATCAGCCTAATAATTGTAGTTGTAATCCTCCTTGTCGCTTTGATTCACTCACGAGGTAAGACATTCGACAACACTTAAGTTATCGTTTCATTTGCGGATGACAACTACGGTACTAATCCGTGTACTAAAAGCCAAACATTCTCATCTCTCGACGTTCACTAGGTTTCATGCGTGGGATGTCTCGCAAAGCGAAATCCAAACAAGGAACCCCCCCCCCCCCCCCCGATACACTACAAACCAGTGTTGTTGGTCAATGAGATTTGGGTCCATCGGTATTTGACTAGTACCTCTCATCCTTACTTCTTGCTAAGAATTTAACTTACCTCCTCTCATAATACGTGAGGATACACTCGACACAATTCTCCTACTGTCTTGGCGTTAGACTCGATTATATACTACGGGATAGTCCCTATGCTCAGAAACATTTTAACAAATCTTGAATTCTCTTAATAGACCTTTCTGCCCACCGAAATTAGGTGTAACCAGATGACGTACTCTTCTTTATACGCCACCATAAAAATATATATATGGCCTTGTCTCCTCTCAAGTGACATTTAGTATAAAATCTAACAAGCACAAAAATATCACTATAATGGTATATTATCACTAAACCAGTTGTTAGCTAATTTAAAAAAAATCAAGATAAGAATGTATTATACGCTCACATTTCCCAATGTTTAGTTATAAGATGTAACGCATCTAAGTTGTTCGAGAATTCCCTTTCTCTCTTTAAAGGATATCATTAAATAATGAAGTATCGTACCTCCAAACGCAGGGGATAGTTGCGGTATCAATGGCATAACCGCATATCGGGCATTATAGATGCATCCATAGTGGACTCCTTGATGTTGTTGTGGTGCCTGCGGTGTTGGGGTAACTATCCAGGCTTCCTCGTATTGGGCATTCTGAACTCGTACATTATCTAGTTGTAGGCAGTCCCTCCACTGGTGACCCTGTTGTTCACACTTATAACACTAACCCTGAAGCCCTTTCCCTCTTATGCCTAGTTGTCCTTGCTGATTAGGACGAGGTTTGTCACAAGCCAAATCTGGGCAGACCCGATGTGTATGGCCATTTAACCCACATTTAAAACACCTCTTGGTGGTAGTCCTCTTCTCCTGGCTTTGTTGGGTCTGGCGAGTTTGGCTCTTCCCGCCAAATCTATTGCCCTTCGAACCTTGACGACACTGAGGCACTTGTCGCTGCTGCGACGGTATTTTCCCTTTGTTTCTAACTTTAGCAATGGCATATTGATCGACTTCTCTCGTTCTTTTGCCTCTACAGGCTACACGCTGCTATTTTGGTACTACAATATTGCGGTAGTCACTGCATGTGCCACGATATTTTCTATCTCAGTGATTTTTGCTTTTTCTTGGCGTACCTGAGGTACTTGTTGGTCTTATCTCGCATTTGTTCCCTTGTCAGTTTTAGTTTATACCTCCCTCAAGAGTGATATCTGAAATTTAACAGATTTATATAAGCCCATCGACCATACATAACATTCTAGCAGAAGAACGTAGTCCACAAAACGTAATCAAGGAGTGCAACAGTCCTAATAATAGGGCTCTATCTCAAAGGACGATACGCGGAAACATAACAAGCCGTACAGATCCTAAGGACACTATAACCTGATGCTCTGATACCACCTGTGACACCCCGTCTAATTAAATACCGGGTAGCTAATCCTTTATTCAAATTAATACAAAATGTCAAGTTGGTTCAGTTCATAGCATCACTGTCAAAAATATTTTTAAATAATTACTAGCCACCTAATATTTAAAAAGTGAGTTGTCAATTTTAATTAAATTAGATTAACATGCAACCAATTAAATTATTAGCTAAAGATATCACAATCACATCACGGTCACAATAGAATAATAATGGAATAAAAATGAGTCTGGAATAACACTCCTCTGAATAATCCAGATACGGAATAAAACCAAATACCAAGTCTGAATAATAAATAAATTAACTCCAAAATTGAAATGAAATTGAGTATGATAAAGTTGTCTCTAAAAGAAAAGGGGGTGACATGCCCTAACAGATGAATGAATCTGAAATAAAATCGATGTATATGGAGGCGTCTACTGTAGAGGTTCTGTAACTTCCACTGCAGCTACAACACGTCACTGAAATGGAACTCCTAAGCTTGGCGTCCCTGTGGCTGGGCACCTAAAAAGTTTTACAAGAAAAATATATTTGAAAGCAAACGGGTCAGAGCCCGATGTGAAAACAGTTTACAATATAGCAAGTGTTTAATTGTATTAAACAACGAATAATAAATACATGTTAGCTACGTGCTCTCACATGAATTTCTCACCACTCAACTAATGTGCGCGTTTAACGTATACCTAACCCATATTAATTATGTCGTTAACTAACTAGTCTGTACCGCTTCCTATCCTCACACTATATTATAGGGGTTTATTAAAGACATTTTAACATAACTTGCGTGTATCTTACCTTTTTAGTTCTCAAATTAATCTATAATAATTACTATAGTAAATTCTCATTTTTAACCCTACTCAAAATGTCTCATGTATACACATTCACACTTTAACAAAGAGTCTATTATAATTAAAAGTATATTAATCTTAACATAAATATACAAATTAGGTCACCCCTAGGCTAAGCTGCGGTGCACACATACTCTGTTATCGAATCTCGGTACATCACGTACATAAGGACTACGTGTTTCGAATCTCTCAGGAACCGTTTTAAAAGTAAAATCACACATATTGGAGGCGAACATAGTTCACATACCCATGGGTCACGCACATACCTACGCTCCCATGGGCAGCTGACTTATTAGTTCACAAATAAGTCGTTCACAGCCCTATGTCCTTAAGGTACCAATCTAAATCCCCCTGTAGGCACACAAAGATTAGATGGCCCTGATCCGAAAACCGACCTCCCGTGATAGCAAGTATGGTAGGTATGTCATACACATATAAATCAATATACTCATCATTCACACTACTTAGATAACATTTAATATTAATAAAGGTATGTTCTCCATCCCTATTCCATTACTCCAATCGTACATTTTTTAATCCTTCGTATAATATATAATAAAGTCCACCGACACATCTCACGTCGTAGTTCAAGTACTTAAAACTTAGCCCAAAAATTACCAAGTCTCCTATTATTCCATCATTTCAATCCAATATCCTTAAGGTCCATATTTTTTCCACTAACCTTATATTATCAAACTATATAGATTTAACTCATTAATTCGCAGTCTCTAATAGTACCTCACTCGTCGAACCTTATTAAGTCTAACATAAATCCCAACTTTAATTCTAATAATAATTAGGGTCTCATATACACGCCTACTGGTCTTCCTTAAATCAAAGAGTGTTCATAAGGTCCTCACCAATAATTCTCTAGGGTCGAAATTGTTAAAATTCAACAAGGGGAAAAATATAACAATTTCTTGGAAGGTCGATCGATCGACCTTGAATGTCGATCGATCGATCGCACCAGTTGAGGCTACGGACTTCTTCGTTTTTCAGTCCTAGATTTGTCCCAAAACTTCATTACAAGGTATGAAATTCTAAACTAAGGATATAGGATCACTATACAACCTAAATACATTATTTTTAACGTTCCAAAACCATTAAATCATCAACAGATAGCCTTATAGGGATCAAATCTTCATAAAAACCCTAATTTTCTATTTTCTTCAAGAACCATGGTATTTCTCTTCTTAAATCCATTTTTAATTCATCAAGGGTTATTTTTTGGTTTCTGAATTTCATACAGAACTAATCTACATGCAATTCCTATCAAAGATTTAGAGTTCTACACCAAATTACTTGAGTTTCCATCATCTTTCAACGCTATTAACAATTTTTACACTAACATGGAAGAAGTATGCACTGAAAACTAATGAAATAAAATCACTTGCCTTAAGTTTGATGTTCAAATTCGTTGATGGTGTCCAAGGGCTGGTTCTTTCCTTCTTTTTGATCACAATTTCGTCGAAAGTGGTGGTGGTTTTGGTTTGGAGACCTTCTGTAACTTCTCCTCTAACTCACGTAGTCCACTCTTTGCTTTTTGGATGATAATGGCCCTAATGGCCTTCCCAATAATAATTAAATAACCCTAAAATTCGTGGGTCTTGTTTCCTTAAATTTTAAAGTTACCAAAATACCCTTCTGGTTTGTCGGTTTGGCCTAAAAGTGCCCCGAAACCCAAACTAAACTCTCGGCTATTGTTTTCTGACTATCTCGACCCCTCCAGACTCGTTGGCGCACTCAAAATGACCATACAGATGATAAAATTATAATTTACTTTTTAATCTAATTAAATTGATTCCTGACGCGACTGACACGCGCGTCCCAACTAAATTTTTCGAATTATCGTATTTGTAACTGGCGACAATTATAATAATTTCAGTAATCATATATTACAATATATCCTCAGTAATATTCAGTATTATTATAATAATCAAATACCAACTCACGTCTCGCTAGTATTTAAATCTGGATTAATTTCCAATAAATTCCCATTTAATTTAATTAATCCAATTAAATAAAATCAATAAAATTACGGAGTATTACATACTTCCCCCTAATAACAGAATTTCATTCCAAAATTCGGAAATAAAGTATACCTGGCAAAAATAACTCTGGATAACGCTCGCGCATCTAATCCTTTCGCTCCCAGGTGGACTCCTCGGCATTATGATGCCGCCACTGAACACGTACAAATGGTACTATCTTCGACCTCAGTTTCCTCTCGTTGTGGTCCAAAATAGCAATCGGCCCCTCCTTATAGGAACTATCAGGTTGTAGATCGATGTCGTCTAAAGTAATGTGGGTATGGGCCAAATCATCCCTAAGATATCTCCTTAATGAGGAAATATGGAACACGTCATGAATCATATGCAAGTGTTCCGATAACCCAAGTCTTTAAGCAACTGGCCCAATTCGCTCGATGATAGGAAATGGCCCCACATATCTAGGTGCCAATTTCCCCTTCTTCCCGAAACGCATAATCTCCTTCATAGGAGATACTTTGAGTAGCACCTGGTCCCCCACCTTGAATTCTCTGAAGAACCGCTTGGCATCGGCATTACTCTTATGTCGGTCCTGAGCTACCCGAATACGGCTCCGTATCATCTCTACCCTCGCCGAAGTATCCTGAATCTCCTCCGGCCCAAGGAGCTTGCTATCCCCCACCTCTAGCCAATATGCTGGGGAACGACAAGGTCGACCGTACATTGCCTCGAATGGAGTCATGCCAATAATAAACTGGTAGGAGTTATTATAGGCAAACTCTACCAGTGGAAGATACTGCTCCCAACCACCTCCAAAGTCTAGGATGCACATACGCAACATGTCTTCCAATATTTGATTCGCCCGCTCGGTCTGACCATATGCCTACGGGTGATATGCTGTACTCAACCGCAACTCTGTACCCATGGCTTCCTGGAAGTTCTCCCAAAATCGTGAAACAAATATCTTGTCTCGGTCAGACACGATATCGCGAGGCACCCCGTGGAGTCTCACTATTAATGCCATGTTTTGCTTAAGTCTAGAAATATGCAAATTATTTTAAGCATAAGCCTACCGCTATATATATATAGAGAGAGAGAGAGAGATGTACCGGAATGTGTATAGAGAGAGAGAGAGATGATCGTCGAAATATGTGAGGAAGAGGAAAAGGGGTCGCCGTTGTTGCAATTAGAGAGAAACCAATTACCAATTTATACCGATTTCAATATACAAATACCAATTTTAGAATACCAATTTCAATAAACAAATACCAATTTCAATATACAAATACAATAGTTGTACATTACATAAATACACACACGCAATGTACAAATACATACACAAAAAATTGAAGATAGAGGACGTTACCTTAGGTCAAAGAGAGTTTTAAGTGACTAAAAACTTGAGAGATATGAGAGAGTGAAATTCCAAATTTAGTCAAACCGTGGAACCCATGATCCCCGTTGATCCAAATTCCTAATGCATAGATGATTGGACAAACAGTAATATTTGCAAAGATTAAATAGCTTATAAAAATTTAACTTAAATTAAAAAATTGGAGGCAACTGTAATACCCCGTAATTTTATTGATATTTATTTAAGGGATTAATTGAATTAAATGAGAATTAATTGGAAATTAATCCGGATATAAATAATAACGAGATGTGAGTTGGTATTTGATTATGATGTTAAAATTAAAAAATTTATGAGTAGTGGAAATATTAAATTGTCGGGAGATCAAAATATGGCAATTTGAAAATTTAGTTGGGACGCGCGTGTCAGTCGCGTCAGGAACGTAATTAATTGAATTAAATAGTGAATTTTATTTGTATCAACCGAATGGTCATTTTGAGTGTGACAGCGTGTCCGGAAGGGTCGAATTAGTCAGAAAACACTAGCCGGGAATTTAGTTTGGGTCCCGGAGCATTTTTAGGCCATACCGGCAACCCAAAAGGGTAGTTTGGTAATTTTAAAAATAGAGGAATTAAAACCCACGAATTTTAGAGGTTATTTTTATATTAGAAAAGAACCCACTAAGCCATTATCAGCATTTGGGAAGCTAGAGGGCTACGGGAGTTATAGGGGGAGTTGGAAGAAGTTCGAAAAAGGAAACCCTAGCCACCATCACCAGCTTTGGAAGAAATTTGTAGAGAGAGGGAGGAGAATCAACATTCAATTCTTCAATATCAAATCAGAACATCGAAGGCAATTGGTTTAATTACATTAATTTCAAGCGAATGTTTCTTCCATGCTTAGAATTGAATATTTGTCTTATATTGGAAGTTTGATGAAAACCCATGAAATTGGAGGTAGAATTCATAATATGATATAAGGATTGCATGTAGAATGTTATTGGATGAATGTCATATCGAAAATATACCTTATGATGGTTTAAAAACGGATTTATGAGGAAATAATTGTAGACATTAAAATTCTGGCTTCATGTTTATAGGGTTTGAGACAAGATTTGAGAAGTTTGATGATTTCATCTTAATTTAGGAAGAATTGACACCAAATATATGTTAAATAGTGACCTAGGATAACTTAGAGTAGTTTATTCACGTTAAAACTCATTAGGGATGATCTTAGTATGGATTTAAGGGTGAGAAATTGAAGAAAAACGAATTTGGGAAATTTCTGGGCGAAAACTGTAATCTCGTTAGAAGACCTGCCCAGGTCGTTCGAACGAACTCGCTCGAACGATCTTCTAACGAGATGACAGTGTCCCTTCTAACGAGTTGGTAGTTCGTTCGAAGCCTTTCGTTCGAACGACCTCATTCGAACGAGACTTCTAAGGAGTTGACAGAATGGCCTTTTTGGCCTGATTTCATTTCTACTGTCCCATAGACTTATTTAATTGGAGTATTAACCTTCCCTCATTGATTAGTGAGTATAATTGTGAGAATTGGGGTACGTTGAGGAGTAGAACTTAGAACCTTATAATAAAATCGGATGTCAATTGTGGAGTAGGAAACGAGTACCTAATTACGACGTGAGAAGGGTTGATAACGTTAATATGCAAAATCGGGGACTTGTAATCGTATAACATTAAATTATGGTATAAGAACGAGAAGTATACCTATATTAATAATACGAGATATCTAAGATGTGTGAATGCTTAGTATATGTGGTTTTATGTGTATAACATACCTACCATACTTGCTATCATGGGAGGTCTGCATTCGATTAGGGCCATCTAATCTTTGTGTGCCTATGGGGGGATTTAGATTGGTACCTCGAGGGCATAGGTCAGAGAAGGACTTATTGAGAAGTTAATAAGTCTGCTGATCATGGGAGCGTAGGTATGTGCGTGACCCATGTGATGTGAACTATGTTTGCCTCCATTTTGTGTGATTGTTGTTATCTGAAAACGATTCCTGAGAGATTTGGAATGCGTGGTCCTTATGTACGTGATGTACCGGGATTGGATAGCAGAGTATGTGTGCACCGCAGCTTAGTCTCGGGGTACTAGTAATGTATATTTATGATGAGAATAATATACCGTTAATTGAAATGAACTGTCATGACTAAATGTGAGTATAATTATAGCAACGTTATGTAAAGATAAAATGGATGATCTCTAGTATATTAGTATTGCTAATAATTGGGAAACCGAGAATTAATGTAAAGCTCTCTATTTAATTGATGGTGTTGTAATTAAAGCATGAATCGTATAGAAATGTTAGAATTTATTTAGGACTAGTTAGATATGAGAATCACTAGAATGGGTACGGGTACGTTAGGAGTGCACAAATAGTCGAGAGGTGAGTATTTCATGTGAGAGCGCGTCCTAACATGTATTTTGCATTCATTGTTTTATTGTCATTAAAACACTTGCTATATTCTAAAATGTTTTCCACAATCGGGCTCTGACCCGTTTTCTTTCAAATATATTTTCTTGTAAAAAACCTTTTAGGTGCCCAGCCACAAGGACACATAGCATAGGAGTTCCATTCAGGAAACGTACTGTAGCTGCTGTGGAAGTTACAGGATCTTGTCAGTAGACACCTCCATTTTTTATCTTGACTCTATTTATAAATTTCCTTATCAGTTGGGCATGTCGCCCTTTTCTTTTAGAAACATTTTATATATTCAATTCATTTCAGATTTTGGGTTGTAATTAATTTAGTGATGCAGATTTAGCATTTGTTTATTTCAGTATTCGGATTGTTGTGAGGAGTGTTCCTCGAGTTTCATTATTATTGCATGGTTATACTTGTCGTTTCATTGTGGTGGATTATGTTAGCATTTCTCATCTACTTGCTTGTTAATCGGATTTAATTAAAATTGTCAACTCAATTTTTAAATACTAGGTGGTTAGTAATTATTAAAACGTTTTCGACAGTGGTGCTACGAACTGAACCAACTTGACATTTTGTATTAATTTAATAAAGGATTAGCTACCCGGTATTTAATTAGTCGGGGTGTCACAGGTGGTATCAAAGCATCAGGTTCTAGTGTCCTTAGGATCTGTACGGCTTGTTATGTTTCCGCTGAGCTTTCTTTGATGTAGAGCCCTATATTTTAGGACTGTTGTATTCTTTTGTGTATGCTTCGCTCTTGAGCTATTTTGAGATAATAACTGCGAAATTATAAAACTTTACTCTCATTTCAGATGCATCCACGATGTACGCAGCGAGTTCCTAGGGATGCTCAGCCCGAGCCACAGCCTGCACCAGTTCTGGGCACCATGAATGCCGTAGAGGTTGCAACCATTGTAGCCCAAGCGGTGAATGTCGCCCTCGCAGTTGTACAGCAGGCACCACCTCAGGCGTCGGCAGTAGCGCCAGTTCAGGTTCATGCATTCCCGTCTACTTGGGAATGCGTCCGTGATGCTTTTCTGAAAGCACACCCTCTGGAGTTCGCAGGTAGCTCCAACGTTGTTGTGTCCAGTCAGTGGAGGAAGGACATTCAGAGGCACTTAAGGATGTACGAGTGCACAGATGTTCAGAAGCACATAGTGGCTACTTTTAAGGTAGTGGGATCAGCATTGCAGTGGTGGGAGTCCATTACCACCGCGGAGAAGAGGGACGCCCTCACTATTCAGGAGTTCTGGATACGGTTCGACCGCAAATATTTTCCGTCAACTGTTCACACTGCGATGAGGAGGAAGTTGATGAACCTCAAGCAGGAGGGAAATACCGTAGCCGAGTATGAGGCTGAGTTCACCAATCTCTTGAACATTGTTCCGGATGAAATTCCAACTGAGGAGAAGAAATTTCAGAAGGTTACGGATGGATTGACTTGGAGGATCCGTCAGCACTTGTTGGGGAATATCTCGTTGTCCACTTATTCCGATGTGGTTAATGCAGCACTGCTACACTACCAGGATCATCACTTTCAAATGTCTGAGAGCAAAAGATCAGGAGAGTCCAGTCATCAGGGCAGGACAGGGGGAAATGGTGCCAGCGGGGCACAATCTATTCAGGGTCAGCACAGGCAGGGTGATCAGGGTTCCCAATAGGAGGATCTTAAGAGATTCAGATCTGGGGGTTTCAGGAATGGCCAGGGAGGTTTCAGACATGGCCATCAGGGTCAGAACGGCCAGCAGGGCCAGAATGGTCAGTAGCAGCAGCAGTTTTAGTAGGGCCAGCATGGCCAGGGTAGGAATGGTAACGGCCAACAGGGACAGCGAAGGGGAAACTTCTCGGGGAAGTGCTTCATTTGTGGCAAGACTGGCCACAAACGCCAGGATTGTCCTGATAGGGGCAGGGCCCCACAGCATCAGCAGAAGGGTGCTCGACACGAGCCACAGAAGCCTATATTTCCCGCCTTCCCTCCCAGCACCACCACAGATGGCAGCATTACCACCCATTCCATCGGTCCTAGTCCAGCAGGGACAACTTCAGTATGGGAGAGTGTATCAGCTCCAGCATGCCGCAGTCCCACAGGATCCACCTGCTATTGAGGGTATGTTCTCTATTCAGGGGACTTTGGGGAGTATTTTATTTGATACGGGGGCCACACATTTCTTCATTGCCACGAGATTTGCACGCACTATTGGGTTGTTAGATATCGCAGAGAGGACGGTTGCTTATGTAGATTCACCATTGAGTAGGGGTTCTATGATTTCCCTTATTTGTAGAGGTGTGGGTATATAGATCGGGAGGTTTACTTTAACCGTTGATATGTTAGTGTTAGAAATGACTGAGTATGGTGCGATTATTGGTATGGATTGGCTAGTTGCGTATCGATCCATGATTGATTATTTTAGTAGGAGTATTATCTTTACCATTCCCGGGCAGGAGATGTTTTTAGTGGCGATGCCTCGCCCTAAAGGAGGATCGTCCACTCACTTGTACTATATAGAGGAGGAGACCTCTAAGGAAGTGGTAATACCACTCGATTTGATTCCAGTGGTGAGGGAGTTTACTGACGTATTTCGGGATATACCTAGATTACCGCCTAGTAGAGAGATAGATTTCGTGATTGATTTGACGTTGAGCACTCGGCCAATTACCCGCGCACCTTACTGTATGGCTCCAGCAGATATGAGAGAGCTACGGGATCAAATAGAACAGTTGTTGGGTCAGGGGTTTATCCGGAGGAGTACTTCGTCGTGGGGTACCCCTGTGTTATTCGTAAAGAAGAGGGATGGATCGTTGAGGTTGTGCGTAGATTATCGGGAGTTGAATAAAGTCACGATACGGAATAAGTATTCGTTGCCCAGAATCGATGACTTATTCGACCAGCTGAGAGGAGCTTCCTTCTTCTCAAAGATTGATTTGCGATCGGGATACCATCAGTTTCGTATCAGGGAACAGGACGTCTCGAAGACTGCTTTCTTAACGAGATATAGTTCGTACGAGTTTCGGGTTATGCCTTTTGGCTTGACCAATGCTCCAGCCGTGTTTATAGACTTGATGAATAGGGTGTTCAGAGAGTTCCTAGACCAGTTCATCATCGTCTTTATTAATGATATTCTGGTTTACTCCCAGACATTAGAGGAGCACGCCGAGCATTTGAGACAGGTTTTGCAGACGCTACGTCAGAACGAGCTTTATGCAAAGTATGAGAAGTGTGGGTTTTGGCTGAAGGAGGTTCAGTTTTTGGGGCATATCATTTCAGACCGGGAGATATCTGTTGATCTGGGGAAAGTATCCGCGGTGAGGGAGTGGGGACAGCCCAGAACACCGACTGAGATTCGTAGTTTCTTGGGCCTAGCAGGATACTACAGGAGGTTTATTCGGGGTTTCTCAAAGATAGCGGGTCCTTTGACACATCTGACTCGCAAGGGTGTGCCATTCATCTGGAGCGATGCCTGTCAGTTGGCATTCGATGAGTTGAAGGACAAGTTGACCTCAGCACCTGTGTTAGCATTGCCCAGACCGGGAGTTGAGTATTTAGTTTACACCGATGCGTCCTTACAAGGACTTGGAGGTGTGCTGCAGCAGGAAAGTCAGGCCATAGCTTATGTTTCCCGTAAGCTTAAGCCTCACGAAAGGAATTACCCCACCCACGACTTGGAATTAGCGGCAGTCGTATTCGCTCTTCGGATTTGGAGACACTATCTCTTGGGGAGAAATTTTGGCTGTTCACGGTCCACAAGTCTTTACAATACCTCTTCACGCAGAAGGAACTGAATATGCGTCAATGACGGTGGCTGGAGTTTGTGAAGGATTATCAGTTTGATATCCAATATCACCAGGGGAAGGCTAACGTGGTAGCAGACGTGTTGAGCCGTAGGCCAGTAGATGAGGTGGCCGAGGTATGGAAAGCCAAGTGGAAGGAGTTGGGGCACCAGGATGCAGTGGCCCGATCATTCATGTCCGTGATGACTGTTACACCTCAGATTATTACGAGAGTGATAAAGGCCCAGGAAAATGACTCGTTCTGTCAGGAGCAGATAGTTCGATTACTAGCAGAGGGAGCCGAGTCCTATACCATTAGTTCAGATGGGGGATTACGCTTCAATGGGAGACTGGTTGTTCCGAAAGGGGAAGACTTGCGATATGAGGTTATGGCAGAGTCGCGCGGCTCACGGTTCGCGATACACCCTGGTGGGGATAAGATGTACCAAGACATGAGATGCCAGTATTGGTGGAGCGGGATGAAGAGAGATATTTCCGTGTTCGTTTCTAAATGCGCCACTTGTCAGCTAGTAAAGGTGGATCATCAGAAATCGGCAGGCCTTCTACAATCATTAGAGGTTCCGATGTGGATATGGGAGAGCATATCCATGGATTTTATCACGGGGTTACCTACGTCACAGAGGTGTCACGACTCCATATGGGTAGTTGTGGATAGCTTGACCAAAGTTGCTCATTTTCTACCCGTAAGGACAGATTACACTACGGGAGAGTATGCCCAGGTTTTCATTGCGGAAATAGTGAGACTTCACGGTGTGCCTCTAAATATTGTGTCTGACCGAGACAAGATATTTGTTTCACAGTTTTGGGAGAGTTTCCAGGAGGCCATGGGTACAGAGTTGTGGTTGAGTACGGCATATCACCCGCAGACTGATGGGAAAATCAAGCGTACAAATCATATGTTGGAAGACATGTTGCGTATGTGCATCCTAGACTTTGGAGGTGGATGGGAGCAGTACCGTCCACTGGTGGAGTTTGCTTATAATAACTCCTACCAGTTCACCATTGGCATGGCTCCATTTGAGGCATTGTACGGTAGACCTTGTCGCTCCCCAGCATGTTGGTTAGAGGTGGGGGATAACAAACTCCTTGGACCGGAAGTGATTCAGGACACTTCGGTAAGGATTGAGTTGATATGGAGTCGCATTCGGGTAGCTCAAGACCGGCAGAAGAGCTATGTTGATGCCAAGAGGTTCTTTAGAGAATTCAAGGTGGGGAACCAGGTGTTACTCAGAGTATCTCCTATGAAGGGGATTATGCGTTTTGGGAAGAAGGAGAAACTGGCACCGAGATATGTGGGGTCATTTCCTATCATCGAGCGAATTAGGCCAGTTGCGTATAGACTTGGGTTACCGGAGCACTTGCATAGGATTTATGATGTGTTCCATATTTCATCCCTAAGGATACACCTTAGGGATGATTTGTCCCATACCCACATTGCTTTGGAGGACATCGATCTTCAACCAGATAGCTCCTACGAGGAGGGGTCGATTGCTATTTTGGACCAAAGCGAGCGGAAACTGAGGTCAAAGATAGTACCATTAGTACGTGTTCATAGGCAGCATCATAATGCCGAGGAGTCCACATGGGAGTGCGAGGATGAGATGCGCGAGTGCTATCCAGAGCTATTTTTACCAGGTACTTTTTAGTTTCGAATTTCAGGACGAAATTCTGTTATTAGGGGGGGAGTATGTAATACCCCGTAATTTTATTGATATTTATTTAAGGGATTAATTAAATTAAATGAGAATTAATTAGAAATTAATCCGGGTATAAATACTAACGAGATGTGAGTTGGTATTTTATTATGATGTTAAAATTAAAAATTTCATGAGTAGTGGAAATATTAAATTATCGCGAGACCGAAATATGGCAATTTGAAAATTTAGTTGGGACGCGCGTGTCAGTCGCGTCAAGAACGTAATTATTTGAATTAAATAGTGAATTTTATTTTTATCAACCGAATGGTCATTTTGAGTGCGCCAACGTGTCCGGAAGGATCGAATTAGTCAGAAAATACTAGCCGGGGATTTAGTTTGGGTCCCGGACATTTTTAGGCCATACCGGCAACCCAAAAGGGTAGTTTGGTAATTTTAAAAATAGGGGAATTAAAACCCACGAATTTTAGAGGTTATTTTTATATTAGAAAAGAACCCACTAAGCCATTATCATCATTTGGGAAGTTAGAGGGCTACGGGAGTTATAGGAGGGAGTTGGAAGAAGTTCGAAAAAGGAAACCCTAGCCACCATCACCAGCTTTGGAAGAAATTTGTAGAGAGAGGGAGGAGAATCAACATTCAATTATTCAACATCAAATCATAACATCGAAGGCAAGTGGTTTAATTACATTAATTTCAAGCGAATGTTTCTTCCACTCTTAGAATTGAATATTTGTCTTATATTGGAAGTTTGATGAAAACTCATGAAATTGGAGGTAGAATTCATAATATGATATAGGGATTGCATGTAGAATGTTATTGGATGAATGTCATATCCAAAATATACCCTATGATGGTTTAAAAATGGATTTATGAGGAAGTAATTGTAGACATTAAAATTTTGACTTCATGTTTAAAGGGTTTGAGACAAGATTTGAGAAGTTTGATGATTTCATGTTAATTTAGGAAGAATTGACACCAAATATATGTTAAATAGTGACCTAGGATAACTTAGAGTAGTTTATTCACGTTAAAACTCATTAGGGACGATCTTAGTATGGATTTAAGGGTGAGAAATTGAAGAAAAACGAATTTGGCAAATTTTTGGGCGAAAACTGTAATCTCGTTAGAAGACCTGCCCAGGTCGTTCGAACGAACTTGTTCGAACGAGCTTCTAACGAGATGACAGTGTCCCTTCTAACGAGTTGGTAGTTCGTTCGAATCCTTTCGTTCGAACGAACTTGTTCGAACGACCTCGTTCGAACGAGACTTCTAAGGAGTTGACAGAATGGCCTTTTTGGCCTGATTTCATTTCTAATGTCCCGTAGACTTATTTAATTGGAGTATTAACCTTCCCTCATTGATTAGTGGGTATAATTGTGAGAATTAGGGTACGTTGAGGAGTAGAACTTAGAACCTTATAATAAAATCGGATGTCAATTGTGGAGTAGGAAACGAGTACCTAATTACGACGTGAGAAGGGTTGATAACGTTAATATGCAAAATCGGGGACTTGTAATCGTATAACATTAAATTACGGTATAAGAACGAGAAGTATACTTGTATTAATAATACGAGATATCTAAGATGTGCGAATGCTTAGTATATGTGGTTTTATGTGTATAACATACCTACCATACTTGCTATCATGGGAGGTTTGCGTTCGATTAGGGCCATCTAATCTTTGTGTGCCTACGGGGGGATTTAGATTGGTACCTCGAGGGCATAGGTCAAAGAAGGACTTATTGAGAAGTTAATAAGTCTACTGATCATGGGAGCGTAGGTATGTGCGTGACCCATGTGATGTGAACTATGTTTGCCTCCATTTTGTGTGATTGTTGTTATCTGAAAACGATTCCTGAGAGATTTGGAATGCGTGGTCCTTATGTACGTGATGTACCGGGATTGGATAGCAGAGTATGTGTGCACCGCAGCTTAGTCTCGAGGTGCTAGTAATGTATATTTATGATGAGATTAATATACTGTTAATTGAAATGAACTGTCATGACTAAATGTGAGTATAATTATAGCAACGTTATGTAAAGATAAAATGGAGGATCTCTAGTATATTAGTATTGCTAATAATTGGGAAACCGAGAATTAATGTAAAGCTCTCTTTTTAATTGATGGTGTTGGAATTAAAGCGTGAATCGTATAGAAATGTTAGAATTTATTTAGGACTAGTTAGATATGAGAATCACTAGAATGGGTTCGGGTACGTTAGGAGTGCACAAATAGTCGAGAGGTGAGTATTTCATGTGAGAGCACGTCCTAACATGTATTTTGCATTCATTGTTTTATTGTCATTAAAACACTTGCTATATTTTGAATTGTTTTCCACAATCGGGCTCTGACCCGTTTGCTTTCAAATATATTTTCTTGTAAAAAACCTTTTAGGTGCCCAGCCACAAGGACACCAAGCATAGGAGCTCCATTCAGGTGACGTACTGTAGCAGCTGTGGAAGTTACAGGATCTTGTCAGTAGACACCTCCATTTTCGATCTTGACTCTATTTATAGATTTCCTTATCAGTTGGGTATGTCGCCCTTTTCTTTTAGAAACATTTTATATATTCAGTTCATTTCAGATTTTGGGTTGTAATTAATTTAGTGATGCAGATTTAGCATTTGTTTATTTCAGTATTCGGATTGTTGTGAGGAGTGTTCCTCGAGTTTCATTATTATTGCATGGTTATACTTGTCGTTTCATTGTGGTGGATTATGTTAGCATTTCTTATCTACTTGCTTGTTAATCGGATTTAATTAAAATTGACAACTCACGTTTTAAATACTAGGTGGTTAGTAATTATTAAAACGTTTTCGACAGTGGTGCTACGAACTGAACCAACTTGACATTTTGTATTAATTTAATAAAGGAGTAGCTACCCGGTATTTAATTAGTCGGGGTGTCACAACAACCTCAAACTATTTGTCATACTTTAATCACTAATTGATAATAAAAATCTAACTTGTAGTTTACGTATTCATTGTGGTGCCACTGAGGTGTGAAAGGATACTTAATTCCACTAAGACTCTTCCTTATGGTATGACTAAAAAGTTCAAGAACCTCTTATATCGATTTGCATTTTAGATTGAATATATACGACCCATGTTCCTATCTGATATCTCACATGTTCAAATCATCAAAGCTTACATAGAATTGCAAACCAAACCATAATCAATAATCGTTCTTCAATATACAAACGAATCTTCTAAATAAATTGTTCAAGATGATCTATAATCAATAATCATTCTTCATATCATGAATTCCCAAATCAATTTGAAGTATTTTAAAATATACAATATGTATGATCATTAGTTTAAAGCTATATTTATCAAATATGAAACCATAATAAATGCATAATGAAGACATTATATGTAGTTAAATGTGTCTTTAAATCAGTATGTAGTTAACTGTGTATCTAAATTAATGTGTAGTAAAATATTTATCTAAATCAATTGGAAACTGACATAAACATGATTTGTAAAGATACACATTTGAGTACCAAAACATCCCGTTATAGTTGGTAATTTGTAAACATATCAGTACATATTAGTACATTAGATTCCCAATTGCAGGTATCAGTATGCTAGTTTATTATTTGGGCATATCAACACACTAGTTTATCACCAAGCTTCACAAATCGGTTTATCAGCAGACTACACATATCAATGCCAAACCAAAGTATTGGTAGGCTACAAAAATATGTTGAATGACACAAAATCAGTTAGAAACTACTCAAATGATACCAGAACATATTTTTTTATTCAATCCTAGTGTATTTAACTGTGCCAATACTTTCAATACCAATTATGTCAACATATTCAAGTCCCAAATAAACAACTATGTATAAGCACATTGCATTACCATAATGTATATATATCAGAACCAACCCAGCTTATTAATGTTACACTATCAATACATCAGTTTATTAGCAGAGATCCAGAATATCACGAGTGCTTATGATATAAATATGCGGAAGCAAAATGTATATATCACGAGTGCTTATGATATATATCTTTTCGAAGTGCAAAAAAAGCATTAAGTAGGTTCAATTGGGGGACACTGGCTAATAATATTAATTAATCTAGAACTTTCAACTTACATCATCACACCATGAACTTTGGGAAGTGCAAATTTTGTGTGGAACTGACCATTCCAAAACATTATTCGTAGATTTAAATGCAATTAACATAACATTACTTTCAGCAAATTAAATAAAAATTTTACACGAAAGTCATAAATCACAATGTATGTCATAAATTAATATTCATTAACTTCATCCTTGTCATATAATTATACAGTAGCAGTTGGCCTCAACAAAGTATCATCAATAAAAATATGGAGTACTATAATATAATGGCTCAAATATGGTTGTTATCACACAAATCCCTCTAGGGCTGAAAAACACAAACCTCATAACCACATTTACACGGCTTCAATTGTTGATCCATCCAGTCCATCTCTTCCGCACATAAAGGACACCTCCGAACATGATGCATTTACATATCTTAATGCATAGTGAAAAAACAAATCCAAAAAATCCTTTCGTTTAAAGATCAGAACAGTGAAAAAAATATATGGCATTGGTGTACCAAAAAAATGAAAATGCATATACTGAATAATAACACATATAACACAAATGAAATAAAGAACTTAAAATAAAAGTGGATATGAGAAGATATTTTTGTGTGTAGAAATAGAGGTGAAATTATAACAAACTAGGTCTAGGGTTTTGAGATTATAAGTTTACACTGAAGTTTCGATTTTGTTGAGAAGAGAATGGTGGAAACTCGTACACCGTCGTCCATCTCCCCGGACGACCCCTCATCAGACGAGTAATACCAGCCGTCCACCTCCCCGGACGACTCCCCAACTACAGCAGCAAAGTTGAAAGAATACCAGAGAAGAAAACACAAAAACATAGATAGAAATACTCTAAAGGAAAAAGTAAAAAGAAATATTTTGAACCAAAATACGTCAAAACAAATACTAAAATTATGAATTTTGAAATCAAGAACTAGACAAAACACTTATTCAACACTAAAAAACTTAACACCTGAAAACCTTGGCCAAAAGTAGTGGTCATAATGGGAGCACCGACTTCTGATCATCATGCCAATTAATGCCTCTCCCAAAACTAACTTACTGCCAGATCTTTACATTTCTGATAACAACCCATTAATGCTTCTCCCTCTATCTTATGACCCCCCGAATGAAAAAAAAATATGATGTAAAGTGAGGGGTAGTAAGAAAAGTGAGTGTTCCAGATTTTACAAATATCCGCGAAAATAGAATAAAGTCACCAAATTAGATAAATTGAAAATAAAATATTATCACAATAAAGAGATATATCTATGGTCAACCAAATAAACTTAAATACCCATTGTTGAAGCTTTAAAAATTCGAAACAGGGAACCTGTTTAACCAAAAAATATCAAAATAAAAAAACATTGGTTAGGGTTTGTAACATCCAAAAATTACACTAAATTGATTTTACCAGAATCTATAAATGAGATATGAATAGAGTTTATACATTATATATGAACCAAATATAAAGACTTCGGTGATTAGAATAATATATATACAACAAATGAGTTCTACAAAGAAGATTTGCAAAGTAAGGACATACCTGGGTTTATGTGTTTTTTATTATTTTTCTAAAACAATCGACTGACAAAAGTCGTACACCACCGTTTGCAAAGTCGTACACCGCCATTTCTCGGGACGACCCCCCACCTCCATTTGCAAAGCGAGGGCAGCATATGGGAGAAATGAATTAGAGGGTCAGGGATTGAGGAAATGAAGGCAGCGGCCAACGAGTTTTTTTTTCTAAAGCTTGAACCTGGTCACCGCTTTCCGCCGAGACCCACCACCGGCGAAACCCTTAAATGAAACCTCCTCATCAATTTACATATGGTCACGGCCCATAGCCGTGACCCACATCAAAAAAATGGCCACGGCCCCCAGCCGTGACCCTCAGTGTGTGTGTTTTGTTCTTCGTCCTGCCTATGGTCAAGGCCCAAGTCCGTGACCCATTCGCGACCAAGTTGAAGGGAATTTTGGCACGGTTTTGGCACCAACACGGTCACGCCTTGGTCACGGCCAAAGTTCGTGACCCACAGTGGTCAGGGACTTGGGCCGTGACCACTTCCAAAGCATCCATGACTCAGTGTAATAATGGAAATGGTCACGCCAAAAATTGAGTTGGTCACGGCCCAAGTCCGTGACCAGCTGGTCGGGGACTTGAGCCGTGACCAACTAGGCATGACCATTCACAGTATTTGGTGTAGTGTGTCCCGTTGTGTATTCTGTCCGGGCTGACAAAAAGTGAGCAATTTTGGTCAACCGATCCACAATTACCCATATGAAATCGTGACCCCTCTGCGATGTAGGTAATCCCGTGATGAAGTCCATGTAAATGCTCTTCTATTTCCACACAGGGACCTCTAATGGCTGTAGAAGTCCTGCCAATCTCTGATGGTCCACCTTTACCAGCTGGAAAGTGGCACACTTTTTGAGAACGTATGTGCTCGCATTCAAATGATCAAGTTATATATTAAACACCTTTTAACCCAAACAAACCCTAAACATGCAACTAGGTGTGGTTGAAACAATATGAAATCATGCAAGAGTTATTCAAACACACATAATTAAGGAAAAATCCCCCACAGGGGCAAAACCAGTTATTTTCACTATAATTTGTAAGAAAACGGCTTACAATCGGATTACAATAAAAATACAAGTTGACTAAAAATTACCCTCGGGTATCGGATTCTGTAGTCGTGGCTGGAATTATCCCTTTCCAGTAGGGCTGCAATGGAGAAGAAGAACGGTCTCCTCCACAAGGGGTTGAACTGCAAAACTGCGTTCCTGGGTTACCAAAAAGGATTCACAAATGTATGGAATTTATGTGAATCAAAATACCTAGAGTATTGGTACTCAATAGGTGAATACTTAGGGCTTTCTCTGCTCTGAAAATCGTGTGTAGAAGTCTTGGAAAAATCACTTCCCGTAGTGGAATTAAATAGGAGAACTTGAGCCCTAAAATTCGGAACATGATCTGAACACGATCTGTTTGAGATTATCCTTGTCGGATCGGTCCGTTCTCTTTAGGCGGATCGGTCCAGTGATATCGGATCGGTTCCTTTTTGAAGGCGGATCGATCCGGTTGGTATCGGATCGGTTCGGCATTTTGGCTTTCATCGGTTCGCTATGGATCCGGGGTACACTGGCCTCACCTCAGCAGGCGGATCGGTCCGGTCTCTTTAGGCGGATCGGTCTGGAGGAACCGGATCGGTTCTTTTATCTGAGCCGGATCGGTCCGGTCTGTTCCCTGATTCTTTTTCTTCCTTTGATATTCGGATTCCGTTGATGAGCGTATGATTCTTGAATTTTCTCAACGGTGTAACGGCGTACGACATATAAAATGCTCATGGACAAGAACGTCCTTACAAATCTCCCCCTATGTCTATGCCGGTACATACATAAAAACAAACATCCGAATTATCAATCATAAAAAATTGCCTATACAAATCTACCCTTCCATGAACCACAAAACTTAAAGAGTACAAGTGAATAAGACTGCATCGTTTGATCCTTAAGTCTTCAGGAATGTCAACGCTTTTCTCATCAGGGTGTGCAATTCAGTTATCAAAGTAGTACCTACACACATGAGACAAAGCAAAATACCAAGTGACATATCGAGTTTGAAATGAGATAAACATATATACCAATTTATGAACAAAGCTCAAAATTTCAAATCTCCCCCATAATAAGATAATTCTTTCTCCCCCTTTTTATGATGTCCCAAAATAGACAAATGAGAGAAATAATTCAAATAAGCAAGTGCGGGATGTCACAAGGATAATATCACACCATGAATGAACACACAGCAACCAAGTCGATGATAGCGTAAATGAAGAGGTGTGATCAAATTCGATAGGAAAATCAATGCATACAAACATGACATATGTGCACGATGAATATTGGATATTCCTAGCGAATGAACTCAAATGCTTCCTTTGGTGTAAAAGAATGACAATATAAGATATTGACTCAATCAAATCAACAAATCAAAGCTCAAAATGATTTTCACACCAATAACGTCCAAAATGATTTTATGCTTTTTCAAGACTTTCAAGGAAGTGCAAATCCGTTTATATTCTCCAACCAAACTCCCTCAGATATTATATTGAATAGAGGCATTCTAAATTCTCAAACTTTGGAGAATTGATGGTGAAACCTAAGTGGCCCATATTTGATATGAATTGCTTTTGATTGCCTTTTAAATTTTTCCGGGCTCTTTTAACCTCTTTGGACCTCGGATATTAAAATTCCTCCATTTTTTAGGTCCTGTTTAACGGTGGCTTTTGCGCAAAGGATAGATGATTACCTTTCGCAGACCCTCCCCGTTATACAAAAACACACAGTCTCACCAAAACGGTTTTTACATGCATTCCAATCTTGTCAAGTTTTATCGCATTTTGTACATTGTATAGACAGGATTGAGATGAAAACACGTAAGCCAACATGAGATAGACAAGTGCAATAATCAAATATAGCCGTGCATGTGTGCAAGAAAGGATATAGGAGTCAAACATGTAGGAAGATATCACTAATTACATCTCAATCAATGTAAAGCACATGGATGAAATGATGTAGCCTCTCAAATCTCTATCAAACAGTCACATGGATATATGGAATGAAGTTGTGACGTGGCTAACTTAAATGCTCATCCATAAAAGGTGCAAAAACAGAAAAATCTTTTGTATTTTTTAAAAGACATATAAAAAAGCAACAAGAATAAAACAAAGTTGTACAACAAAGCAATGGTACATATAAAACAGACTAGCAATAGGAAGCATATGATATGAACATGAAGAAGCATCCTATTCTAGACATAGACCAACCCCTCAGTCAACTGTGCAAATCCTTAAAGATTTCCTAAGACTCTCAAATCTAAGGGCATCTAAAGGTTTCGTGAAAATATCGGCTAACTGACGGTCGGTAGGAACAAAACTCAGGGATACGACTTTCTCTTCAACTAGCTGACGTATAAAGTGCTCACGTATCCTGATATGTTTTGTGCGCGAATGCTGAACTGGATTACGGGATATGTGTATGGCGCTCGTGTTATCACAGGAAATGGTCATGGTGTCCTGTGATATCCCATAATCCTCCAGCATTTGCTTCATCCACAAGAGTTGTGTGCAACAACTCCCGGCGGCTATGTACTCAGCCTCTGCAGTGGACAAAGAGATGGAATTTTGCTTCTTGCTCAGCCAGGAGACAAGAGCAGAACCAAAATAGAAACACCCACCAGAAGTGCTCCTACAACCATCTACATCCCCAGCCCAATCGGCATCCGAATAGGCGGACAGACGGTCATCGGTATCAAAGGAATACCAAATCCCGTATGAGAGAGTCCCACTTACGTATTTAATAATACGTTTTAGAGCAAGTAAATGTGACTCTTTTGGGGATGCCTGATATCGCGCACAGACTCCAACACTAAAGGCAATGTCGGGACGACTAGCAGTCAAGTAGAGAAGATTACCTATCATACTCTGATATAAGGTTTGCTCTACGTCCTTGCCTGAAGTGTCCTTACTAAGCTTGGTAGTGGTACTCATAGGAGTACGTGCATGCTTAGCGGAGTCTAAACCAAATTTCTTCACTAGGTCTCTAGCATACTTGGATTGGGAGATGAACATCCCATCCTCTAGCTGACGAACCTGGAGACCAAGGAAGAATGTAAGCTCACCAACCATGTTCATCTCAAATTCACTTTTCATCTCCTCCTCAAAGTGGTGAGCATGCTGGGAGCATGTGGATCCAAAGACTATGTCGTCCACATAGACCTGGGCAACCAAAATAGCACCGTCATCTCTCCTGACGAACAACGTCATATCTACTCCCCCTCTCTTGAAGCCACGAGCTAAGAGATAGGAAGTAAACCTCTCGTACCAAGCACGGGGTGCTTGCTTCAAACCATACAAGGCTTTCCTCAGATAGTAGACGTGCTCAGGGTGCTGAGGGTCTTCAAACCCTTTTGGTTGTTCCACATAAACCTCCTCCTGTAGAATGCCATTCAAAAAGGCACTCTTGACATCCATCTGATAGACCTTGAAGCGCAGATGACATGCGATGGCGAGCAGAAGACGGACAGACTCAAGCCTCGCAACAGGAGCAGATGTCTCCCCAAAGTCTACACCCTCTATCTTTGTGTAGCATTGAGCAACCAACCTAGCCTTATTTCTGATTATGGTACCATATTCATCCATTTTGTTCTTGAAAATCCACCGGGTACCTATCACATTAGTCTCACTAGGTCGGGGGACTAATTCCCAGACATTATTCTTTTTAAACTGAAGCAACTCATCCTGCATAGCAGATATCCAATGTTCATCCTTGAGTGCTTCTTTATGGTTCTTGGGCTCGACTTTGGACGTGTAGCAAAGGTGGCTAACAACGTTCTCTAGCTGAGCACGAGTCTTGACCCCTAGAGTGGGATCACCAACAATGGCAGAAGGGTCATGACTCTTGCGAACCCAAGCAGGTGTGTCTCCTATCACAGGAGTAGGGTCCACAGAGCGTGAGAGAGGAACAGATAAATCATTGTCAGAACAATCCTCATCCTCACACTGAAGATTAGGATCAATAATCGTCGAAGGTTCGTCATCTTGCACGGTGACGTTTATTAATTCCATAATCTTAGAGCTCTTCAGGTTAAAAACCCGGTATGCTCTACTATTCGATGAATATCCTAGAAATATTCCCTCGTCGCTCCGGGAGTCTAACTTTCCTAATTGCTCTCTATCCCGTAGGATGTAGCATTTACTCCCAAAAACACGGAAATATGCCAGGTTGGGCTTCTTGCCAGTCCACAACTCATAAGGAGTGTGAAGTGTGTGTGGACGCAGATACACCCTATTCACCGTGTGGCATGCAGTAGACACTGCCTCTGCCCAAAATCTCCTAGAAACTTTACGACCTAGAAGCATAGATCTAGCCATCTCTTGGATCGTTCTATTCTTTCTCTCAACAATCCCATTTTGCTGAGGAGTTCACACAGCAGAAAACTCATGTTTGATCCCGAGGCTGTCACAGTAAAGGTCTACCTTTGCTTCTATGAATTCAGTGTCGTTGTCACTACGTATTCTGTTAATAGTGACACCGTGTTGATTTTGCAGGACACGGCACTTGGTCGTTAAAAATTCTACAGCATCGGATTTCTCTCTCAGAAAACCTACAATGGAGTACCTGGAGAAATCATCTACCATCACGAGGATGTACCTCTTACCACCTAGACTTTCAGTACGAGTGGGACCCATAAGATCCATGTGAATCAACTCTAGAACACGAGAGGTGGTAATGGAATGCAACTTCCTATGAGGACTACGAATTTGTTTTCCCAACTGACAGGGTCCACAAATGGTCGAAGTTGACTTTCCAAGAGATGGTAAGCCACGTACTAGGTCCTTTGTAGCTAAACGATTAAGATCTCTAACGTTCACGTGACCTAGACGTTGGTGCCACAGATCCATAGGAGTGATTGTGGCGCTGTTGCAGACAAGTGAGGATGTGGGCTCAGTCCCATAGCAATTATCCTCGGTCTTTACCCCTTGCATCAAAAGTTTACCGGCTTGATTGTAGACTTTGCACGCGTCCCGGTCAAACTTTACTGCAAAGTCAGTGTCGCACAGCTGGCTAATGCTGAGAAGGTTTGCTTTCAAACCTTTGACGTACAAAACATTTTCTAGCTTAGGAAAACCAGGTAACTCGATAGTACCTCGTCCTATAATGCTAGACTTACTCCCATCTCCAAAGGTGACTCTGCCATCTTGATAGTCCTCAAGAGTAGTAAAAAATGAGGCATCACCTGTCATGTGTCTGGAGCACCCACTATCAAAATACCACTGAGAGGTATTATGTGCTTTGAGAGCAACATGAACAACAAAAGCCTTTTTATCTTTCTTAGGAACCCAAGTCGAGATGACTTTTTGTTTGCCTTTGTTGTTGTTGATTTTAGCTGGAATGTGAGAAGTATTCACTAACGGCAAAGAGATCCGTCAGAATTCTTTCATTAAACTCTGAGTCGTGGCAGCTAAGAACTCAACTCGCTCTCTCAGACTAGAAAACTCATCAGTATGACGTGGTGGAGCAGTAGTACGTCGTGTCCGACCCATGCTATAGCAAGTTTCCCTAAGGTGGCCTTTTCTTTTGCAATAAGTACAAAAGTGTACAGTCAAAGGCGGACCTTGGTTTGCTTTTCTTGGTCGAACTCTCCTACGAGGTTTTTTACGGTGACCATAAGGAGTTGTAGTAAACTCAGGAACTGGTCCAGGTGCAATTTGGGACGTGGAGGCACCATCATATCCAATTCCTTGACGATCACCAAAACCTAAAGCGGGGCCGAGGAGCATCTTTCCCATCTTCCCAGATCTGTCCTCGATTTGTACCTTGACTTCCCGTGCTTTCTCAAGATCATGAGTCAGCTGGGCAAGAAGGGCTTCAAGTTTCTTCCGAGTCTCCACGGAGGAATGGAGCTGACTCGTAACACTCTCTCTCTCTCTAAATAAATTCTCATTCTCGACACAAGTAGAATCTCTCTCTCTCAGGGCGGTGCAAGTGGAGAACTCTCTTTCTCTAGCTTTCTTTAAATCTTCCTCTAAGCAGGTGATCTTAAGAACTAACGCTTTGTTACGCTTTTTAGTTTTAAAAGACTCAGAATATAACTCAGCGTAGGCACGTTGTATATCACTCTCGCTCTCACTTGTGTCATCCTCCCCCTCACTTACATCGATCTCACTGTCGAGGTGACCCTGTGAAGCATCATCCTCAACGTCGTGAGGAGAACTAGGAGTGCTCACTTGGCTGGCCATGAATGCGGTGAAGTTACACTCATGCGGTGACTCATCTCCTGAATCCACCGTCTCGACCTCACTGTCGTCACTAAGGGTAGCATTAAGGACTGCTTTCCCTTTCTCTCTATTCAGACGATTGGTACATTCAAAAGCTCTATGACCCCTACCATCGCACTCAAAACATCTCTCACTTTCTTTCAGAGGAGGATTTTTGGAATCTTTTTCATTTTTCTTTTCAAACTTATTTTTCTCAAATTTCCTTTTTTCTTTAAAATTGCCATTTTTCTTAAATTTGAGAATCCTCTTGAAATTTTTTGCGAAAAGAGCCAAATCATCTAAGTCAAAATCGCACTCAGAATATGACGTGTCAGTCTCTCTCTTTCTAGATGACTCAACCCTCTTTCTAGCTGACCCCTCACTCCTTCTCTCTTGGGCTTTAAGAGCAATTCCCTTATCTTTAGATTTAGCATTTTTAGGGAACATATCAATTTCATAAGTTTGCAAATCTCCTACAAGTTCTTCCAATTTTAGCGTATTTAAATTACCCATAGAATTTAGCACAGTGACTTTAGGGATAAAACGCTTAGGCAAAGAACGAAGAATCTTTTTAACAACTCTAGCATTCGGAATATGTTCACCAAGATTAAAACTAGTATTCACAATGTCAGAAAGTCTAGCATAAAATTCATCAAAGCATTCAGAATCATGCATGGTGATTGTTTCAAATTGAGTTGTCAAGTTTTGCAACGTAGACTCTTTCACAGCATTAGTTCCTTCATGGGTAAGTTGTAAAACATCCCATGCCTCTTTTGACGTGGTACACGTCATTATACGTTTGAACTCATCAGGTGTGACAGACCCAGAAATAGCACTTAGACCCTTAGAATTAAAAGATGACCATTTAAATTCTTCATCAGTCCAGGAAATGTCAGGTTTCAAGTTGGTCACATTATCAACAGTCACAGTGGGAGGAGTCCACCCTCGTTCAACCAAAATCCAGACACGTTCATCAATGGCTTTTAAAGCCGACCTCATATGGGCTTTCCAATAAGCATAATTAGTCCCGTAAAAAATAGGTATTTTATAATATGACTTCTCCATTTGAACACGCACTTTTTCAAAAAAAAATCAGAAAATTGATATTTTTAGAAAAAAAAATTGCGAAAAAAGGAATACGCGATAGATTAGCGTAACCTGCTCTGATACCAATTTGAGAACGTATGTGCTCGCCTTCAAATGATCAAGTTATATATTAAACACCTTTTAACCCAAACAAACCCTAAACATGCAACTAGGTGTGGTTGAAACAATATGAAATCATGCAAGAGTTATTCAAACACACATAATTAAGGAAAAATCCCCCACAGGGGCAAAACCATTTATTTTCACTATAATTTGTAAGAAACTGGCTTACAATCGGATTACAATGAAAATACAAGTTGACTAAGAATTACCCTCGGGTATCGGATTCTGTAGTCGCGGCTGGAATTATCCCTTTCCAGTAGGGCTGCAATGGAGAAGAAGAACGGTCTCCTCCACAAGGGATTGAACTGCAAAACTGCGTTCCTGGGTTACCAAAAAGGATTCACAAATGTATGGAATTTGTGTGAATCAAAATACCTAGAGTATTGGTACTCAATAGGTGAATACTTAGGGCTTTCTCTGCTCTGAAAATCGTGTGTAGAAGTCTTGGAAAAACCACTTCCCGTAGTGGAATTAAATAGGAGAACTTGAGCCCTAAAATTCGAAACATGATCTGAACACGATCTGTTTGAGATTATCCTCGTCGAATCGGTCCGGTCTCTTTAGGCGGATCGGTCCGGCGATATCGGATCGGTTCCTTTTTTAAGGCGGATCGATCCGGTTGGTATCGGATCGGTTCGGCATTTTGGCTTTCATCGGTTCGTTATGGATCCGGGGTACACTGGCCTCACCTCAGCAGGCGGATCGATCCGGTCTCTTTAGGCGGATCGGTCCGGAGGAACCGAATCGGTTCTTTTATCTGAGCTGGATCGGTCCGGTCTGTTCCCTGATTCTTTTTCTTCCTTTGATATTCGGATTCCGTTGATGAGCGTATGATTCTTGAATTTTCTCAACGGTGTAACGGCGTACGACATATAAAATGCTCATGGACAAGAATGTCCTTACACTTATAAACGAACTCGGCAATATCTCTCTTCATCTCGCTCCACCAGTACTGTCATCTCATATCCTAGTACATCTTATCCCCATCAGGATGTACCGCGAACCACGAACCGTGCGACTCTGTCATTACCTCGTGTCGCAAGTCTTCCCCCTCAGGAACAACCAGTCTTCCATTAAAGTGTAAGTTTCTGCCTAAACTAACGGTATAAGACTCGGCTCCCTCTGTTAGTAATCGAACTATCTGCTCTTGACAGAACGAGTCTGCTTCTTGGGCATGTATCACTCTCATAACGATCTAGGGCGTAATTGTCATCACATACCTGAATGATCTGGCCACTACGTCCTGGTGTCCCAACTCCTTCCTCTTAGCTTTCCACAGTTCGGTCACCTCACCTACTGGCCTACGATTTAACGCGTCTGCTACAACGTTAGCCTTTCCTGGGTGGTATTGGATATCAAACTGATAATCCTTCATGAACTCAAGCCACCTACGTTGACCCAATTTTGGTTCCTTCTGCGTGAAGAGGTACTGTAGGGACTTGTGGTCCCTGAATAAACAGAATTTTTCCCCAGGAGATAATGTCTCCAAATCCGAAGAGAAAATACGACTTCCGCTAACTCCAAGTCGTGAGTGGGGTAATTCTTCTTATGAGGCTTAAGCTTACGGAAAGCATACGCTATAGTCTGACTCTCCTGTTGCATTACACCCCCAAGTCCTAGTAAGGATGCATCGGTGTAGACTAGATACTCAACTCCCGGTCCGGGCAATGCTAACACTGGTGCCGAGTTCAATTTGTCCTTCATCTCGTCGAATGCCAACTGACAGGCACCGCTCCAGATAAATGGCACACCCTTTCGAGTCAGATGTGTCAAAGGACCCGCTATCTTAGAGAACCCCTGAATAAACCTCCTGTAGTATCCTGCTAGGCCCAAGAAACTACTTATCTCAGTTGGTGTTGTGGGTTGTCCCCACTCCCTCACCGCTGATACCTTCCCCGAATCAACATATATCCCCTTGTCTGAAATGATATGCCCCAAAAACAAAACCTCCTTCAGCCAGAATCCACACTTCTCGTATTTTGCATATAACTCGTTCTGACGTAGCGTCTGTAAAACCTGCCTCAAGTGTTCGGCATGTTCCTCCTCTATCTTGGAGTAAATCAGTATGTCATTAATGAAGACGATGACGAACTGGTTTAGGAACTCTCTGAATACTCTATTCATTAAGTCCATAAACACGGTTGGGGGGTTGGTTAGGCCAAAAGGCATAACTCTGAACTCGTAGGAACCATATCTCATCAAGGAGGTTGTCTTCGAGACATCCTACTCCCTGATACGTAACTAATGGTACCCCGACTTCAAGTCAATCTTTGAGAGGAAGGCGGCTCCTCTCCACGGGTTGAATAAGTCATCGATTCTTGGCAACGGATATTCATTCCAGATCGTGACTTTATTCAACTCTCGAAAATCGACACACAACCGTAAATGTTTAACCCTCACAAGTAACACGGGAGCACCCTAAGCGAGATGCTCCTCCTGATGGAGATTTTACCTATAGTTGCCCAGTCTGGACTTGCATCTCCGAAGGTTCGATAGGGTTAGATTAAATCATCCTAATAATTGTAGTTGTAATCCTCCTTGTCGCTTCGATTCACACACGAGGCAAGACATTCGACAACACTTAAGTTATCGTTTCATTTGCGGATGACAACTAGGGTATTAATCCGTGTACTAAAAGCCAAATATTCTCATCTCTCAACGTTCACGAGGTTTCATGCGTGGGATGTCTCGCAAAGGGTAAATCAAACAAGGAACCCCCCCCCCCCCCCCGATACACTACTAACTAGTGTTGTTGGTCAATGAGATTTGGGTTCATTGGTATTTGACTAGTACCTCTCATCCTTACTTCTTGCTAAGAATTTAACTTACCTCCTCTCATGATACGTGAGGATACACTCGACACAATTCTCCTATTGTCTTGGCGTTAGACTCGATTATATACTACGGGATAGTCCCTATGCTCAGAAACATTTTAACAAATCTTGAATTCTCTTAATAGACCTTTCTGCCCACCGGAATTAGGTGTAACCAGACGACGTACTCTTACGAAGTCTTTATACGCCACCAAAAAAATATATATATATATAGCCTGGTCTCCTCTCAAGTGACATTTAGTATCAAATCTAACAAACACCAAAATATCACTATAATGGTCCATTATCACTAAAACAGTTGTTAGCTAATTAAAGAAAGAAATCAAGATAAGAATGTATTATACGCTCACATTTCCCAATGTTTAGTTATAAGCTGTAACGCATCTAAGTTGTTCGAGAATTCCCTTTCTCCCTTTAAAGGATATCATTAAATAATGAAGTATCGTACCTCCAAACGCAGGGGATAGTTGCGGTATCAATGGCATAACCGCATATCGGGAATTATAGATGCATCCATATTGTACTCCTTGATGTTGTTATGGTGCCTGCGGTGTTGGGGTAACTATCCACACTTCCTCATGTTGGGCATTCTGACCTCGTACATTATCTAGTTGCAGGAAGTCGCTCCACTGGTGACCCTGTTGTTCACACGTATAACACTGACCCTGAAGCCCTTTCCCTCTTATGCCTAGTTGTCCTTGCTGATTAGGACGAGGTTTGTCACAAGCCAAATCTGGGCAGATCCGACGTGTCTATCCATTTCTCCCACATTTAAAACACCTCTTGGTGGTAGTCCTCTTCTCCTGGCTTTGTTGGGTCTGGCGAGTTTGGCTCTTCCCGCCAAATCTATTGCCCTTCGAACCTTGACGACACTGAGGCACTTGTCGCTGCTCCTACGGTATTTTCCCTTTGTTGCTAACTTTAGCAATGGCATATTCATCGACTTCTCTCGTTCCTTTGCCCCTACAAGTTGCATGGTGATATTTTGGTACTACAATATTGCGGTAGTCACTGCCTGTGCCACGATATTTGTTATCTCAATGATTTTTGCTTTTTCTTGGCGTACCTGAGGTACTTGTTGGTCTTGTCCATCATTTGTTCCCTCGTCAGTTTTAGTTTGTACCTCCCTCAAGAGTGATATCTGAAATTTAACAGATTTATATAAGCCCATCGACCATACATAACATTCTAGCAGAAGAACGTAGTCCACAAAACGTAATCAAGGAGCGCAACAGTCCTAATAATAGGGCTCTATCTCAAAGGACACTATGCCGAAACATAACAAGTCGTACAGATCCTAAGGACACTATAACCTGATGATCTGATACCACCTGTGACACCCCGTCTAATTAAATACTGGGTAGCTACTCCTTTATTCAAATTAATACAAAATGTCAAGTTGGTTCAGTTCATAGCATCACTGTCGAAAATATTTTTAAGTAATTACTATCCACCTAATATTTAAAAAGTGAGTTGTCAATTTTAATTAAATTAGATTAACATGCAACCAATTAAATTATTAGCTAAAGATATCACAATCACATCACGGCCACAATAGAATAATAATGGAATAAAAATGAGTCTGGAAACTCCTCTGAATAATCCAAATACTGAATAAAACCAAATACGAAGTCTGAATAATAAATAAATTAACTCCAAAATTGAAATGAAACTGAGTATGATAAAGCTGTCTCTAAAAGAAAAGGGGACAACATGTCCTAACAGATGAATGAATCTGAAACCGAATCGATGTAGAATATGGAGGCGTCTACTGTCGAGGTCCTGTAACTTCCACAGCAGCTACAACACGTCACTGAAATGGAACTCCTAAGCTTAGCATCCCTGTGGTTGGGCACCTAAAAGGTTTTACAAGAAAAATAGATTTGAAAGCAAACGGGTCAGAGCCCGATGTGAAAACAGTTTAAAATATAGCAAGTGTTTAATTGCATTAAATAATGAATAATAAATACATGTTAGCTACGTGCTCTCACATGAATTTCTCACCACTCGGCTAATGTGCGCGTCTAACGTATATACCTACCCCGTACTAATTATGTCGTTAACTAACTAGTCTGTACCACTTCTTGTCCTCACACTATAATATAGGGGTTTATTAGGCTAAAGACCTTTTTATTTCTCAAATTAATCTATAATAATTACTATAGTAAATTCTCATTTTTAACCCTACTCAAAATGTCTCATGTATACACATTCACACTTTAACAAAGAGTCTATTATAATTACAAGTATATTAATCTTAACATAAATATACAAATTAGGGCACCCCTAGGCTAAGCTGCGGTGCACACATACTCTGCTATCGAATCCCGGTACATCACGTACATAAGGACTACGTGTTTCGAATCTCTCAGGAACCGTTTTAAAAGTAAAATCACACATATTGGAGGCGAACATAGTTCACATACCCATGGATCACGCACATACCTACGCTCCCATGGTCAGCTGACTTATTAGTTCACAAATAAGTCATTCAAAGCCCTATGTCCTTAAGGTACCAATCTAAATCCACCTGTAGGCACACAAAGATTAGATGGCCCTGTTCCGAAAGTCGACCTCCCGTGATAGCAAGTATGGTAGGTATGTCATACACATATAAATCAATATACTAAGCATTCACACCACTTAGATAACTTTTAATATTAATAAAGGTATGTTCTCCATCCCTATTCCGTTACTCCAATCGTACATTTTTTAAGCCTTCGTATAATATATAATAAAGTCCACCGACACATCTCACGTCGTAGTTCAAGTACTTAAAACCTAACCCAAAAATTACCAAGTCTCCTATTATTCCCACATTTCAATACAATATCCTTAAGGTCCGTACTTCTGCCACTAACCTTATATTATCAAACTATATAGATTTAACTCATTAATTCGCAGTCTCTAATAGTACCTCTTTCGTCGAACCTTATTAAGTCTAACATAAATCCCAACTTTAATTATAATAATAATCCGGGTCTCATATACACGCCTACTGGTCTTCCTTAAATCTAAGAGTGTTCACAAGGTCCCCACCAATAATTCTCTAGGGTCGAAATTGTTAAAATTCAACAACGAAAAAAATATAACAATTTCTTGGAAAGTCGATCGATCGACCTTGAATGTCGATCGATCGATGGTGGTCGATCGATCGACCTATGAATGTCGATCGATCGATCGCACTAGTTGAGGCTACGGACTTCTTCGTTTTTCAGTCCCAGATTTGTCCCAAAACTTCATTACAAGGTATGAAATTCTAAACTAAGGATATAAGATCACTATACAACCTAAATATATTATTTTTAACGTTCCAAAACCATTAAATCATCAACAGATAGCCTTATAGGGATCAAATCTTCATAAAAACCCTAGTATTCTATTTTCTTCAAGAACCGTGATATTTCTTTTTTTAAATCCGTTTTTAATTCATCAAGGGTTATGTTTTGGTTTCTGAATTTCGTCCAGAACTAATTTACATGCAATTCCTATCAAAGATTTAGAGTTCTACACCAAATTTCATGAGTTTTCATCATCTTTCAAGGCTATCAACAATTTATACACTAACATGGAAGAAGTATTCGCTGAAAACTAATGAAATCAAATCACTTGCCTCAAGTTTGATGTTCAGATTCGTTGATGGTGTCCAAGGGCTGGTTCGTTCCTTCTTTCCGATCATAATTCCGTCGAAAGTGGTGGTGGTGGGTGGTGGGTGGTGGGTGGTGGTTTTAGTTTTGAGACATTTTGTAACTTCTCCTCTAACTCACGTAGCCCATTCTTTGCTTTTTGGCTGATAATGGCCCTAATGGCCTTCCCAATAATAATTAAATAACCCTAAAATTCGTGGGTCTTATTTCCTTAAATTTTAAAGTGACCAAAATACCCTTCCGGTTTGTCGATTTGGCCTAAAAGTGCCCCGGGACCCAAACTAAACTCCCAGCGAGTGTTTTCTGACTATATCGACCCCTCCGGACTCGTTGGCGCACTCAAAATGATCATACGGATGATAAAATTATAATTTACTTTTTAATCTAATTAAATTGATTCCTGACGCGATTGACACGCGCGTCCCAACTAAATTTCCCGAATTGTCATATTTTTAACTCGTGAAAATTTTAATAATCTCAGTAATCATATATTACTATATATCCTCAGTAATATTCAGTATTATTATCATAATCAAATACCAACTCACATCTCGCTAGTATTTAAATCCGGATTGATTTCCAATAAATTACCATTTAATTTAATTAATCCGATTAAATAAAATCAATAAAATTACGTGGTATTACATTGCACTTGCACACACATCACGTTAAAACATATAACCATTCGAACTGCGTATGCTTTTATCCCAAGTCTTCATAGGTACGTAGTCGCAAAACTGATTCCTTCTCGTGAACATGAGCCTCGACAACATATCTCCTAATATATTGTCACAACAGAGATGCACACATCTCTCATATTTCTATTATATCTCTCTTCAAACCTCGAAAGAGATATGAAACTATCTCAAAGCCAAGCTCTCTCACACACTTACATGTATACCAAGAGACACCCTTTATACATTAGCACATAGTCATACACAAGCGCCTTTGTGTACTCGCATCAATTGAAGTGACGTTCTTACACCGCTCATTGATACCATTTTCATACCTAAGCACTTATCTCCGTTTAAGGGATTTTCAAGCTAAGGTCTCTAAAAATAACTAAAACTTAATCGATTAATGTTAACAGAAATAATAAATATATAATTAAGGAAGCATAAAGAATAAGTGGGGTGCCTAATACCTTCCCCAATTGTAACCTGGTTCCCGAACCCGCACAACAAGAATCTCTTAACCAATCACAGACTTAAACCTGCCTTAAGATTAGCCCGAAAGGGCTAACACGAATATTTTGTATTAAACAAACTGGCGACTCTAAACAAATCAACCAAACCCCTTATCGAACGGAACGCACTTAAGCTTAGGCATAAGACCAGGGGTGTGCGACTCAAACTGGACATGACGTCAAACATCTTCCAGGGGTAAGTCATCGAATCGAACCTCAAACCAATAACCCGACCCCGGGGAAAAGCGGCGGACCGAGAGGCAAGTACTCTTTGTGTCCCCATGCAATTTCCCTCGGGCTTGTCAAATCGTTGCTCAGGGCTGCAACGCCACATGTTGCCACCTGACACACACTGCCGAAAAAATCATCGCCACCTACTGTACAGTGCCAGATTTATTATGTGACATACAAAGAATCCACATAAAACCATACTTCTCGAGTACACAGTCATAAAAATATTCCCTCTCACTTCACAACTAAATTCCACAATCATAAATTTTCTACAGGAATTTATGAAACATCCTAAACTCCAAATTCCAACATTATCTAGACTCCGTGTGTGGAACGTCTCATAAATTAAATCTAAACAAGAACACCCCCCCCCCCCCCCCCCCCCCGCCTTTTGGATATGATTTTATATAAATTATATAATCATTGAGAACAAACAACTATCAACTCATCAATTTGAATACCAACGACTCTAACTCAATTCATTAACTTCATATTATGCAAAAACCGTAAAAGGCTCGCTTCATTGTGTTACTTCTTTATTTACTCAAAAGGTACTCCACACTTTCCTTAGAGAACTCATCATTTATGAACAATTCTACTCACAAGTTACACATTTCAATATAAAATCCACAAGTCACACAGTTCAATATTCAATCTGATAAGTTGTACATTTCTATACCCAGCACACAAGTCATATATTTTAATAACCACTGACCCAATACTCATAACCTAACTAGTAGAAGTAATTACAAAATTTACTAATCGTAAACTCCCAACTCCTACCTTCTCTAGACTCCGTTCATGGGATGTCTGATGAATGAAATATAAACAAGGATCCCCCCAATACACTTATGTCTAGATTAAGTCGTTGTTAAGAGTGGGCAACACTAAACCTAACATTCCGTATACATCCTTATCTCCACTCAATTAAAAAAACACATCAATCACATGAAATTCCTATCTCACTCCATGATTAACCAAATACCTCATTACATATCCTAACAATACTCATAAATAGTGACTATTATATTAAAGTCTCAAATCAACTCTATATTCTAACACAGATACTCTCAAACACCATCTCATTCATTTCAAACTCTACATGTATATAACCCAAATATCATAACCCAAAATCTTAACCATAAGTAATCTCAAATATCTTAGTCTTTAGATCAACATCATATACCCATCAACTTACACCGCAAACCAAAATTTCACCAATGACAACTGTTATTCCGTTACCTGAGTCTTATCATTAAGTAAGAACCACAGATAAATTTACAAATCACATATACCATGTTTTTACCCAACAAACCATTTTCCTCAAAATAGCATAATCAATGTCCCATCAACACTAAATGACTCTAAAAGATCAACACTTAATTTACATATGATAACATCAATAACTTATAATAACGACTAACAATACACATCTTCCATTCGACAATCCTCGTACCTTCAAATTTCCCTAAAAGTTCAATTAACATAAATTTCACTACTCCAAGACATCACATTGCCAATAAATATAATCCTTGCAAGGAAAGTCAATAACTCGCAACATAATTGTTAACAATCAATTAATCAACCTCCAAGTTCCAACACAAAAAACACAGGGCTAAAATAATAATACCCTCAATAAGCATACACAATTCATAATCTTGAATAACATCTTATGTTATTTATAATGTTTCACATCGTCAATACTAATACAGATTTTCCCCATTTCATAAGTTCAACTAAATTTTCAATACCAATACGGATTTTCCCCATTTCAGATTTATTATTTATGAATATTTCAAGTAGGGCTCACTATATTTTCCAACAATTACAAATATCACGGGACAAGTGTACTCTTATCTCATTTTTCAACTCTCAAAGTTCATAAGGTATATAATTCAACTCTTTGCTATTTATCATATCAATATTCCCATCTTTATGACAATCGCATTATTTAATTCACATGGGCAATTTCTAAGCATTTATAATTTATAGAGGGGTTTCAATCAAATTCAACCTCACATAACAAAAATAGGAAATTAATTAGGTTTATCGTGCCCTAATTAAACATCTAACAACTTTTTGCTTAACGATAAATATGGTTTAGGAAATATTTAAAACATTAAGCAATAAAGGGAAAAAGTAGAATATTCTTGCCTTTCATTATTTCTGAAATCCGACTTGAGATCCTTAACCTTCTAAAAAATCTGAGCAACTTTGCTTCTTGAATCACTCACAAATTCCAACCTTAAAGTCCTTAAATGGAGGTTTCTATGTGGTGTTTAATGGAAGTTTAATACAAACGACGCAAAAGAAAAGAATAACTAAATCTGAACAAAAAAGGGGTTTTAAAATCTTTCCTACGCATAGTATCGCTATAGTGGTCCCCTCCCTTAGACGCGCTTGTCTCCTTCATTCTCTTCCCATTTCTCTTTTCTTTTCAATTTCTCTTCTCCTTTATTTCTTATTTGTCATTCTAGGGTTTCTTTCTCCCCACTCAACAATGAAAACAATTACCCACACCACTAGTCCTATCTTGGACCTCAATATATACCAAATGACTCTCATGCCCCTAGCGTTCAAACCAAATTCTACGCTATAACTCAATTAAATAACCAATTAATTACACTAATTAAATCAAAATATCCAAATATAAATTAATTTTCAATTCCACTCATATAGTTTTAAATTTAAACCATATCAAATTAATCTGATTCATACCATCTCAATTAATAATCATAAATTGTTATTAATAATTTAATAAATCACTTTAAAAACTTTGGGCATTACATTTTATGGCCCTTGGAAGATATGTAATGGAAAACAATTGACAAAAACTATGCATATGATGAATTAGAGATCTCAGTCATACACGTTCACGTCTAACGTCAGGAAGAACAAAAATTTCTGAGTAGTCTGAAGAAGTAGCTACTCAAGTTTGTTTTGTAATATGACAAGAAATAGTATTATTAACAGTAATAAGTACATAAATTTTTTAAGATCGACCCTTGGGAGTGAGAAGTCTCGACGGTAGCTACCTAGAAAATTAATTACCTAGTTTTGAAAGATACTTTAATTAATTCTTAGAAAGGGTAAATCAATCCTAAACTCTATGTGAAAAAAATATTTTACTAAGTTAGAATTCAAAATTTATCTTCTTAGTTAAGATAGTGATTCTAAAAATGCAAAAAGGTAAAACAATACGACAATACAGATGTACGAGAAAAAAAACCACTCGCGGGAAAACCCTCCGGCCAATAAGAACGACAAAAGCACTATGGCAATTTTTTACAAAAGAAAACTATGAGATAGTTATGCAACTTTCATTATACACACTTTCGCAAATATTCCGAGAAAGGAGTCGATATCTAAAGCATGCTACACAACCGCCAATGATTTTGGCCCCAACCAATGTCTTCAAATACTTGGTTAGATAAAAAAATCTTTTAAGTTGAAGAATTTTTTTGTTTCGTGTGTTGCAACGTTAAGAAATCACAAAAACTACACCTAGGATGTGTGAGGGTATCCTAAAGGTTAAGATTGGTGTAGGGAAGTATATGATGATTTAACTATCACAAAATATTTTTCAATCTTTTTGGAAGAAAACTTGAACTCAAGAACAAAGATTTTGTAAATAGATGTGTTCTAAAAAGTTGAGATATAAATTGTCTCTAAAGTTTTCAATAAAAGGAAAACTCAAAAGAAGAAGGTTGAAAAACATAAAAAAGAATGAAAATATGCCCTCAAATATGATTGGGTGTGATTTACAAACTGATTTCTTTTTTCTCCTTCAAGTTGGAAAAGTGTTGGGCACATAAGCTATATAACTAAGTGGAGGACGCTTAGGGTGGCTTACAGCTCATGTGTCAAACAACACAAAGCTTCAAGGGTCAAGCTTATAGTTGATAAACTAAATATTTGTCCTTGACATGCTTTCCAATGAGATCTTGTAAAAAGATCTCTTAAAAAGTGCAATTTACAAAAAAAGTACCAATCTGTCGGCTACAAGTTCGACGAATCGAACCCGTGGAGAAGCAAGTTGCGATATGAGGCGAAGTTTTTGCACCTGGATCAAGTTTGGTAGCAATGAGGCTTTACTACAGCGAAGCACAACTTCATTGTAGCGAACGTGAAACAAACCAAGTCACACAGTAGCCCGAAAAGAAGTGTTGATTTTTTATACTAAAAGTTTGAAAAAAAATAAGCAAAACTCCAAAATATGTTTTACTCAACCAAGTAAACACATATTTTAAAATACATTAAAGATTCATTTTCAAAGAAATATATTTCTATTAGGAAAACATATTGCATCATGTATTTGACATTCCGGAAAAATATCCACATAGTTAAATTGTAACAAATTTTTCAATTTATGAAAACATTTTATGGTGGAGGTGATTTTAAGTCCGCTAGTGAAATTATACATTTTCCTAAATGGTGTACTTAATATGGTAGCATAAATTATCCAAGATGAAGTTGATAAATCTTTTTGGAGACCTGTTGGACAAGGACTAAGAAAAAGTGTTGGTCGAGGAATTTAGACAATTTAATTATATGGGGCACTTTGAGTATAAAAGTACTCTTACAATCTCCCGCTTTGTCAAATTCCAAGATAAAAACACACAAAAAGAGAAATTACAAGAAAATATACACCTATGACATGACTCATCTCGCCAAAGGCACAAAAGGTAATACAAGTGCAATAATTAAACCATCAAGACACTCATGATTTCTCAAAGAGCTCTTGAACTTTTCACACACTAGCAAACTCATAAAAATACCACTATGGAATAAAGAGAGAGGAAAATATGAATAATAAGATGAGCATGTAAGTATAAATTTGTACATGTTATCGTCAAATTATCAAAAAAAAAGTAATTGCCCGTCAACTATGCAATCCCTCTCAATAAACATGATATAACAACAAACATTCTTAGATCTTAAACATAAATAAGATTAAATATTTCCCTTATCTACAAACTTCTCTCCCTTTCCTTTTGTCACGAAAAGTGACAAATGAATGAACTAAGCACATAATGAGATAATATATAATTAAGCATTTTAACAGAGTAGAGCATGTTAATCAAGCCAAAAAATTAAGAATGAGTCATATAGTGAGTGAGCAATTAAAGTGAAGTAAAGACAATGGATAATATATGAATAGTAAGCCTAAAGAACCTCAATTTAATAAATACACATGGAAATACAAAAGATATAAAGAAAATATATATTCAAATGTATTAGAAAACTTCATAAGCATTTCATTCAAAATAAAGAGTTTTAAGGATTACAAATATGTGAAACGAGATTATTATTTATCAATAATGGACCTCGTGAGTTAAACTCCTTCAAATGAAAGGAACTCGAGAGATGCAAAGTCTCGTACGAGGACCATAATTTTCATCTAGGGGACTTCGTAAGTGAATAACATCATTCGAGAGGACCTCGATCTAAAGAGACATCGTTCGAACGAGAGGTCCCCGGTTCGAATGAGAAATTTGTTTTTAGGAAATGTGTTTTCATCAAGTTCTTCTACTGCAAAGTATAAGTAACTTCATAAGCGTTTCTTTGAAAGTACAAAGTCTATGTTTTACAAAACTCTCTCTTGGTTTCGAAAGAGTTATTTGACAGTGTGAAATCTTGTCATATTCCATGCTTTCAATATAGACCTCAAGTTTGTAATCTCCTCCAAATCTTCTACATCAACCGAAGAATTACACGAAAAATTGTGTGGGTGATTAGCACGTTCAAAACATATGGGAAGATCATCAACAACCGAGATTGGTGGATACCGAGGCTTGGGAGTCTTTGCAAGTTGAGTCCAAGCATGGAGCAGTTAATTACTAGTACGGACAAAGGCAAAGGATCAGAGTGCAACGGAGCGACATTGAGACGGTTATCATATTTATATGTGTAAGTTGTGCATGAGTCCTTCTAAGACATGTAAAAATTATTCAGTACTAGTGGACTTGATTGTGGGTTGGGGCGATGGTGTTTTTTCCCGCAAGGATTTCCACTCTAAAATCCTTGTTTATTGTTTGTGATTGATTTATTTATTGTTTTTTGCTAATAATCACTTGCCTGCAATTTGACATAATTAATTTATCTGGTAAAATTAAAATTGAGACAAATTAAAAATAATAATTTATCTTGACGTTGTAATTAATTACATAATCGAATGTAAACCCTTAGGCACATACATTTTTCACGAGTCACTTTGAGTATACAAGTACTCTTACAAGCCCTATAAGGATCATAGAGCTTTTCAAAATCTACATAACCTACTAGCTTGGAATTATTAGAACTATAAGAATAAAATAAATATCACAAAGAATGAAATATCCAATCTAGTGCATTGTACCAAGTAAAACAACAAATCAATCGCACTCAAATAGGGTAATTTTGAACCCAAATTTCACCATCTTCCTTTTTAGGATGGTATGGATCTCTATGTCTACAGACCGGGTAACCATGCAATACTAAGTGAATGTTGTCTGTACATATTAAAACATTTTAATACTTCCGGTATAATCAGACCATGGAATAAATTCTCTCGACTTGCAAGCTCGGATAAAATTTTATTTTTCCAAAGGTTTCATCTCACATTCTCTCTTCAAATAGTTGGCTTCTGAAGTCTCAATAGAATTTATGTTACATATATTGTTACTATTGCATATCTGTTTGAGGAATTCTTTATAAAGACAAACGAGCAAATTAGATTGTTTTCATGCCCTTCCTTAGACAAGTATTTTGATAACATTCTTCCAACAATGAACGTTTTATTCGAATGTCAAAGTTGTACAAATTATAATTGTTTTGTTTATAACAGTCGTACTCCAACAAAACAAGTTCCAAACCTTATGGTTGTTAAACTAATTAATGACTTGAAATATAGGAAATACATACAATTATTTTCCTCCTCTTTTAAACTAAGAAATTCTTGAGGAATGTAAACGAAGCATTCAATTGAAGTTGCACAAGAAGCAATCTCAATTCACCATCTCCTGTTTTCTACCTGTTCTTTTACTTCAACACTCTTGTTCTACGAAGTAGCTTCAGAAAATGAAGCAAATCTAAGAAGCCCCCAACTATCCGGTACAAAGAAACAATCCATTACACAAGAACATATTTGATCAAAATAGCAAGGCTAGATTCGCAAGTATTGAAGGTCGACAACGGAGCAAAACAATTAAACATATAATCAAGGACTGATGGCAAGGGTTGATGAAGTGCACTCTGGAAACGTGAAAATCAAACCAGCAGAAAAATTTACTGAACAAGGTGGAATAGAATGAAGCACAGGTGCTCATTTGAAAGTAGAAAGCCTGGGAAGTTTGTCTCTCAAATAGTACAACCTTGCCCTCCTGACCTTCCTGTGCTTGACGACTTTTATCTCTTTGATGTTTGGTGAGTATCTGTAATAACAGAAGAAAAAAAATTACATAGATCAGGTCTTATAAAAAATCATAACAGGAAATATATGAATAAAGCATTAAGTAAAAGTTTAGCAGACAAGGTCCTACAGGAAATGCCTCAACATCAGAATGTCACAACACATTCCACCAAGACATCTGGTGTGCTATAGTGACCTCACAACACATCTGTAGAAGCATCTCACTCAAAAAGTGATTTCCTTGTTACTATATAAAGTTCCAATGTAGTAACAACAACATCATCTAGCAACCTATGCCTCAATTGTTAATTATCCTGACGATCATATGACATTGGCAATTTATCCTTTCCAATTTCAGTGTACTAGTGTTCTACATGAAATTTGATACAAAGAAACCATTGTAACCCCGACTTTAGTCTTCTAGTTCTGAAACTTGATATCAGATTCCGAGACATTTGCCATATAGTAACAATAAAAGTGCAACAGAGACTATTTTAATAATTATATTATATAGACCTGTGAGATCAATATATACATCCCACCACCACCTTTCTGCCCTAATTGTCAAATCTACTCTCACTAGTGTTATCAGTGTACGATTTTTTTTCTTCTAATTATGCAATTCTTTATCCATAGCTATTTTCCAGAGACTCCCAGTAACACCGACACAATTGTCAATAGGCAGGGCCCCTTTGGTTTAGGAAGCATAATTACTCATTCGCATTACAATATGGTAAGAAAATAATAATAGAATATAATTTTATATACATAAAATTTACTAATTTAACAACTCTGAACAATGAGTAGAAAATATTTCTAAGTCGATAACAATTGTATAAAAAATAAAATAACAATTCATCTTCATCATAGATAATCAAATGTTGTTTGGTTGGGAGAGAGTCGCGTTGTTTCAGTTTAGGACTTTTTCATAAATGACTAATTTGGGTTTAGTTTATGAAGAAAAAAAGTACTGTATATAAAAGAAAGTTTTAAAACTACACAATGGTCTTATTCAAAAGTTGAAAAGTGCCGGTCATACCTCTCAAGCACCTCATCATACCACCTCAGGAGAGAAGCAACTATCTTGCTTAGGGAGTTATATAAAAGAATTTCAGATCCTAGATATCTAAATTTAGTAGCCAAGATGTATTAACAAAAAAAAACAGATACGTGGAATGTACATGTGATTTATTTTTAATTTTTCGGAGAGGCCTCAAATGCGTTTCAGGCAGGTATCTACGTATCTGATACCAGTACAAGAACCCTAGCGAAGTATCCGTGCTGCATAGTCCTCAAGTGAGAATGAAATCATTTGACCACGAACTAAGACTGGAGTTTTAAATTGGAGAGAAAAGAAGAGAAATGAAGTGTGTAACATTTCTCTCGTTTCGGAGTGTAATTAGGAAAGAAATGTAGAGAATACTTTTTTCTTTGTTTTAACGAAATCTTTCTTTCCGAGTTTAGTGAATTATTTGTAATGACATATTTACGCATGTATCTTTCATTATCTATTAGTAATTACATACGTTATTTGTAAAGGTATAATATTACTTTTCCATTCTTCTCTTCTCAGCTAGCAAATAAGGATGAAAGAACGTAAATTTCTCTTTCTCCCCTAAACTCACAAACAAAGGAAAGAATTTAGTGTATTTTCCCTTCTCTTATTAAAACTTTTTATTTTCTTCTTTTTCTTCCATAAATTCCCAAACATAGGGTAAGGCCTTAAGAAAAACTAACTCCGTACACAATAACAAGAATTTTCAATTTCAAAAGTGGAAGCAACGTAGAGTAAACTGCATGCTGAACTTAATCTACCAGTGAATAAATCAATCAAAATCAAGGATGGTATGTTGTTCTCTTTTACCAGCGGAAGAAGGGAAAGGGAAATAATTTCTTCAATTATATATGCCTGACGAGCTAGTCTTTTTGACAACCATAAACAACCAAGCAAAATCTGACGTAAATTGATAGCCATCAAATGCACAAAAGAGTCACATTCTAGAGAGAGAAGTATGGGTAAGGGGATATTTATAGGGAAGATGAGAAGATTCTAGAAGGGGTCTCCTAAGCTCCTATTGGATGAAACTCCTATTGAATGAAATAGCCTTGACCCGTGTGATGTCACATGGGCCTTTAACTACCTTCAATTACATCACATACTAAAATATAACTTTCTAAAAGCTACAAACCAAGTATAAGTTGTCATAAGAAGAATTGCCATGACAACTCATCTATAACAACACTAACTAATGAAACCTTCTAGAAGCTTCCATCTCAAACCCTTGGTACAACTAAAAATGTAAATACTATACCAAACTACTAATAAAAGGGTAAATATAATGAAATACAATTGCAAGAAAATACTAAAATAAACTTTAACATTATTTTAATTTCCATCAAAATCAGAGTCTGGTGATTGTCAGAGGGAGAATCAAAGAATAATTGGAAGAGAATAAAAAAAATAGCATCTCTCATGGAAAATTGATTCAAAATCAATGACGCACACTTCTGTATGAAATCTAAAATGAATCAGCAATCATGACTAAGCAACTAATTTCCCTTCTTCTCACAAAATTGCTAGCTACCCAAACCATGTCCCACCATAGATGGAAAAATCCAACATCTGAATGGAGGCCAATTTTAGTTACAACTGGGTTCTGGTAAGACTGTCCATAGTGACCGGTTAAAAGAATAATTGAAATGTTTAATTTCAGTGAAAGCATGCAATACAGCTGCTCTGTTCTAAAAGGCCCGCCTAGGCTTGGGGCTTGAGAGAAACGCATCGCCTACGCCTAATTACGCCTTATTCTTGGTAAAAGGCTTAAGGCACACTTTTAAAAAAAAAAAACAAGGATTAGTTGACAAATATTGGTTATGGAGCATGAATATGAGAAAGATGGCTACCAAACATATGGATATATTTTTAAAACTCAAGGTATGTACTATTTTATTATATTACTAGCCTTGGAATAATTAAAATAATAAAAAAAGGAAAAACGCCTTTCTACGCCTAGGCTCCTAAGGCTTGAGGCTTGACCTCTACGCCTCGACCACGCCTCGCGCCTTTTAGAACCTTTACAGCATAGCATTCACTTTCTAATCTTTCAGAATAAAAGCTAGATGTTGGAAGGAATTTTGTTAAACTAACCGCTTATGATTTGCTAGTCATCTCACTTTTTAAAAGCAGGAGCACATTCACAAGAGAGCATTTGTTTATGGTTATACCCAATGAATATTAGAAAACAAAAATTTTCAACAATAAGATAATATGAACTTTGTGAATTAATAGTAATATAAGCGTATACATCTAAAAATCTGACAAGAAATATGAGAAGTTAAAATGCAAGCATTATACCTTGTGATGCAATTTTTCACTTCACATAAGGTTCTTTTTATTTATTTCACTTTTTTATGTCAAGTAAATCATTTGTTTCCTTAATATTGTGTGTATGCAATGAGTACATTAAAACACTAAGTTTTTTAGATGATCCACAGAAAGTGAGCCCAAGGTGCTTAGAATAATAGGGGATCAATGATCCCCACAGAGCAATGTAATTTTTTCTCATCTAACAAAAAAATGCCATTTATTTTTCTCATGCTATTGTCATCCATAATCCATTAAAATGACTGGCATTGACTTCCAACGATCAATCCTTTTCATGAAGTCCTTTCATTCCACATAATATTCTGGACGTAAACTAAACAAGCACCAACTCTAGAAAGAGAAACTAAGAATTTCTTATATTCCAAAATGAAGCCATCTCCAAATGAGTACATAGAATATTTATATGGGAAGAATTACTTGCTAACCAAGTAATTACCTAAATGACTAAAAGAGGCTAACCAAGTAATTACCTAAATGACTAAATGAGGCAAGCATTAACAAAAAAATACATAATTAGTCCCAAACATGCTTGGAGACCAATTAAAGGAGATAAAAATAATAAAAGAATCTAAAAAAAAGGAAAACTAATATGGATTCTCATCACCCTCCCCCTCCTCAAAAAGAATTCGTCCACGAACTCAAAGAGGAACGCCCACTGAGTCAGACTCCAGAATGGTAATTAAGGCATGTCGAGGAGGCTCTTCAGAGTCATCAAGATACTCTGGAGTCCGGTTGGTGCTCTATCGCTAAAAGCGCTCGACGACTTGAAAGAGAGCACTCCGAAACTCGATGTCCAACGTTGCCACAATTGTAGTACCGGAATGTAGGAGGGCCAGAATGTGGCACAGCGAAGTAGTAGTGGTGGCTGAAGTAGTGGTAGAAGAAGCCGAAGCCTACACTGGAGGAGGAGCAAAGCAGGGACCGATGGAAGTGAAGCTCGAGAGGATGGTGGAGCTGCTAGTGCCGTGTGATAGGCCTCGACCTTGGTAGCATACTCTTCCGCCTTCAAAAAGGTCGATATCTCTTACAATCCCAAATCACGCTGAATATATGGTTGGAGCCCCCAAATATAGCGGTTGATCCGCTGATCCTCAGTCTCAGGGAGACGAACCCTGGTGCAAAGGAGCTATGAAGTACGGACTCGTAATATGCGTTTCGACACGCGACACGTGATTCTTACAAAAACTAGGATACGACATGCTAGGATAAGTATAATATATAATATACATTTAAATATGTATATGTATTAATGAAATGAAATTTATTGTTTCCATTAAATACATTATTAGAGCATTCTTAACATGAAATTAAGAAAATGGACCATACAAAACAAAATTCAAATACACTTCAACATTAAAAATCCTAAATAAAGCAGAATCACCATCACATGTCCCAGCGTGTCCACAACGTGTCGGAAAAGTGTCGGAGCACGCACATAATACGTGTTTCGACACGACATGCGACTCGTGACTTCTGGGATAGTGTCCGTGCTTCATAGGCTGAACTGCTCAGTATACTCCACCAATGTAGATGTCTCATGTTGGAGGGACTGGATATGAGTAAAATTGTTGCGCTTGTATGTCGGTGGTATGAATGAAACCTGAAGAACGGCCTTCAGCTCTAGCCATGTCTGGATAGGGGGAAACCCTGCAAATGTCCGTCGATAGCAAAGATCGTTCCACCAAACTCGGGTGAATCCCTGAAATTTGGCGGCAGCAAGAAGAACACAAGAGCGGCCCTGAACCTGCTTGTAATAAAAAACTGCCTCTATAAAAGCCAACCAATCAATCATGTCATCCGGGGAGAACCGTCCATCGAACATAGGAACATTTATGCGTATATCCCCATGAAGACTCCGAGAGAGTAAATGGAGCGCCATAGATAAAGGGTCTACATCCTAATAAGCATCAAGGCTCATCACATCACTCAGCACAGGTGTGGCATACTCAGCATGTAAGGGCAGCATCTGGGTAGGTGGTGGATGATGAGGAGGAGGAGGAACATGCTGGACCACTGGAGGTGCTGCTAGGGGACCGCGATGATAATGGGGGCACGTGCCAATCAAATGGCCAAGCTCACCACAATAAAAGCATTGGCGAACCCGTAATGCGGCAAAGCGGTGGGCGTCGGATAGGGGAGGAGGTATCCACTCCAAGATGCTGCGGTGGGTATCCTCGGTGTCGGAGGATGAAGAGGAGTCAGAATGAAGTAGGGAGAGGTGATTGAGGTATATATGGTGGTGGTTGAGGGTGCAAACGTGGGTCAAGGTGCCGGGAGCCAGAAATGTCAAAATATCCGCCAGAATCATAAAGATGTTCGTGGCGGTCAAGCGGGGCAAAACGGTCTGATGGCTGGAGGGGGTCGGGATCAGGTGGCTGTGGGCGGAGGTCGAAATACCCAGGTAAATTGGAATCTTCGACTGGATCTTTATTCGTTAATTGTCCGGACAGTTCGGGTACCAAAGTGGGTAAAGATGGATAACCGTGTAGGTCAAGAGGGTTTAGGGTTCTATCGGATGGCTCGGACTCCTCCCCAAAGGTGGGAGGTATTGGCCTATCAGCCGTGGCAGGTAGTCTAGAACTCCTCGCCTTTCTGAACTATTATGACTCCTCGGGTGGGTCAGATTCCGGCATTTTGCCGTGGATCTCTGATCGGCTGGATTTTCCAAGACGTGTGGTTATCTAACCGGACCTGGAAAGGCCGAAAAAAATTCTGGGAGCCAAAGAGGTTGACGGCTTGGGTCAGTCTTGTATTCCGATCGCATAATCTAAAGGAGTGTGATCCTGGTGTGTAGGGGAAATTAGTACAGCCAAAGAGGTTGACGGCTTCAATCACAGATGCACGCGGGCCTTGACATCTGATCGGGTAGCCATGGAGAGTAGGAGTATTGCCTGACCTGAGGAGATGGCTTGATCCAACCCGGGGGCCTGAAGCGATAATAGTGAGAGTCTCACCTAGGGTTGGTGCCGAAATTTCAGCGACGATCTCCTTCCCGGGTCTATGTGGGGAGGATTCCGATGACTTCCTCATGGTGGTGGGGATTTGAATTTTGGATAATAGTTGTAAGAAGGCATCAAATTGTTGTTGTTTTTGTGCCATTTCTTCGATATTCCGAGTGGTTATTTCTTCCATTCTTTCTATTTTTCCTTTCAATTCTTAAATCTCTTCCACTTGTATGTATTTTATGTAAATGGGTCCCTTTTTAGGGATTATTTGTCATTTTTATTTTCTTTTTCTTTATTATTTAGAGTTAAGGGCATTTTTATAATCAGGGCCTTAGCTTAGAGCCTAACCTACTCCTCCCCTTTAAATACCCCCATGTAAGCCTTATTTGAGGTAGACTTGAATTTTGAATAGAAAAGAGTATTTCTCTCTCTAAAGGTGTGTGATAGATATTTTTAGGAACCTTTTGATATGTACTTTAAGTAAAATTGGTATCAGAGCGGGTGTCGCTCCAACATTGGTGTTTAGTGTATCAGTGTGTTTTTATCAAAATTGTACGCTACTATCAATGGCTCCCAAAAAATAAAAACAACAGCAAATAGATGTACAAGAAGTGAGAAAATGCATTCAAAAACTCAGCAATCGATTTCAAGACGAGGTTCAAAAGTTGAGGCAAGAATTCAACGAAAAACTTGATGCCCTCCTCCAACTCATCTCATCTAAGATTCAAACCCCTCAAAACCCTAACCCTACCTGCTGCCCCCGACCACCCCAGTAGCCCCTACTGCCGCCAACCAACCCCTTGACCCCCACCCCTGTTCCGATCACTCCCACTACCCTCCGGCCCCAAAAAAAAACTAGAGCACCCCCCCCCCCCGCCGCCGACCACTCCCCTGCTCTAAACCTACCCCCTCACCCTTCCTCCAATCAACCCCCATACCTGCTGACTCCAAAACCCCTTCAGACCTGCCCCCCTTGCTTGCAATCCAAACCCTAACGTCTTAAGCTCCCAAACCCTAGGAATTTGCCCTAGTTTTGCTCAAAAATCCATTTGGCTTGTCCCTTCAAAACCCAAACCCATTTTGGTACTCCGAAACCGTGATTTTTGACTCGGGAGGAGGCTTCCGGGGCTAATTTGAGTGAAGAAGAAGAAATGAAGAAGAAATTTGTGGGTTGGACACTTCCTCAACTTTCTGAAAATTATTTTTGTCCCCCACAAGTTTTTGGCGCCTATTTTTTGAATTTCCACACGAGTCCCCAAATTTTTGAACGCTCAAGGGCGAGTTTGGTCTTAAGAGGGGGAGAGTGATGTAAATGGGTCCCTTTTTAGGGATTATTTGTCATTTTGATTTTATTTTGTATTTTCTTTTATTTTGTTATTGTATTTTTCTTTCTTTTGCTTTATTAATTAGAGGTAAGGAGTAGTAATTCATTTTTGTAATTAGGGCCTTAGCGTAGAGCCTAAGCTACTCATCCCCTTTAAATACCCCCATACAAGTCTCATTTGAGGTAGACTTGAATTTTGAATTGAAAAGAGTATTTCTCTCTCTAAAGGTGTGGGTTAGATATTTTTTGGAGCCTTTTGACGTGTAATCTACGTCAGTATTTTTTGAAGCCATTGAGAAAGTAGCGTACGATTTGTTTGATAATCTAAACACCGATACACCATTGCACCAATGTTGGAGCAACACCCGATCTGAGACCAAATTGACGTGAACTACACGTCAATGGCCGAAAAACAAAACAAACACCAATTCTAGAGAGAGAAATTAAGAATTTCTTATATTCCAAAATGAAGCCATCTCCAAATGAGGAGTAATGGAGTATTTATATAGGGATAATTACTTGTTAACCAAGTAATTACCTAAATGACTAAAAGGGGCAAGCATTAACAAAAAAATACGTAATTAGTTTCAAACATGCTTGGAGACCAATTAAAGGAGATAAATGCAATAAAAGAAATAAAAGAATCTAAAAAAAGGAAAACCAATATGGATTCCCATCAATTCTTCTTTCGTTTAATTTTATCTTTCAATTTTATACTTGTAAAACAAAGCTTTAGCTTCCAAATTATTAGTGTGTATGCAGAAATTCAATCATAATTACAGTAAAAACTGTTTAGGTTAATCCAAGGGTGTTGTATTCTATCAACCCACGTAGTAATATATTTTTATTCCTCATTTTTCTTATTATATTAAAAACTTTCCTATATCTTTCTTATACAACAAAGTCATTCATTGCAATGACAAAGGAAGGAGCATATCCTAAATTTTAACCAGATCCCAAGTAATTGGAATAAAAGTCATTACTAAACACCGTGCAGTCAGTAATACTGAAAATCAAACTTACATTGGGAATACAATCTCGACTCCGATACCAGCAATGATTCTCCGAATCCGAATGGTGGTGTGGATCCCAGCATTTTGCCTTGAGATTACTATGCCTTTATAGATAGACAACCTCCTCCTATTTTCGGGGACTTCCTACAAGTCAAATCACACAACCAAACTCACACAGGTCCCATACAGAAAGAACAGCAATATATATTCTCACAATTTAGAAATACAATTACCAGTTTAATTTCAACAATATCCCCCGTCCGTAGATCTGGTAACGGCCTTTCCTTCTCTGAAGCTTCAACTGCTCTCTTGTTTAAAATCTAATCGAACAACAACACGACATAATTGAAACAAACTAATGAGGTATGGAACATCTATCAGCTAAACCTAACAAACTAATTCAGTTTCGAGAATTAAGAGGAAGTACAAGGAGGTTTGTTTAACGCTGAATGAGAATTAAATTTCAGCATCCAGCACTAAGAGACAGGTCTGCTGAATGGCTAATGTTTGATGCTAATTTGTTTTAAAAAAAATATATATCATTTCAGTTTTACCCTTAGGTGATCACATTTGATGCACGGGATAAGGAGGTGGGATAGGATAATTTTAGAGTTAATTCATATTTAGTCCCTTAAAAATGTTCCGTTTAATGTTTAGTCCAACATATTTCAAGATTTATTTTTAGTCCCTACGATGATATTATCACAAAGATAATGACATTAAGTGGACACATCCGTGTGCAAATGTCACTACTGGGGACTAAACATTATTTATGAAAATGCGTTGGACTAAATATTAAATGAACATATATAGTATGAGCTTTTTATTGAATGCCCCATAATTTTATAAGGAGGTGGAATAGGATAATTTTATCCGATCCGGTGTTTGGTGTTGGATGAGATGCATGGTTCAAAGTCTCGGCACCGGTCCCGGTATCGGCCACTCGATTTTCAACTCGGTCGCGGTATCGGTCACGGTATCGGGCGATACGCAAAGATACACTATTTAGAGAGCGCAAAAAATTCTGAAAAAAATCTAGAAAATTTTAAACACTAAGGGATCGTTTGGTTCGAGGTTTGGAAAGGGAATTTAGGATTCCTGAATTTAGAATTCCCCTCATTTAGAATTAAAATGTTTGGTTGGAGATTTAAGGGGGAACTTAGAATTCCTGGAATTTAGAATTCCCACGAAATTGGATTCTCCTTTCCCCTCTAAAATGGGGGTAATCCTATATTCCCGGATATATTACCTTACTTTTGTGGTGTGACAAAAATACCATTTCACATAAACTCATAAGTACACTTTCTCTCTCTCATACACACACACACATTCTCTCTCTCTCTCTCTCTCTCTCTCTCTCTCTCACACACACACACACACACTCACACACATACTCACTATCTCTCGCACACACATACATATACACACTCTCTTTCTCTCTCACTCACACACATGCTCTCTCTATCTCTCTCACACACATAAACACTCTCTCTCACACACATACACATACACATACACATACACACTCTCTTTCTCGAATTTTTTTTTGATGTGTTCAACGACATCAAGTTTTGATGTCGTCTAATCACATGGTTTTTTAAGAAGTGTTCTCTCACTTCATTTAATGATTCATTATCTCATATTTAAGTGACGTTCTCTCACTTCATTTAATAGGAAATAAAATAGTTTACAGCATTTATATATAAAAAAAGAATGACATTTTTATACTATTACATTTTTTCTTTAATAACAGTTTTTATATATAAAAATATTACAAAAATGTTTAAATGTTTTTAAAACTCTTTTTTTTTAAATAAAAAAGTTAAAAAATAATTTTCTATATAAACTATTAAAAATGTTTTAAATATGTACTATTTTTTAAAAAAGTTAAAAAACGTGTTTTTTAAAACTGTTTTTCATATATAAACATTTTTTTTAATATATTAACAGTGTTTTATAGATTAAAACTATAAAAATATATTTTAAATGTTTCTTTAAACTGATTTTTTTTAAATAAAATGTTAATATATATTTCTAATATATAAAAAACAGTTTTTTAAATGTTTTTCGCCATTCAAAAAACTGTTTTTGTACAACAACAAAAAACTGCAAAATAAAACTGTTTAATATGTTAATATATAAACACATTTTTATTTATATAGACACATTTTTTAATGTTTAATAAACACATTTTTTAATGTTTTAAATATGTGCTATTTGTTTAAAACATTAAAAAATGTGTTTTGTTAAACAGTTTTTATATATAAACAGTTTTATTTTTGCATTTTTTTTTGTTGTACAAAAATAGTTTTTTGAATGTTTTTATATTTCTAATAAAAACATTAAAAAAACAGTTTTTTATTTATTAGAAATATAAAAACATTCACAAAACTGTATTTTTACAACAAAAAAAATTGTTTGTTTGCTTAAGGAAAAAAACGGAAAAAAAAAACCATTTTTTACAACTTTATTTTTCAGGAAAGATTAATAAAAAAAGTGATTCAAAAACTTTTTTTTGTTTTTATTTAAAAACTGTTTTTTTACAACTTTATTTTTTTGTAAAGAATTAAAAAAAATTACTAAAAACTGTTTATATTTAAATAAAAGTGTAACAAAACACGTTTTTTAAAACTTTTTCAAAAAATAGTATATATTTAATATCTTTTTAACAGTTTACATAGAAGGGATTTTAGATGGCGGGAAAAAGGAATTCCTGCTTGAACCAAACAATGGAAAGGAATTGAAGATTCCAGGAACTTAGAATTCCTGAAATTATGAATTCCCATTCCCTTGCCAAACCTCGAACCAAACGAGCCCTAAAGGAATTTTGACAAATTTTAAACACTTAGGTCTACTAATTCTCTTCTTGTAAGTCCACGCTAGTGGCATAACAAATGGACCTAATTGTAAATTGTCCTTAAATGTTTAAAAATTATTACCAATGGACCTAATTGTAAATTGCCCTATTTTAATTTGAAATGAAAATTATTGAGGTTCACAAACACACGTCTAGGGGTTTCTTTGTTTCCATTTCATTTCATTTCACAGTATTGTTAGCAACCAAAAGAAAAAACAATAGAGACAATAAATTGTTACCCCCATTATATCTCCAAGCTTAATTCTGGGTGTCCTTGGTGGTCTAGCCTCAGCCTCAGCCTCAGCCTCAGCCTCAACTTCTTCTGATTCTAATTCTGCCTCCTCAGAAGCAACAACTTCATCGACAACAGTTTCAATAGCTTCGGAATTTGACTCCGCTCTAACGATGAAAGATTGATTGGCCAATTTCGAGTTGGAAATCCAAACTCTATTCAAAGGACGACGAGACACCAAAGACGAGAACCCTAGCTTCTTTCTAGAGCATTGTGTTGGATTTCTCGGTATCATAAACAGTGCCTGTCGTTATAAATATCAAAACAACAACTACATAACTGTAAACATATAATTGTATCATTGTATACATATATATATATATGTGTGTGTGTGTGTGTGTGTGTGTATATATATATAGAGATATAGAGAGAGAGAGAGAGAGAGAGAGAGACCTGAGGAAGAACATTAGTGGCCATGGTAGTGGAGAGAGGGTGGGTTAATTTATTGTTGCTATGGCATAAGAGTGTAAGAAAAAAAGGTGTTCCAGAGTTTTGAGTGAGGAAAGGGTTCAAAAAGCCTTATCCGTTGCCTATCCAACAACACACCCGCAAGAACCCATTCATGGGGTTTGGGTCGGAATGGGTCGGGCATCACTATTCTCTTTTTCATATTTTTCAAATTGTGAAATATAGTCTAAATTTTCTTTTGAAGATTTTTCAACTTTTGCCTTAAATACATCTTTGGTAATGCAAATTTGGGACTTTTCTTGGGAAAATTTTTCTTTACAAGTAGCCCGATGACAATATTTTTCGACGGTCCAATCAAACACATATTAATTCATTTGATTTGACCCAAACTTATTCTATTTTTATTTAACAACTTGTCCCCTTAAGTTTAAATCCGTTTTTTTAACCCCCAAAGCTAAAAAGAGGTGAATAGTATTGTCAAAAAAACTCACTCCCCCTGTCCTAATTTAATAGTTCATTATTTCTTGTTGGACCGTCACAAATTAAGAGTTTACTTTCCTTTTTCAGAAATAAAGAAGTCGAAATTTCTTGATACTAAACATGTGTTGGTCTTGTCCATTGATTAAATGTGTCCTTAATCTATACAAAAAATGAATATGAACTCTTAATTTTGGACTGAGTGGGCATAAATTAACTAAAAAAGGCAAAATTCACCTTTCATGACATTTTATATACTAACTTCACTATCTGAACACCGAAAATGCCATATCCAGCACCCCCTGCATTATATTGTTGGACCCATTCAAGGGTATGGGTCGGAATGGGTCGAGCATCATGTTCCATTTTTTTGCAAGGTTAAGGGAGTGTATAATTGTCTAAATCGTCCTTGATTGTTTATCCCATGAATGCTTTAAGTATAACCATATAATTTACATTTAGTCGCAAGTTACTTTTCATTGGGGATAAATAAGTTCGTGGAAATATCTTGTATTATTTTGACGAGGTCGTACCTTTTTATTTGACAGCTAGCCCCTCAAATTTGGACCGATTTTTTTAACCCGGAAATTTTTTAAAAAAAAGTTAATAGTGTTGTAGAAAGACTATAAAACCCTTTGAGTAAGAAAAAATCACATTTTCTAACATTGTATACACTATCTCCAACATGATAACACTAAAAATAACATATATAAAACAACCCTATAATTCATCTCCTCACCTCTATCTTTTTGTCACCCCGCCACATGTAAATGCCACCTTCATTCTTCTCTCTCCCACGCCTCCCCCTTTACTTCCCTCTTTCTCAAGCCCTCGTGTGGTGCTCATTAAACAAGTTTCATTTCAAATGGATTTCTTGAAGGGAGTTTTCAATTAATTTGGTGAACTTTGAATTCAATTAAACCAATGGAGATATATAAAGTAATATATAAAAACATTGGCCAATGCCAAAACTAGTCACGGTTGTGTAACATCGTCCAACTATCGACACTCTCTGTGGAGAATATGGTGCGAAATAGTGGATAGTGAAGTTAGCGCATTGTATGATTGTAAGTATTTTTTTCCCTATTTTGTAAATCTTTATTACAATACATTTGTCGTTCATTTCAGCCTGAGGTTTTTCTCGTTAGTGAATTTTTTCCTCGTACATTCGGTGTTGTGTGAATTGTTTTTATATTTATGCACTATTATAATCACTGGAGTTGATTAGAAGATAAAATTTGACTAGATTCTAATCTTAATAAAATATTTTGTCATGTGCACCTTTAAGACGTTGTTTACCCTATGTTAATATAATAAGTAAATTATTTACTTAATCGATAATTAGTCATTATTTGGGTAGATACCGTTTAGAGCGCACAGTCTTAACTGGTATCAGAGCGGATGAGTAGATCCACTTTTGCGAGATGGGTGGAAGTTCAACTTTTAGACCTCCGCTTTTTAATGGTAGCTATTTGTAACAACCCGCCTAATTAAATATCGGGTGATCAGCCATTTGTTTAATTAAATTAGAATAACTAGTTGGTTCATTCTCAGCATCACTGTCGAAAAATAATTTCTTTATTAATCACCTAATAGTTAATTAAGCTAAGTGTCAAAAACTTTTTCCATTTTTGATTTAATTAAAACCATTTTATGACACGGAATAATAATATACACAACACATCACAACCGAATTAACTATAATAAGAATAAATGTGACTGGAATAAATCTCCAGTTATATTATAACTTTTACACTAAATAAAACTGATAACCACAATGCTTACATAAATAATTACAACCTCTAGAATCCTGGGAGACATGCCTTAAATGAAGTAGACGCTACAGATGAGTGTATCAATAGAAAGGAAAAGTCTAAACAAAATTCGCATCTCTGCTAGTAGCTATAATCCATCGGAACATCCATAATCTATGCTGGACATCCCTGCTGCTGGATACCTGGTGTACAAGATATAGTAGAGAAGAGAATATGCAAGGAAACAGGTCAGAGCCCGATTGTAAAAGATTTTAAAAATAGCAAGTGCTTAATAATTACAAATAAGCATTTATTATGTACATGTTAGTTTCTCGGGCTCTCTCTTGAGAATTCTCACCTCTCATCTAGAGTGCACACCAATCACATCTCAATAACTTCCTAGTTATGGTTTCCTCCTAACCAGTAAATAATTCTAACCCATGTCATAAACTCGTATGTCCCATACCATACGTAATATAATTATTCATATTCATTTCTCTTTAATATGAACTAGTCTTGTTACAACCTTGGAATTAAGTGTTCACTTACTTAATTCAATTCAGATTTCATTATTTACTTCTATCTACAATATTACACAGTAGATTAAATCACAGTTTATATTTTTAATCTATAATTTCACACAAAATATTACATCTTTATATCTGCAATGTCACACAGTAGATTACATCACAGTTTATATATATAATATCACATTAATTGTATATATATTAATACGGCACCTCCCCAGTCACAGTTGCGGTACATGCATACTCTGATATCATGTCCTGATACATAATGTCACTGTATAGAGGACTATTGATTCGCCGTCTCTCGCGAATCATATCATAACACAAATATATTGAAGGCGAGCATACTCTCCACCCAAATGGGTCACGCACATACCTACGCTCCCATTCAACCGTCGAAACTATCATATACACCGTAGGTAAACGTCTACACCCTACTTGTCCATGTCATCAGAACTTTCGAAATTCTATGAATTAAACTCATCTTTAATTAGGTATAATTCTCGATAACCCTTAATTCATTATTAACCCTTCATTCTATCCCTTAGGGTTAATCCCACATATTCTTAAGGTTATACCGGTAATTAATAACTCTTTTACTACTGGTCCCAACCTTAAATTATCATTTATCTAATTTAAATCCCAAGTAAAATAAGTCTCCATAATAACTCGTTTAATTAACACTAGTTAATTTTTCCCTCATTCCAAAAATAATATTTTTCGGGTCTTAGGTATCCTACTGCCCTTATCTAAGTCCCAATATGTTCAATAAATCATCACCAAAGATTTCTCAAAGTTGGAATTGGATCAAAAGTTAAAAAGGAACAAAATAATATTTTCCAGGGGAGTCGATCAATCGACTGTTCCTGGTCGATCGATCGACAGTCTTGAGTCGATCGATCCGATATTGCCCAATTTTCTTCATTGTTTTTCCTACGGGTTTCATACTTTTTAATCATCAAAACATTTATCTAATATTTAACTCCCAAATATTTATTCCGTAAAATATACCATTATATATAAGTGATTTCTAATAATCAAACCACCTAAAATCATCAAGAATGTTGAATTTAAAACATACTATTTCCAGAAAACTCATTTTTTTACATTTATCCATGAATACCATATAAACTCCAATTTTTCTTCACCGAATGATTCCTGATTAAATCTCATGATGTCCAGATCATATACCATTATATATGAATAAGTTTTAACGTATCCAAAATCATTTAAACATCATTAACATGAATCAATTTACTGAAATTCCATTTATTCTTAAGAACTCTAATTTTTTACTTTATCATCAACAAGAGTGAAAATCCCAGATTTCTTCACAAGATAATATAAAATTCATGGGGTTTATTCTATAATCAAAAGAGATCACTGCTAGATAATATCCATTTCAAAGATCCATTTAAAAATTATCACAAATTTATCTTTGTTCATACAACTTTTCAGAATTTTCCTAACTATCCTAACATGGACAATATATAAGTTAAGATTTGCAATAATTAATCACTTGCCTTTAGATTGTATATCTGATCCGTTGGGGATGATACTCTACCGCTGTTCCTCTCTTTTTTCGGCCAACTTTCGACAGTAGTGGTGGTGGCTCTTGGTGGTGCAAGGTGGTTGTCCTTTGGTTTCCTAGAAAAGTCTCTTCTTCTCCTATAGAAAGTCTCTCAATCTCCCCTAAACCTTTTCCTCTTTATTTTTGGTGAATGAACCTAAGTTATCTAATCTCTTTACTTATAAAATAAACTTATATTTTCGTAGTTACTATTCACCTCCCTTGTAAAATGATCGAAATACCCCTCCGGGATGTCCTTTCGGTTCCAAAGTGCCCCGAGACCCAAATCAAATACCCAAGTAGACTTTTTAGACTATTTGAACCCTTTCGGACACTTTGGATCAGTCAAAACGACCATTCGGATGAAATAATTCACTTTTATTTCATTAAATTATAATCCTGACACGACTCAAATGCGCGTCCCGACTTAATTACCATAATTGTCGTACACATAATTTGCGATAATTTTATAAAGTCATAATCAATTGTAAAGTCATAATCATATATATTACTTTAATCACTAAGTAATATTCAACATAAATCACATATTACTTTATTATCGAGTAATATTAAAAATTCGAATTAATTTCCAATTATATCACAATTAATTCTAATTAATCCAATTTCAAAAGTCATTAAAAAATACGGAGCATTACATACTTCCCCCTTTACAACGGAATTTCGTCCCGAAATTTGAAAAACCAAAGTATAGCAACCAAGAACAATTTTGGATAAGTATTACGCATCACATACTTGCGCTCCCAAGTAGACTACTCTGTACCGCCCATACAGTACGCTATCGAATACCCCCAATAATGAATACCTCAGTTATAATCATTTTAACCCCAGATTACCTTGTCACGTAGGTTTTTGTCCAAGCCTTACAGTTTAAGTTTCACTACTTATACTTTATTCTAGATATTCACTATCTAACTTTCTATTATATGCACTTTAAATAAATTAACCGTTCTTTAGATAAATACCATCTCGTCTTGTGATTATCATACACAAGTAGGTTAATTGTGCAGTATACATTTTACACACAATATATACTATAAGTTTCAAATCATCTCTATTATTCGCAATAGTTCCTGGTTCCTCACTTTTATCCCCCAAGTAGGAGAAACGACAAGACTTACCATACCATACTTCAACTGGCACCATTCCCAGCAGTTAACTTATAAGAGTTATAGTACACCAACTTCACTAGTGGAACGTACGTCTCTCGTCCTCCCTTAAGATTCAAGGGTACAAGCATAATTTATCTTCCAGCATTAGATTTGTCTGCTTAGTTTGCCCATTATTTTGCGGATGATAGATCATACCCAAACACAACTCGTTCTTCCAAAATCGGGAGACAAAGTCTCATCCTAATTGGACACAATATTAAACGGTACCCTGTGTAACCTCACTATCTCAGTTATATTGAGATCAAAGCATATTGTCTCGTAGTATGATTAACCCTAACTGGCATAATGTGATCTACTTCAGTCAACTGATCCACTATCAGCCATATAGGATCGTAACCATCTTCGTGATAAAATCCTTATGAATATTCTCCCGATACTACTTAGAAATCCCTAACGGTTGGAGAAATCTCTGTTGGTTTCGAATGGTCCACCCTAATTCTAACAGACATGTGGTCCGCTACAAGAGGAATCTAGCCAAACATCTCTTCATTTAAATCCTATTACCATAGTCATTTATAGCCTGATACATTTGTTATTCTACCGACTATATCTCTAATTGTCATAAATGACCAGACATTCAAGTCCAGATATCTAAACCTCTATATTTATTTTCCTTATCCCCTATCTCCAAAATGGGGAACAATGTCAGATTCAATTACCTAGGGCGCCCATACACCCTATATTTCTCACACCGTTGCACAAATAACATATACTCTTCTTAACTAAATTTTCGCACACTTGGAATATTGATATGGTAGGGGTGCACTCAATCACCCCACTAGTCATAACTTAATCACTCTATCAGTGTCATCATTGTCTTATTCGTAATGTTACTAGGACTAGGCGACTCTTAAGTCATAATAGAATTATCAACTCTAAATTTACGTTTGTATATATAAAATGACTAAGGTACGAACTTATGAACTATCAACTAAACTTCTCTCCCACTCCTGACGTTCGCTAGTTTCATGTGTGGGATGTCTCGCAAAGCGAAATCCAAATAAGGAACCCCCTGATACACTACTACTTAACATAGTCGGCCGTCGAGATCCATAATGGCCCTCAGTCCATAATCTGTACCTTCCCATAATTTATGTATGTTGACATAAAAGTCTACTAGTCCATGCTTATATATCCCTAAAAATAACATAAAACATGTTGCTCTCACTATCCCAAATTCTCAGTGCTATTAATAATGAGATATTTCTCGTTGTTCGACAAAAACATAATATATCCCGAGTCACATCCGTAAAATAAATTTCTACTCACACATATAAATAGACAACATTTTCACTAAGGTCTATGATATCATGAAATATAGGCCCAACCCTATTTCAGTTGGCGCCGCGGCGCCACACAAAATAATTTTACTCTCCCCGAAGTATCCAGCGTGATAGTCTTATCACTCAATCTACTATCGTTTAAACATTTGGTAATTCATCACAACATATTACCATAAACAGTTTTATTATGCTAACTCAAAGCAATAACAAATTATAATAACAAAACATACTCTTAGGACCCACTCGGTTCACTCACGTGCGATACCAAAAAGTCTCGCTATCAACGAGAAATACTTTTGTAACTGGACTGTTAAAATTATCGTTTCCACTAACCTCGACTCACACGCGAATTTAGGTTTTTCAATTTATATATATCTGTTGTGACACACCATGTTACTAGAATTAATCCTTTATTTACAAGGATGAAATAAAACTTCATCAGTCTCTCCTGATCACGTAGGGTCCTTACATGCACTTCTCACGGTCAAAACAACTCACGATCACTTGGACCCGTTATACATCTAGGTTTTCATCCTATAATTGTACCCACCCATTGTGGACAAATTATTCACTCATGTGGTTTACCCACCCGTTATTGAAACGTTGGCCCAGCATATATAGGCCTCAATTATGGTCTTACCGACCTCCCTTTTTTCTTTTTGGACCCCGCCGACCTTGAAATAGGGTATGCTACAATTACCGAGGTGTAATACCCCGTATTTTCATGCCTTTTAAATTATGGGATTTATTAAATTTAACTGAGATAAATTAATTTAATTTTAATCCGGAATGTTGTTTTAAATATTTACTATAGCGTGACGAGAGTTAGTAATTATTGGAAATTTAATATTTGTTGAATATTACTGGATGAGTATAATAATATATGAGATTCATTTTTGTAATATTGTCACGTGTGAATAAAATGACAATTATGGAAATTTAAGTAGGGACGCGCCTGTGTCGTGTCGGGACTAAATGTTGATTAATAAAAGTGAATATTTTATAGGGTGTTCGTATGGTCATTTTGAGTGTGCCAACGTGTCCGGAAGGGTCGAGATAGGCAGTAAAGTGTACCCGGGGGTTTAGTTTGAGTCTCGGGGCTATTTTAGGCTTAATTAGTACCCCGGGAGGGCATTTTAGTCATTTTGTATTTTTGGGTAATTAAACCCACGGAAATTAAAAGGGTTATATAAGATATCTAGGTTGTCTTCTAGGGTTAGAACAACCAAAGACAAGTGACGGCCATAGGAGAGGGAAGGAGAGAGCTTCCAAACCAATCCAAGGCCCGAAATCCATCCGTTTGCACCGTCTTCACCACCAACGCGTAGGTCGCGAGACGGGGAACGCAACCACACCAATTTCGGCACCAAACCAGAACATCAAAAATCCCAGGCAAGTGTTTATCTTGCTTATTTTCGTTGGTGCATCACTCATCTTAGTGTAGGGATGATTAGGGTGAGATTTATGGAAGAAAAACCCAATTTGAGATAGGAAATTGCATGTAGTGTTGACTTAAATGATATTCTGGAAACCCTTTGTCACGTAGAGGAGTAAACCACGAAATTATGATGTTTACAAGAAGGAAATTCTGGAAAATTCTTGTTAGAACCATGTTTAAGAGATTTCTAGGGTTCTTGATAATTATAACAATTCTTGGGCTGTTAATCCATGTTTAGTGGTAGAAATCTACATGCTTTACGTTGGAAATATCTGGTATGATGATATAATGTTAGTGGCATGAATTTTGGGACGATTGGGATTGAAAAATATGAATTTGGATGAAGTTATGTGTTAGACCCCGTAACTGCAAAACTGCAGAAATCGCAATACCTGTTTGATCGATCGATCGAGCCCAGAGCTTCGATCAATCGAAGGTTCGATCGATCGAGCCCCAGACCTCGATCGATCGACCCCTCCTGGCAGACTAAAGTTTACCCTTTTAAAATTGTTGAATTGATTCGAAATGAAGAAAACTCCTTAGACATCCTTGTTAAGATAATTTGGGAGATAATGATGACCAGTAAGATTCATTAATGAATAAGAGACCTACCTAAGGGACAATGTAAGTATATGTTAAAGGGGAGAGATACGTAAGAGGGTTACGTTGGAACACAAATGAATACCTACTGAATTGTACCTTTGGAAGGATAGAGTCCATGAAGGCTACGTAGTAAGTTGGAGAAACCCTTCGAATTAAAGTGAGAAACGAACCATTATACGTGATAACTAATAATGGGAAAATAAGGATAAATGTTGTGAATATGGGTTATGAAATAAACCTAAATTGATATGATAAAAGTAGTATATTTATATGATTGTGTATGCATATATTATATACTTGTGAAAATTATGCCCGCGCTACTTGTTATCCCGGAGGTTACCGCGCTGGGACGATCTTATCTCGTGTGCCTTATGGGGGATATTGACTCGTACCCTAGAAGATAGGAATCCTAGGTACGGACTATTAGATCGATAGTCGGACGGTCCTAAGAGACGTGAGGGTATGTACTGACCTCTTGAACTTGGATACTATGCTTCGCCTCAATGTTGTTTGTGTATGTATTTGTACAGTTCGAGAGTGATTCCGAACTTGTATTCCCTTTAGTGTGATTGATACGGGGATTGGATAGCAGAGTATGCCCGCACCATAGTTTTTATGTGGGGTGCCGTTATGATATATATATTATACAAGTAGTTAATATATATATGAAATTTTGAAATCTGGAACTGCCTACTTTGATTTGATATGTAGGACATGGATGATGACTCAAATTATAAATACTTGTCTTGACAAAGTATAATATGATACTGGAAAACTTTATTGATTAATAAAGTCAAAAGGAGAACTTTGGTTACAAATTGAAATCTTACGTTTTAAATACTTGTGTTGTTCAGTTGTAAACCCTGCGAATAACCTAAGATAAGTTAAATCATTGGGGAAAGATAGTGTGGTATATGATGAGATAGACCATTGGGAAGGTTAGTGCGATAGGTGTGCACATTAAAAGAGAGGTGAGAATTTCTCAAGAGAGTGTCGCACTAATATGTTGTTGCATTGGCCTGTAATCAATTTAAATACTTGCTAAACGAATTTTTAAATCATATACACTATCGGGTTCTGACCCGTTTCCTTTTCTCTTTCTCTCTTGTATATATATATATATATATGAATATATTACAGATGCCCAGCCACAGGGGCGTCTTGTATAGGGTCCTTTGGCAGGAACGAGCAGCAGCTAAGGTGGGAGTTGCAGGCCTGTTGTTTAGACGACTTCATCCATTTGATTCTACTCCTAGTTCAGTTTTATCCAGCAGGGGCATGTGTCGCCCTCTTTCTATTAATTAGTTGGTATTGTCAGAGATTGTAATTCTTTTAATTTCAGTATCTTTATTTCGGGATTATAAATGTCAGGATGTTTTCCTTAGTATTTTAATGCTGGGATTTACTATTGTTGGGTAAACTCTTGAATGTTCATTTTATTCTTCTACTTATTGTATGACTCTTTAGACGTTAATGGTTTAAGGTTTTATAACCGGATTTAATAAAACGAGAATAAGGTTTTAAATGGTTTTGACACTTAGCTTAATTATTTAGGGTGTTTAAATTGGAAAAGTATTTTAACGACAGTGATGCTGAGAATGAACCAACTGTTCACCTTGAATTAATTTAATAAAGGAGTGATCGCCCGGTATTTAATTAGGCGGGGTGTCACACGAGGACTCCACTGGTCCTATTTAAACCTACCACTATTGGGTCGTAAATTTCTTGGGCCTAATTCTCTTGACCCAATTACTCCCCTAGAAGTCTCATTCCTCCAGTTGTTATGCCTAATTGGTATGGTTTACTATTCCCAAAATTTATCGGTCTCACTACTCAACGTGGACACATTTAACACTTAGTAGTCTCTCTCTTTACACATAGGGTAATTTCCCTTACTATTTCCTCGTTACTGACCATTTGAACGTCCTTCTCTTGGACCTATCAATCTTAACTCCCAATTGTTATTCCCATTATTCTTTTGGCTCTACGGGTCCTATGGGATACATTGTCGACTACACTAGTCTTGGTTGATTTCATCGTCACTAAGTAGGGGTTTAATCATGTCACTTTAAATGGGTCCCTTATTGGGTACACCTTTCGGTGATGTTTCATTAACAATATTGAATTTAATCTTGCCCTTCAGCCAGGTTTCCTACCCCTTTTAGCTCCCTTTCATTTGGAATCATCATTAAATTTCTTGGTGACATTAATCCTAGTCATCTTTGTCAAATTTCCACTCACACTAGAGTATTTCATTCACGAGTCCTTTCACATAATGAACTCTATTTATCTTCTATGCACCCCATTCTTCCTAGGGTAAGGAGTTCGTTAAACAAGTTACTTCTCTCTTTCTAGCCTATGAGAGATGAGTTTCTAAATTCCATTCATATCCTGATTAAAACATCAAATGAGCAATTTCATCATCGAACCATACCTAAAATTCTTATTCCAACTTCACACATGCTCTTTATATGTGATTTCTAACTCTCATCAGTTAAGTTTGTTCTTCCTAGAAAAATTTTATTAGAAAATTTTCAAATCCTGGGTATTACTACACTTCACCCTTCACAACTGTCTTTGAATTTCTTCCTTCACAAGAGTCCTTCTGACTCCCTCACCTTTCACATACAGTGTTGGGTGAGTTAAGAACGGCACAACTATCAACTATGATGGTTTCTATAACCAACAAAATTTTCCAAAATACTTTATATCTTTGGGTGAGTCCTCCTCCTACTATCCTTTTAACGGCTCTTGCTAGTCGTCCCAATGTGTTTAGCGCAAGATGCCCGACCGAACTCGCATAAGCATTAAATCTCACATACTTCATGGCAGGAGAACGTAAGTCAAAATATGCAGAAGAATCCAACATCCTAATAATAGGGCTCTACCTCAAAGAATGCTACGCTGAAACGCAGTAAGCCGCACAGATCCTAAAGACACTAGAATTTGATGCTCTAATACCACCTGTAACAACCCGCCTAATTAAATATAGGGTGATCAGTACTTTATTTAATTAAATCAGAATATGTAGTTGGTTCATTCTCAGCATCACTATCGAAAAATAATTTATTTATTAATCACCTGATAGTTAATTAAGCGAAGTGTCAAAAACTTTTTCCATTTTTTAATTTAATTAAAACAATTTTATGACACGGAATAATAATATGCACAACACATCACTGTAATACCCCGTATTTTTATGACTTTTAATTATGAGATTAATTAAATGAAATTGCTTTTAATTATGGGATTAATTAAATTAATTTGGGATAATTAATTGGAAATTAATTCGAATTTTAAATAACTAGCGAGACAAGAGTTAGTATTTGATTATGATGATAATGTTTAATATTACCGAGTGATTATGGTAATATATGATTATTGAATTTATTAATATTGTCGTGAGTTAAAAATACGGCAGTTTCGGTAATTAAGTTGGGACGCGCGTGTTAGTCGTGTCAGGACTCAATTTGATGTATTTAAAAGTAATTTATTTTTGCGTCATCCATATGATCATTTTGGGGGCACCAACGTGTTCGAAAGGGTCGAGATAGTCAGAAAATACTAGTCGGGGGTTTAGTTTGGGTCCCGAGGCATTTTTAAGCCTAATCGGCAACCCAAGGGGGTATATTAGTCATTTCTATTTTCTGGTGAATAGTAACCTACGAAAATTAGGTTTGGTATACCATAAAACCCTTAGGGTTATTAGGTCCATTAACTGTTAAACACAATAGAGAACAACGTGAGAAGAAATGAAGGGTTTCAAGAGAGTTCCAAGGCCAAATAACCATCATACACCACCATCATCGTCGGATTTGTGACCGAAAAGAGATGAAGGACTAACCATTATCGTCATCAAAGGATAAGAAAATTCTAATCAGAGGCAAGTGATTTATCTTGCAATAATTTATGGCATATACTTTACCTGATAGTTTAGGTTTGATGTCAATTTATGAATAATGGCAAAAATATAAATTTGGAGACTTAATAATTAATTTTGGGTAGGTTTGCATGTAGTGGTTCTTCTGGAAATTTTTGATGAACCAAATTCTAAATTAAGGGTTAAGAATCACAAAATTTAATTGAGGATTATGATGATTATGGAAAAATTAGTGAAGTATTAGGGTTGTAGTGAAATTCAGGACATTGGATCCAAGAAAACGATGTTTTATGATAGTTTGATGATTCTTGAAAGTTAAAACTTGTGTAGATACGCTGGTTTAATGATTAGTAAACTTACTTGGGAGATTGGGACGTTTAAATGGAGGATTTTGGGTGTAAAATTTGAAGAACCCGTAACTGTTAAAGAAATTCTGGGCAAATACCTGATCGATCGACCATTTTCCTCGATCGAGCGACCCCTCCTGATTTTTGTACATTATTTCCCTTTAAGGTTTGACAAATCCCAAGCTTGTAAGAACTCTTAGGGGATTTAATAGAATGTTGTGGTACATGGTTAAGTTCAGTAGGATTGTAGTTTATGACCGGAAAATGTTATAACAATTGGGATTGAATGGGATACTTACGGGTTTGCCGAGTGAGATACCGTTAGAAAATTAATAAATTGGGATTGAGATTTGGGTGAATGATAAGTTAAGGTTAGAAACAGTAAAAGCGGGACTTTGAATTACTGAGATAACCTTAGAGACTAGTGGGTGACTTAGTAACCTTATGAGGTAGGTTTTAGTATTCGGACTTATACGACGAGAGTTGTAGCGCTAAACCTATTACGTGGAATATTCGGGATGACACTATAATACGTACGAGACTTAAGATATAGGGCTGGTGTTTACCTACATAAATATGATGATTATCTAAGTTGTGTGATTACTTAGTATCTGGATTATTGTGTGTATGACATACCTACCATACTTGCTATCACGGGAGGTTAATTTTCGAAAAAGGACCATCTTATCTTTGTGTGCTTTCGGGGGATTTAGATTGGTACATTAAGGACATAGTACTATGAATGACATATTTATGAGTTGATAAGTCAGTTGACCATGGGAGCGTAGGTATGTGCGTGACCCATGGGTATGTGAACTATGTTCGCCTCCAATATGTGTGATTTGTATTGAGACTGTTCCTGAGTGATTCAGAACACGTGATCCTTACGTACGTGATGTAAATGGATTTGATAGCAGAGTATGCGTGCACCACAGCTTAGCCTAGGGGTGCCATATATGTATATATGTACTGAGAGTGATTTATATATATATACTTGTGACTGGTTCACTTTTGCTTAGTATATATGAATAACTAAGATATTTGAATGGGCTAAGAATGTGAGAATTTAAGTAACACTCGAGATAAGTAATTTAATGAATGTGAAAATGGATATAAATATGACTTGTTTGGGTAATACGAGTAGATACCCTATGTTAAAATGTGAAAACAGGAGTTAGTACGGACTAGTTAGATAGTGGCATAACTAGGATGGAATTTAGAGGATGCGTTAGGCGTGAGTTGAGGGGTGAGGATCTCAGGTGAGGGCACGTGACTAACATGTTTAATATATGTGTTGTTTAATATTATGATTTAAACACTTGTTGTTTTTAAAATATTTTCACCTCAGGCTCTGACCCGTTTGCTTTTAAATCTATCTCTTTTTGTAAAAACATTGGGGTGCCCAGCCACAGGGATGCCAAGCATAGGAGTCCATTCTGATGATGTTGTAGTTGTTGTGGAAGTTACAGGATCTCGGTATTAGACGCCTCTTCATTTATCCTTGGTTCCTTCAGAGTTATTTATATCAGTTAGGGCATATCGTTCATTCTTATTTAGAGGTTGTAGATACAGACTTTTATTATTTCAGATATTGGTTTATTTATTCAGACTCTTGTATTGGGATTTTATTTACTCTATTATTATTATTATTGGAGTGTTTACTCCATACTCAGTTTATTTCATTCTGTTGGTTATTAATATGAGATTATTTATGCGATTGATGGTTGATGATTTAATTACTCTGTTAATTGTTAACTTAATTAATAAAATTTGGCATCTCGCTATTTTAAATATTAGGTGGATAGTAATTAACTAAATATTTTCGACAGTGATGCTAAGACTGAACCAACTTTAGATTGTGTATTAATTTAATAAAGGAGTAGCTACCCGGTATTTAATTAGTCGGGGTGTCACAGGTGGTATCAGAGCATCAGGTTCTAGTGTTCTTTAGGATATGTGCGGCTTATTATGCTTCCAGTGTAGCTTTCTTTGATATAGAGCCATATGTTTAGGATTGTTGATTTCTTTGGTGAGATTTCGTTCTCCTGCTATAATGTATATGATAGTGAATCTTAATTGCATTCGGGTGTGTTCGTGTGCCGAACAATGCAGTATGTTAGGCGAGGGCAGTTGGGCGGACAGCAGAAAGCAAAGCTCCGTTGAGATTATAGGGTATATTCAAGAATGATGACCGTAGTTGAGGTCACCCCTAATATGGCACGGAAGGCCAGGATGGTAAAGACGGCTAAGGCACAATATATGACTTCCAGGTACCACTATAGTAGAAAGTGGGGTCAAATTAGACTCACTTAGTAAGGTTGGATTGGGAGAGATTCAGATGAAACATTGAAGAGAACCATCAGTGAAAATTCTAGAAATGCGAAAATGGCGTGTGTTAGCCAACGAAGGTAAAATATCCAAAGTCTTGGGTATATGTCGGAGTGTGGCTAACTTGGAGTGAAAATTTAGGGTAAAATTTTCTTGGCTCGGAAGAGCAGAGTTACAATGGTGAGAGGTAACCACCACACTTAGAAGTGGAATGTTCTGTCAAGAGAAGGCGCTTGGGTATGGTTTGACGACAAGTTCCTTCATCAGATGTTCAGTATAAGATGCGAACGTTATGAACTCACACAAGAGGGTCGGACAGAGGTCACTTTGTGAAAAGGAATTTAATCAATTAGCGAACCTTGCACCGGATGAAGTAAGTGCAATGGAGAAGAGGTCTTTAAAGGAGAAAATTAACTTATAAGATGCATATGGTAACAATGTCGCGTTTTGTCAATATGGATGTTAACACTTCCTTGTGAGGGGTGCTACATGAATCGGAGAATTTAGTCAGAGAGTAAAACTGGGGGAAACAGTGTTGGTGAAGCACCACAAGGGGGAGACCCATCAGGGGACCCATTTAGATGATTCGGATAGTGAATTTTTACCTAGTGATGGTGAATTCAGTAAGGGTTGTTTAAGCCAGTAGCATATTCCTTAGGGTTATCAAAGCTAAGGGAACAACGGAGGTAGCCATCAACGTCAAGACTATCAAAGCCTGAGAGAAGGACAACCCTAACATGGTCAGTATGACCGGAGATAAGTGGGTTAGGTGTAGAGGCTTTTAGGGGATAGTAAAACCCCACGTGTTTAAATTTTCTCTAAGCAAGTAAATGGATAAGGGTATGGTGCCTAGCAAGGGCAATAGTTAATGTAATTTTCGGTTTGGATCGGACGGGCGTGCTACATTCAAGAACCATTTAAGCAGCCAGGGCGATTGGCAAGGTAGAAGTATGAGTTTTACCCTCAGAAGATTAGGCGTATTGTATATGACACGAACGAGTTACTACATTTTTTTTTGCTAGATTCGCATGTGAGACGAGTTTAGTGCGTATATCGACGACGTTATTATTATGTGAATATTTTTCCTGGTATAGCGGGGTTACTTTTAGTGTATCCGCGGAGGATAAATAGGTGTATCGATAGTGGTATATACTTTATGGAGATTACTCGTTTTAGTGATGTGTTATACGAGTATGATATTATCCTAATTATGGTTTTATATTGATGCTTAAACCCATAGCGGGGGAATACTGCGAGTTTATCGGGGTTAATAACTTAGGGTATAATGTTTTGTTTTGAGGAGACCTCAGGGTCGGACTCACGTTTATATGTTTATATATATGTATACATATATGAAAGAGACTTCGAAGGAAATAATGGTCTCGAGATATTCGATCCCGGTATGGGTAGGGACTTTATTGATATGATTTGGAGTGTATTGGGTTTACTGTTCAGCGGAAAGATTTAGCTTGTTATTATGTTTAACGCTTAGGACTTGGTAATGAGAAGGGCACATTGTTATATCACACTTTAAAGATGTGAGAGTTAAGACTCATAGTTATATATCTGGGGACATGATTTTGAGATCCCCGATTATATGCGCACGATATTTATGAAATGTGACTATCACCGATGTTAAGTGACAGTGTCTTTTGGAGGAAGTTCCTTGTTTAAGTGTAACTGCGGAAGGAGACGTAACATTTGTGTCAAAAGACGGGAAGATAGGGGTATATGTTATGGACTGAGGGCCTAACGGATTTTGATGAATGATAATGCTAGGTAGTAGTGTATCGGGGGGGTTCCTTGTTCGAATTTCGCTTTGCGAGACATCCCACACATGAAACTTAGCGTAAGGTTGGTAGTAGGGAGATGTTTGGCCATTCGTCCACGAGTTCGGTACCTCGGTCGTTGTAAAGGTATGTAGTTATAACTATAAGTTAAAAGGTAAATTACGATATAAGGCCCGTAGAGCCAGTTATGTGGTGAGGAAGTACTGAAAATTTTGTTTTATTATGGCAGGTTGAAGGATGGAATGATGTTAAGGAAGATTTAGAATTTCAAATTCTGGGGTGATTTAGAATGCCCAGGATGTATAGCCACGTTGCAAATACAGGGGAAATAAAGAATTAGGCGTATGTATGAAGCGCATATGATGGTTAATCCCGTTTGCATGACTTATAGGGTGTATGGACACCTTGGGTTGCTGGTGTCAGAATTGTCGAAAGAAGTGATATAGAGATGGGTGAAATTTATTCTTGTGAGACCAATATTACAAAATGGTAGTGCTAGAGTGGATTAAGCGCCATGAGAGGAGGACAACAATCTATATATTCATGTGCAATCAGAGTAGCACGTCCGAACTTGGATGAAAGGCAGTGGGAAGCCATTTAAAAAGGGGGTATCCCTTGAAAAGACAAATATTTAACTATTGTGGAGAATCTGGAGCAGAGTTCTACCCAGTCGAATGTTGAGAGTCACTTGCGCGTAAATAGAATGATGATGTCAATAAGGTATAAAGATTCCAGAAGTGCACATCGTGGCGAAGAGTGCACGGGTCGGAACTTTTGGGTATACGCCGAGGGAAGAAGAGGATTATTAAGTACCACTGAATGGGAGAAATTATAAGTGAAAGTCGGTGTTGAGCGGGACATTGTAAGTAGTCTCCACGTGCACCGCTCATAGATAGAAAATAGTTGGAGTAAGAAGATTAGCCAAAAATTTTGTATCCAACCGACGATTCCAGTAATGGTAGAGTCAAATGGTAAATTTCTTTGATGGGTTGCCAACCTAAGATAAGTAACGAGTTCCTTAAAATGTGTGGAATAGGTTGTCCGGAAGGAAAGTAATTGTTATATCCTTGGGTGATTTACACTATTAGATAAGGAACGCGCTGGTACGTGGTCCTGCCCAGTATTATTCTGAACTAGGATGAGATCCTTGAAACCCACCTTCAATACGGGGTATCAGGAAGTAGTGGGGATAACATTTTGTTTTGAGAAGGTTGTATCACCTATAGCTCGAGGAGTAGGCGCAAGGTGATTGACGACTGATAGAGTTGTATGAAAGTAATTTTATACTTATTGCGATCATTTCATTTCCACAACGGGTATAGCTAGTAAGTGAAGTACAATATGGTAAAAGGGAGAGGATATTACTTGATAGTAGAGTTGTGTGAAAGCAGCCGTACCTACTTATAGTGGACAAGGTGCTTACGGAGGTTTTGTGTGGATAAACCTTACTATCCTTCCTCTGGATGTTTAGAGGTGAGCAGATTATCAGAGTTTTGGATCAGTCAGAAGTTAGAGTCCGATGACTATAATGGGATAACCACCAACCGTCTTAAGTGGTTTTTTCCTTTTGTAAAAGTCACATCGCCGAGAACAGAGATTCGAAGAACGGACAAGAGTAGTCAGATGTTCTATGGTTTCTCCCAGGATGGGAGTTTTGTGTTTAGATAAACGCGGGAATTGATACGAAGTGAGGTGCGAACTCCCAATAATATTGAGATAATGCGGCCAATGATGTATAGGCTATTCTTATTCAAATGTTGTTTAGTAAGAGAACAACACGAGGTGCATTTATTGAGGTGTGACCCTAACTAATAAAGTGTCGAGAGTATTCAACAAGCTTATTGTGAATCGGGGGCTGTAATGATTGAGCCTTACTTTGAATTTAGTTTTGAGTACTAGAGGATACCTATTTTCCAAGTATGCCTTACTTTTCCGAATTTCGGGACGAAATTTCGTTATTATGGGGAAAGTATGTAATACCCCGTGTTTTTATCGCTTTTAACTATGAGATTAATTAAATGAAATTGCTTTTAATTATGGGATTAATTAAATTAATTTGGGATAATTAATTGGAAATTAATTCGGATTTTAAATAACTAGCGAGACGAGAGTTAGTATTTGATTATGATGATAATGTTGAATATTACGGAGTGATTGCGGTAATATATGATTATTGAATTTATTAATATTGTCGTGAGTTGAAAATACGACAGCTTCGGTAATTATATTGGGACGCGCGTGTCAGGACTCAATTTAATGGATTTAAAAATAATTTATTTTTCTGTCATCCGTATGATCATTTTGAGTACTCCAACGTGTTCAGAAGGGTCGAGATAGTCAGAAAACACTAGTCAGGGGTTTAGTTTGGGTCCCGCGATATTTTTAAGCCTAACCGGCAACCCGAGGGGGTATATTAGTCATATCTATTTTTTGGTGAATAGTAACCTACGAAAATTAGGTTTAGTATATTAGCAAACCCTTAGGATTATTAGGTCCATTAACTGTTAAACACAAGAAAGAACAAGGTGAGAAAAAAGGAAGGGTTTCAAGAGAGTTCCAAGGCCAAATAACCACCATACACCACCATCATCGCCGGATTTGTGACCGGAAAGAGAGGGAGCACCAACCATTATCGTCATCAAAGGATCATAAACTTCTAATCAGAGACAAGTGATTTATCTTGCAATGATTTTTGGCATATACTTTACATTATAGTTTAGGTTTGATGTCAATGTATGAATAATGGCAAAAATATGAATTTGGAGACTTAATAATTGATTTTGGGTAGGTTTGCATGTAGTGGTTCTTCTGGAAATGTTTGATGAACGAAATTATAAATTAAGGGTTAAGAATCACGAAATTTAATTGAGGGTTATGATGATTATGGAAGAAATAGTGAAGTATTAGGGTTGTAGTGAAATTATTGACTTTTGATCCAAGAAAACGATGTTCTATGATAGTTTGATGATTCTTTAACGTTAAAACTTGTGTAGATATGTTGGTTTAATGATTACTAAACTTACTTGGGAGATTGGGACGTTGAAATGGAGGATTTGGGGTGTAAAATTTGAAGAACCCGTAACTGTTAAAGAAATTCTGGGCAAATACCTGATCGATCGACTCAAGAATGTCTATCGATCGATCGACCATTTTCCTCGATCAATCGACCCCTCCTGATTTTTGTACATTATTTCCCTTTAAGGTTTGACAAATCCCAAGCTTGTAAGAACTCTTAGGGAATTTAATAGAATGTTGCGGGACATGGGTAAGTTCAGTAGGATTGTAGTTTATGCCCGAAAAATGTTCTAACAATTGGGATTGAATGGGATACTTACGAGTGTTTACCGAGTGAGATACCGTTAGAAAATTTATAAATTAGGATTGAGATTTGGGTGAATGATAACTTAAGGTTATAAACAGTAAAAGATGGACTTTGAATTACTGAGATAACCCTAGAGACTAGTGGGTGACTTAGTAACCTTATGAGGTAGGTTTTAGTATTCGGACTTATACGACGAGAGTTGTAGCGCTAAACCTATTACGTGGAATATTTTGGATGACACTATAATATGTATGAGACTTAAGTTGTAGGGCTGGTGTTTACCTATATAAATATGATGATTATCTAAGTTGTGTGATTACTTAGTATCTAGATTATTGTGTGCATGACATACCTACCATACTTGCTATCACGGGAGGTTGATTTTCGGAAAAGGAACATCTTATCTTTGTGTGCCTTTGGGGGGATTTAAATTGGTACCTTAAGGACATAGGACTGTGAATGACTTATTTCTGAGTTGATAAGTCAACTTACCATGGGAGATTAGGTATGTGCGTGACCCATGGGTATGTGAACTGTGTTCGCCTCCAATATGTGTGATTTGTATTGAGACGGTTCCTGAGTGATTCCTAACACGTGATCCTTACGTACGTGATGTACATGGATTTGATAGCAGAGTATGCGTGCACCGCAGCTTAGCCTAGGGGTGCCATATATGGATATATGTACTGAGAGTGATTTATATATGTACTTGTGCCTGGTTCACTGTTGCTTAGTAGATGTGAATAACTAAGATATTTGAACGGGCTAGGAATGTGAGAATTTAAGTAACAATTGAGATAAGTAATTTAATGAATGTGAAAATGGATATAAATATGACTTGTTTGGGTAATACGAGTAGATACCCTATGTTAGAATGTGAAAGCAGGAGGTAGTACGGACTAGTTAGATAGTAGCATAACTAGGATGGAATTTAGAGGATGTGTTAGGCGTGCACAATAGTTGAGGGATGAGGACCTCAGGTGAGGGCATGTGGCTAACATGTTTAATATATGTGTTGTTTAACATTGTGATTTAAACACTTGTTGTTTTTAAAATATTTTCACCTCAGTCTCTGACCCGTTTGCTTTCAAATCTATCTCTTTTTGTAAAAATATTTTGGTGTCTAGCCACAGGGACGCCAAGCATAGGAGTCCACTCTGATGACGTGCTGTAGCTGCTGTGGAAGCTACTGGATCTCGGTATTAGATGCTTCTACATTTATCCCTGGTTCCTTCAGAGTCATTCGTATCAGTTAGGGCATGTCCCCCATTCTTATTTAGAGGTTGTAGATACAGACTTTCATTATTTCAGATATTGGTTTATTTATTCAGACTCTTGTATTGGAATTTTACTTACTCTATTATTATTATTATTTGAGTGTTTACTCCAGACTCAGTTTATTTCATTTCGTTGGTTATTCATATGAGATTGTTTATGTGATTGATGGTTGATGATTTAATTACTTACTTAATTCAATTCAGATTTCATTATTTACTTCTATCTACAACATTACACAGTAGATTAAATCACAATTTATATTTTTAATCTATAATTCCACACAAAATATTACATCTCTATATCTACAATGTCACACAGTAGATTACATCACAGTTTATATATATAATATCACATTAATTGTATATATACTAATACGGCACCTCCCCAGTCACAGCTGCGGTGCATGCATACTCTGATATCATGTCCTGATACATAATGTCACTGTATAGAGGACTATTGATTCGGCGTCTCTCACGAATCATATCATAACACAAATATATTGAAGGCGAGCATACTCCCCACCCAAATGGGTCACGCACATACCTACGCTCCCATTCAACCGTCGAAACTATCATATACACCATAGGTAAACGTCTACACCCTACTTGTCCATGTCATCACAACTTCCGAAATTCTATGAATTAAACTCATATTTAATTAGGTTTAATTCTCGATAACCTTTAATTCATTCTTAACTCTTCATTTTATCTCTTAGGGTTAATCCCACATATTCCTGAGGTTATACCGGTAATTAATAACTCTTTTACTACTGGTCCCAACCTTAAATTATCATTTACCCAATTTAAATTCGAGGTAACATAAGTCTCGATAATAACTCGTTTAATTAACACTCGTTAATTTCCCCTCATTCCAAAAATAATATTTTTCGGGTCTTAGGTATATCCTACTGCCCTTCTCAAAGTCCCAATATGTTCAATAAATCATCACCAAAGATTTCTCAAAGTTGGGATTGGATTAAAAGTTAAAAAGGAACAAAATCACATTTTCCAGGGGAGTCGATCAATCGACTGTTCCTGGTCGATCGATCGACAGTCTTGAGTCGATCGATCAGATATTGCCTAGTTTTCTGCATTGTTTTTCCTACAGGCTTCATACTTTTGAATCATCAAAACCTTTATCAAATAATTCCAAACTCCCCAATATTCAGTCCATATGATATAACAAGATATACAAATGATTTCTAATAATCAAAACACCTAAAATCATCAAGAAGGTCGGATTTAAAACATATTATTTTCAGAAAACTCATTTTTTTATATTTATCCATGAATATCATATAAACTCCAATTTTTCTTCACCAAATATTTCCTGATTAAATCTCATGATATCCGGATCATATATCATTATATATGGATAAGTTCTAACGTATCCAAAATCATTTAAACATCATTAACATGAATCAATTTACTGAAATTCCAGTTTATTATCGAGAACTCTAATTTTTTACTTTATCATCAATAAGAGTATAAATCCCATATTTCTTCACAAGATAATATAAAATTCATGGGGTTTATTCTATAATCAAAAGAGATCACTCCTAGATAATATCACTTTCAAAGATCCATTTAAAAATTATCACAAATTTTTCTTTGTTCATGCAACTTTTCAGAATTTTCCTAACTGTCCTAACATGGACAATATATAAGTCAAGATTTGCAATAATTAATCACTTGCCTTTAGATTGTAGGTCTGATCCGTTGGGGATGATACTCTACTGGTGGTCCTCTCTTTTTCTGGCCAACTTCCGGCAGTGGTGGTGGTGGCTCTTGGGGGTGCAAGGTGTTTGTCCTTTGGTTTCCTAGAAAAGTCTATTCTTCTCCCATATAAAATCTCTCAATCTCCCCTAAACCTTTTCCTCTTATTTTTGGTGAATGAACCTAAGCTCTCTAATCTCTCTACTTATAAAATAAACTTAGATTTTCGTAATTACTATTCACATCCCTTGTAAAATGACCGAAATACCCCCGAGGGGTGTCCTTTCGATTCCAAAGTGCCCCAAGACCCAAATCAAACACCCAAGTAGACTTTTTCGACTATTTGAACCCTTCCGGACATTTGGCGCAGTCAAAACGACCATTCAGATGAAATAATTTACTTTTATTTCATTAAATTATAATCCTGACACGACTCAAATGCGCATCCAGACTTAATTACCATAATTATCGTACACATAATTCACGATAATTTTATAAAGTCATAATCATATATATTACTTTAATGACTAAGTAATATTCAACATAAATCACATATTACTTTAGTGTCGAGTAATATTAAAAATCCGGATTAATTTCCAATTATATCGCAATTAATTCTAATTAATCCCATTTCAAAAGTCATTAAAAAATACGGGGTGTTAGGCAATTATTTGCATTGGAAAGTACATATGTTGGCAGATTTTATGTCGTTAGATAATCCTATATGGAATAGTGTTTTGACGACCTAGTCACCATTGGAAATCATCGCTAATTGCACTCAAGTCCCATAAATTTCACATAGTTGGGATGGGAACGACATGAAAAAGAGTGATGGAATACTATGCGTTTGAACGTAGTTTTAGTTGCGTTGTCATTAGTGAGTTTAGGAGTATTTTGACACGTGCAATGTATAAGGAGGCACGAGGAGTTTTGCAAACAACCTATGGAGGCTCTTCCACCTGAAGCACGATAAGCTTTAATACCTCACCACCCGTTTTAAACTCCTTACAATGAAGGATAACAAAAGTTTTGACAAATACTACACTTAACTTGGTGACGTAGTCATTTGGTTTTTTCCTTTGGTGCAATGTGATTAAAATGGATATTATCGTCGATAAGATACGTATATCCTTTACCTATAAATTCCATGGCAAGGTTGATTTCTTTGGAGAAATCTGAGTTTTAATTAATATGCCTATTAAAGTGGATGAATTATTATAATCACTACAAACCTATGAGGCTAATTTGAATTATCATCTGAAGAACCTATTGAAGAGAAGATCATAACATTTAAAAGAAAATCTCACAAGGTTTCGTCGTCTCGCACCCTTGATGATAGTAAAGAATATATGGTCTTATTTACTTAGATATTTGTAAAAATGTGGCAAAAACCATTACAAACCAAAGGAAATATGAAATCATACCCACTTGGGTTTTATTTCGTTCAAGGAAGTGGCGAGAATAACCAAGATGCTCGAACTAATGTCGTCACATGTTATACGTGTGGTAGTAAATATATTATTTCAATCAATGTCCTTGGAATTCGAGTCAAGGCAATGGAAAAAAATGAATAACAAGACACTTTTAGCAATGATGACTTGAACTTGGATCAAGAGTCTCCGAAACACAACTATGCATCATCTATGGCTTAAGATAATTTTGATGAATCAAATTATTTCATGGAATTTAATTGTGACATCCTGCCTAATTAAACCCCGGGTGATCAGTCCTAAATTAAATTAGAACGGGTTTCTAAGTTGGTTCATTCTTAGCATCACTGTCGAAACTTTTTAATTACTAACCACCTAAGTGAAATTAGACCGATGCCAAGTTTTATCTTTCCTTAATTCAATGAAATACTCATGCGGAAGTAAATAATTAACAATCACAAGCTAACCGAATTCAACCATCACATATAAATAAGAATCTGGTCGAATAAACAATCGACTAAAATCCAACACGAAAGTAAAGACAGATAACAATAAATCTCAAAGTATCTGAAATGCATACTAAATAAAACTGCGAGCAACATACTCGAATATCTGATAGAAAATCCCCATACTAGAAATAGAAGGAATAGAGGCGCCTATCCAAATCCTGTAACATCCACATATGCTACAGTAGCGAATCCCTGGAATGAATCAAGTCTGGCATCCCTGTGGCTGGACACCTAAAATGTTTTGAAAATATTTTATATTAAGGGTTAGAACCCAAAACATTTTGAAAATATTTAGCAAATGATTAACTTGTAGTAATAAAATATGCATGAATGCGCTTCATATTTTAGTTAGTGTCGCACTCCCTTGAGGACAAACTCACCCCTCAACTAATGTGCACACCTAACGCCTTTTTTATATCCCACATAGTCCTCTACCCCGAAACTAGATGCTTGATATAACTCTTGTGAACTGCCCTACTCAATCCCGAGTATTTTTAATCCATGACTTATAAGCTATTTATCGCCTTAACTTAGTAAATCATCTTTCCTTAAAAGCCATATAACATTCACTAGTTATATAAATAGTACACTTTTCTCCATGTATTTAAATTTCTCGTATATAATTATTCACCCCATTACGTACGTATAGTTATCTTACAACAATCACACATGTTGAGTGTGAATATAACCCATATATAATTAATACAATTCACTTCATGTATTTAATGACCCGTATATAACTATTTATCCCATTATATACGTAGAACCATATTACAACATTCACACATATGTTGAATATAAATATAACCCATCCTACCGAGTAATAACTCACCGGATGTATTCTCTAAAGTGCTATCACATTAGGTGTACTCGCATATCCTAGTTACCCCAAGTCAGACTCGCTCATAACTTGGCCAAAAATATAAACATAATGGAGGCGGTCATATTCCTTCCCTGTAAGTGAGATAAGCCCCTCACCCATATAACGGACGCTATGACCTGGGGATATACTCGCCCTACTCCTCAAGCTAGGGGGTTCACCCACTACGCGCAACCTCCATTGATAGCACTAGAGTATATGTATTAATAATATCTAACCACTGATATTTATAAGCACACACCATATATATACTATCACAGACCGTATATATATATAAAAAATATCTCGGCTTTACCGTGTACTGAGTCCATAACACTAGCCTATACTTAGTATTTCAAGTTTATGGTCCAACTCTGATTATTAATTAATTTGCACATTAATTAATTAAATTACTTTTGGTGTCACTCAACCAATATACTCGAACTCGCTCTCGTGGCCCGAAATTAATATAATACACGAGTCTAATACCCGACTCCGAATTAATTAGCTTTCATCCATAATTAATTTAAGCGAGTAGTGTCGCCATACTACTATACCCGAACTTATTCCCCCAGTTCGTTATTTTATTTCTCATAATTTATTCTCAAAGTTCATACGTAAGTGTTACACTTAATTACCCCGCCACTCCCAATTATATGCCCTTATAATTGTGAGGATATTAACTTCCCTAATTAAATTTTATCCCTTAATTAGACTTGGTGGCAATTAAACTAAAAGAAAATCCCACTTAAAACTCCCAATGCCGAACTGCTAAAAATTCCCAACCATCGATCGATCGATCGAACAGGTCCTCTTCTTCTCCGACCTCCTGTTTCTGCCATTAACGAAAACCTCCATTCTCTAAGCTTGTATTTGGTTCATCTCAAGCACACACAATATTATAACTATATGGGAACGTGATCAGGTCCTCCTCTAGAACCTTAGACACAAATTAAATTTCATAAATCTCTACTTTTCCGAATTTGGGGAGTTTTCGGGTCTTTACTAGTTCAGTCCCAATTTCATCTGTTTATCCCAAATTCGTTCATAAATTTCTACTGGTTTTCCACATATGTATAAATTATCTCAGAACTATGTAACACAATGAATTCCCACATTAATTTATCATTACTTTCATTCAAGTGTTCTATATACAAAACCCCCCCTTTTTGTACCCTTTTACACCCAAAACGAATTTTGATTTACACACCACAAAAATATGAATTGGATATCATAAATAAACACCACAGCAAGTTAACCACTTGCCTTTTAGGGTTCGTAAGGTCCGATCCGTTGGTGTAGAGGTAAGTTTGATGATGAGCACCCAATCCGTTCCTTACTTTATCTCCAAAATATTCCAAAATTGGCTCTAACTTCTCTCTCTCATTTTCTCCCCAAATTCTTAGATTTAGATTTACATTTCTCTGCCGTTCCCCACTCTTAGATTTAGGTCTTAAAATACTAATCCAGTTTTTATCCTAATGGGCCAAGCCCAGGTGACCCAAATAGCCCCGTGTGGGCCCGATTATGTCTAAAAATGCTCCGTGACCCGTTTACTACCCCGGGTACACTTTTTCTACTATCTCAGCGCATCCGGACTCAACCATGCACTCATAATCGACATCCAAATTAATTTATAAAAATCCTTATCTCACACCCAAATTAGTATATACTGACTCGCGACTGAGATAAATAAATGCCACGTCACTAATACACGTTACGACGTAAATAAATTATTACTATTCACTTAGTAATTGAATTTCCCTAAATATTAACCATTCACTCTCCGATTAATTTTTAAATAAATATTACCATAATTAATTTAATTAAATTACGACACACAAGTTACTTAAAATTTTCTGAATTAATTAAATATTAAATGTACAGAAATACGGGGTGTTACATACTCCCCCCTTACAAAGGAATTTCGTCCTCTAAATTTAGTCATTACTGCGGCGAATATTCTGGATACTACTCTCACATATCCTCCTCCCGGTCCCACGTATACTCATCAATACTGTGATGACCCCACGCCACTACACTCTAACTGGTGGTACTATCTTAGACTGCAGCTTACGCTCACATAACTACCAGTCTCCCCTCATATGAGGTGTCTTATTGCAAGTCATTATCCTCGAGCTCAATCGCTCCTCTGTATTCCTCGAGTTATGCCACGTGGAACACATCCCATATTCGCTGAAGATGTTCTGGCAAACCCAGTGGATAAGCTACCGGTCCCACCCTCTCGAAGATAGGGAAATGACCCACGTACCTCCATGCTAGCTCCCCTTTATTGCCGAACTTCATCACTCCTTTCTTAGGAGACATCCGAACCAATACCTGGTCACAAATCTTTAACTCGATGGCCCCTGACAACATAGTGTTCCATAAGATGAGCCTATACTCCACCGGATCTACTATCTCCATGTTAGGAAATTCCCCTCCTGTATGGGTGTCAATTTCTTTGTTGCCAAACACGTGATTATCTTCTGGATAATTACTCGCATCATCCATGACTAATCATGTCAGACATAAACCTTTAACCCACGGTGACGTACCCTCCTTACTTCCCTGAACTGTACGAAAGGGTATAACTTACTTAATTCCCACTGATGGACCATAACCCATCTCGGGTCCTAGCAACTTGTTATTTCCCCACCTCTTATCTACCAAAGGTGGTTAATGAAACTTTTCCCATAAAGTCTCTTAAAGCAGACTAAACTGTTACGAGGCATCACACGTAACTCTACCTATGGTAAATAATACTCCTGAATTACCCAAAAATCTATAATGCACAATCCTCGCATCCCGTTTACCCATTGACTTATGGGCCACACGTTCAACCCTATATGTAACTCTGTCTCGATCACCTCCTGACACTCTTTACCAGAGGTGGGACGGAAGATCTCACCCAATTTCAATAATATTGGACGACACCTTGTTCTGTTTCACTCCTTCCCGTTAATAATAAAGTCGGGGATACTACAAGATAGTATAGCCCATTCCAATATAACAATTTGTTTTCATGTCAATCCATTCAGCAACGCGATGGAAACCTTGACCCTTCCATGACTTTACTAACCTGAGCATTAATCCCTTCACTGAAACCATAAAAATTTCCTGGTCGATACCTTCCAATCAACCTTTTTCCATCCTTAAATGGTCTATCCGGAGACAAATTCACTATGTCTCATTCATCACCAACTCCCATGCTAAATAAATCTAACCCTTGAGCAGATTTTATCGTGTAGGATTCTACTCCATGCCTATGCGAAAAAAAACACTCTAGGCATAAGACTAAGTGAAACTCTTTTCTATTTTCCAAAAAATGTGGGTTTCTCCCTTGCCCACCTTTCCACTCCCTATGGTGGAGGTAACTCTCCTTGATATACATATAGTTAGACCGTTCCCTTTCTCAAACGGATTTCAGTTCACTAAACTTTTCCACTTATTCTCTGACTGCCCACCAGGCGTACATTCAATAGGTTTATTTACACATCCCTTTTATTTAAGACGACTCTGAAATCACACTAACCAGGGCGCCCATACACCCTATATCTCGTGCTTAACCGCACAAAAATTTACATTAATTAACCAGGGTGCCCATATCCCCTGTTCCCGTGCTTAACCGCACGAAAGTTACCCGTCTATGCTATCCGTAACTCGTGATATAACTTCCAAACCATAGTCATATCACATACATGAATAATAACCGGGGTACCTAAGATATGTACTAACAACCAAACATCTCCCCACTTCCAACGTTGCACTAAGTTTCATGCGTGGGACGTCTTGCAAAGCGAAATCCAAACAAGGAACCTCCTAGATACACTACTACCTAACATTGTCAGTCGTAGAGATCTGTTAGATCCTCAGTCCGTAGCACGTACCCCTAAATACTTGTCTCTTAACACAAAAATATACACACCTAATCTTATTCTACAAGAGACAACATAAAATACTGCGCCCTTACTATCACTAGTTCTTGTGCAAAATAAACCCCGAGCTATCTTTCCCCGCTCGAAAATCTCTTCAGTACACATCCCTTCTTACCGGAAAAAATATAATAATACAAGACATTCTTATATGTCTATCATACCACACACTACAAGCTACACACACACACACACTTATATAAGCTAGGCTCCCTCTGAGGTGACACCTAACAGGAGTCATTCATAACCTGGTGTCATGGACATCAAAACTTACTATCACTATTTGTAATGGTTCACACCCATCGCTAACCAATCCATTCCCATGAAAAATCATGCTTTCATAACACTCCTCATAATGAGTAATCTCATAAAATATACCCTTTCAGTTTTCACGCCTGCTTCCCTGCAGATAAAACAAAAGAGAGCCCTGTAACCCCGTGGTAAACACATACTTAATAGTAACACTACTATACGCCCACTAAACTTGTCCCCCACGCGAATATATTGTTAACAAGAATACTGTGACCACCTGTGTCACAAAATTCACCCCATCTATCCGAGGATAAAACTCATACTTCCACTCGCCTATCCACCGGTGACCCAAATGGTTCATGAACATAATATTCTCATCCGATCGAACCAAAAATTCGCAATTGTTGTCCATACTGGGCATCCCACGCCTATTCCCTGACTCGCTGTGGACATAATCAATTGTTGTGGTTCCACTTCCACATATAAGACACCTCTCCGTGTCAATCCCATGTCTTTGGCCCAAATGGCCATGTTGGGGTTGTCCTCCTCGCTTACTTGGTAGTCTTGGCCCTAAGTTCTACCCTCATTATCCCTTTGGCTTCCCTAGCCCTATGGGACTCGTTATTAGCCTCGACGACCCGAATCAAATTCACCATCAATAGGTAGAAATTTACTCAATTTAAAACGTCAAGATAGGTCCGTTACTAGGTATACCCTTCTGTCGTGCTTCACTAGCACCATTAAATCTCATTTCGTTCTTAGGTTAAACTCTCTAACCTTATTGGCTCCTGTATCTTATAAGCATTAATGTAAGCTGGCAAACAAAAGATATTAACGACCTCAACACTAGTCATCCTAGTCGGATTTCCCATCCATTCTTGTGTATTCTCACACGGTTCATTATCCATTTGTGGGTTCCTTTATCCTTCTATGTATTTCCTTCCTCAATTACGAAGTTTGCTTATACAATTTATCGTCTCTCTCACGATCAGTCACTATCTTACCCACTCCATAAACTCTGAAATTTCATTCGCATCCCTATCTGAATAGCGGATGGACGACCTTACGGTCACACCGTACCCAAAATTTCTCATTTGACTCCATATATTCTCCCTCATACGTGGTGACTAACTCTAAAAAATAATCCTCCCTGACTCTCTCTCCCTTCCGACAATGCTGAGTGAGTCCAAAATTGTATCACCGTTCTCTACAACAGTGCTTGGGGAAATTTACTGCCCCCGAGTGATTATCCTATTCCACGAATACTCTACATTTTTCGTCTATCCTCTCCTCCTGCAGTACTTTTTACGACCCTCGTTGGTCGTCCGAACCCGTTCGATGTACAATTCCCAATCTAACTCGTATATGAATCACACCAACTATACTTCATAGCAGGAGAATGTAAGTCGCATATGTAGAGGAATACAACAATCCTATCATAAGGCTCTACATCAAAGAACGCTAAGCTGAAGCGTGAAAAGCTACAAAGATCCTAGGGACACTAGAACCTGATGCTCTGATACCATCTGTGACACCCCGCCTAATTAAACCCCAGGTGATCAGTCCTAAATTAAATTAGAACAGGTTTCTCAGTTGGTTCATTCTTAGTATCACTGTTGAAACTTTTTAATTACCAACCACCAAAGTGAAATTAGACCGATGCCAAGTTTTATCTTTCCTTAATTCAATGAAATACTCGTGCGAAAGTAAATAATTAACAATCACAAGCTAATCGAATTCAACCGTCACATATAAATAAGAATCTGGACGAATAAACAATCGGCTAAAATCCAACACGAAAGTAAAGACAGATAACAATAAATCTCAAAGTATCTGAAATGCATACTAAATAAAACTGCGAGCAACATGCTCGAATATCTGATAGAAAATCCCTATACTAGGAATAGAAGGAATAGAGGCGCCTATCCAAATCCTGCAACATCCACATATGCTGCAGCAGCGAATTCCTAGAATGAATCAAGCGTGACGTCCCTGTGGCTGGACACCTAAAAGGTTTTAAAAATATTTTATAGCAAGGGTTAGAACCCAAAATATTTTGAAAATATTTAGCAAATGATTAACTTGTAGTAATAAAATATGCATGAATGCGCTTCATATTTTAGTTAGTGTCGCACTCCCTTGAGGACATACTCACCCCTCAACTAATGTGCACACCTCAAGCCTTCTTTATATCCCACCTAGTCCTCTACCCCGAAACTAGATACTTGATATAACTCTTATCAACCACCCTACTCAGTCCCGAGTATTTTTAATGCATGACTTATAAGTTATTTATCGCCTTAACTTAGTAAATCATCTTTCCTTAAAAGCCATATAATATTCACTAGTTATATAAATAATACACTTTTCTCCATGTATTTAAATTTCCCGTATATAATTATTCACCCCATTATGTACGTACGATTATCTTACAACAATCACACATGTTGAATGTGAATATAACCCATATATAATTAATACAATTCACTTCATGTATTTAATGACCCGTATATAACTATTTATCCCATTATATACGTAGAACCATATTACAACATTCACACATATGTTGAATATAAATATAACTCATCCTCCCGAATAATAACTAACAGGATGTATTCTCTAAAGTGCTATCACACTAGGTGTACTCGCATAACTTAGTTATCCCAAGTCAGAATCGCTCACTAACTTGGCAAAAAATATAAACATAATGGAGGCGGTCATATTCCTTCCCTGAAAGTGAGATAAGCCCCTCACCCATATAACGGACGCTATGACTTGGGAATATACTCGCCCTACTCCTCAAGCTATGGGATTCACCCACTACGCGCAACCTCCCTTGATAGCACTAGAGTATATGTATTAATAATATCTAACCATTAATATTTATAAGCACACACCATATATGTACTATCACACACCGTATATATATATATCCCGACTTTACCGTGTACTGGGTCCGTAACACTAGCCTATACTTAGTATCTCGAGTTTATGGTCCAACTCTGATTATTAATTAATTTGCACATTAATTAATTAAATTACTTTTGGTGTCGCTCAACCAATATACGCGGACTCGCTTTCGTGGCCCGAAATTAATATAATATCCGAGTCTAATCCCCGACTCCGAATTAATTAGCTTTCATCCATAATTAATTTAAGCGAGTAGTGTTGCCCTACTACTATACCCGAAGTTGCTCCCCCAGTTCGTTATTTTATTTCTCAGAATTTATTCTCAAAATTTATACGTAAGTGTTACACTTAATTACTCCGCCACTCCCAATTATATGCCCCTATAATTGTGAGGATATTAACTTCTCTAATTAAATTTTCTCCCTTAATTAGACTTGGTGGTAATTAAACTAAAAGAAAATCCCACTTAAAACTCCCAAGGCCGTACTGTCAAAAATTCCCAGCCATCGATCGATCGATCCCAGCATGTCCTCTTCTTCTCCGACCTCCAGTTTCTGCCATTAACGAAAGTCTCCCTTCTATATGCTTGTTTTTGGTTCATCTCAAGCACACACAACATTATAACTATATGGGAACGTGATCAGGACCTCATCTAGAACCTTAGACACAAATTAAATTTCACAAATCTCTACTTTTTCTGAATTTGGAGAATTTTCGGGTCTTTGATCGTTCAGTCCCAGTTTCATCTGTTTATCCCAAATTCGTTCATACACTTCTACTAGTTTTTCACATTTGAATAAATATCTCAGAACCATGTAACACAATGAATTCCCACATTAATTTCTCATTACTTTCATTCAAGTGTTCTATATGCAAAAAAAACCTTTGTGTACTCTTTTACACCCAAAACGAATGTTGATTTACACATCACAAAAATATGAATTGGATATCAAACAACACAACAAGTTAACCACTTGCCTTTTGGGGTTCGCGGGGTCTAATCTGTTGGTGTATAGGTAAGCTTGATGATGAGCACCCAATCCGTTCCTCACTTTATCTCCAAAAGATCCCCAAATTGGCTCTAACTGCTCTATCTCACTTTCTCCCCAAATTCTTAGATTTAGGTTTACATTTCTATGTCGTTCCCCACTCTTAGATGTAACTACCCGCATAATTTTGGGCTATTTTAATTAATTTTTGGAAAATGGAGGAAAATAAAGTTTTTGATAAAATTATTTTTATTGCTCAAATATGTTGGTTATTATTTTTAAAGGCGAGAATTTCAAACGGTTTCGAAAACGGAGTTAAAACGGATTTTAAAATGATTTTTAAATGTTTTTAACTCTTTGAGTTGTTTTGATTTCTAACTCTTCATTTCTTTGCCTTATTTAAAGGAGGCTTTTGGATTCCAACTCTTAATTTCTTTGCATTATAAAAGGAAGTCGTGGGCAAACCTTTTAACCTACTTTTGGCACAAATTTTGGTAGCAAATATGTTTTATATTCCTCTTTTTTTTATATATATACTTTGGCCCTTGAGATTTGTGAGTTCCAACCTTAGATTAGAGGTGTTCTTGGGGATATTTTGTTGGAGGATCTTTTGTAGATCTTTTGTGTTGATCTTGAGGATGTGATCATTGGTTTCTCATCATGGTTTGAGGTATGGGGTTTTACACAATATGCTCCTTAAATCTCGCGAGTGTCATTCTCTTTGAATTCTTGTTAATTGAACTCATATTTGAATTGATAAATTCATTGAAATCTGGAAAATAATTGTTGAAATTATTTTGATTCACGTGGTATCATTATATTGTTATTGAACACGTTGTCATGAGATTTTAATATGGCACGGATGTTGTGAACCCGCCAAAATACCTATTCCCGGGCTATGGCTTGATAAAGCATATACGGATGTGGTGAGGCCTGGTGACCCGGTTAATGTGTTGTTGAGAAATTATATTGATAAATGCTTTGAGATTTGCATTTTGATTTGAATATTCGCACTCGTGTTGTTACGTTTTATTCATTGCTAATCCATATTTGTTGAGCATCTTTCATGTCGTATTGTGTACTTCCCCATATTTTCTTTTAGTAGCAGGTTAGCGCGGATTTTGGGGCGCTATGGAGATTGATTTTAGCGAGGATTGTTTGAGAAAGATTTGTATTATTTTATTGTATAGAGCATTGGAGATTTGTATTTTATTTTCAAGTTAGTTGTTGTATATAATTCGAGAGACTTGTTGTAATTGAAGATATTGAGATTAGTGAATTTATATTATTGTGGGTTTATTTAGATGCTCTATACCTTGTTATTTGTGGATTTGGATTTATTTTATCGCATTAGCGCTCCGTTCGCTCTCCCCGGGCGGGCGGGGTGTTACATTAGATTTAGGTCTTAAAACACTAATCCCGTTTTTAGCCTAATGGGCCAAGCCCAAGTGACCCAAATAGCCCCGTGTGGGCCCGGTTATGCCTAAAAATGCTCCGTGACCCGTTTACTACCCCCAGGTACACTTTTCTGACTATCTCGCCCATCTGGATTCAACCGTGCACTCATAATCGACATCTGAATTAATTTATAAAAGTCCCTATCTCACACCCAAATTAGTCTATACCGACTCCCGACTGAGATAAATAAATGCCACGTCACTGATATACGCTATGACGCAAATAAATTATTACTATTCACTTAGTAATTGAATTTCCCTAAATATTAACCATTCATTCTCTGATTAATATTTAAATAAATATTACCATAATTAATTCAATTAAATTACGACACACAAGTAATTTAAATTTTTTTGAATTAATTAAATATTAAATGTACAGAAATATGGGGTGTTACGTTAGTATTCCTCCCGCGTGTGTTGATGTTACGACTAAAACTCTTTGGATGATTATGAAGGTGTGAATGACGATATCATCAGTTCCTCTTAATAGGACTGTAGCGAGGATTACATGAAGTGGTTCTTGACCTATACCCACCCGATTATCCCAAACCCGCATATCGTCACTCCTAGACAAGAAAATTATTATATATAAGGATTACATTTCTTATAAATGTCATGATTTTACGAATCCTCATACATAGATGATGTTCAATAGACGAACGAAGTGCGTAGATTGATGGAGTTACTGGGGAAGAACATTGAAGAAGGCGTTATGGCGAATGCGACTACATTTATTGGGAGGGATCAACAAATGTACCAAATACTTGCGGCAACAATCATTGTGGTCGCCAGATTAAAATTGAGGAGGATGGGAAGAAAAAGAAAAAGAAGCATGGAAAAGAGAAGGATAAGAGGGAAAATAAGGCAACAAATGATGAGGGAGAGAAAAGAAAATTAGAGAAAACAAAACGAAGATGAAGTTTGTAGGTTGATTGAAATATTGTACTCTGAAACTTGGGAGTTGTATCATGATGACTGATGTTTACTATGGTGGTGTAATCTTATAACTTGGTGTAAAAGTCCATTGAACTGAATTTTTTGTACTTTTGTAATTTACTATGATGGTGTAATTTACTATGATTGTGTAATCTTTCATGTTTAGTATATTATTTCACAATCTTGCATGTGCATGACTAGTGTAATTTAGTTTTGTACTTTTGCAATGTCCCTTCATAATCTCGTACTTTTATAATTTACTTTTATACATGTGTATGATTCAGTATATATATTACGAGCTAAGATACTTTACTCGGTATAGAGACCCCTAACCATTCATAATAATGTTTTATTTGGGGCCTTCATCAATAACGTACACCTTTCCACAATAGAAGGCAATTTCATTCGTGATATATGTACCATCAAGGCCACATGTTTCGGCATATATATCCCGAATGAAGGTTGATACGAGTTATTTCAATGAGAAACTTTGATATCAATTATTTAATTTTATATGGATTATGAATTTACAAACTGCATAAAAAGTACATTACAAAAGTCTACTATGATAATTTAATCTTGGAACTGGATAATATTCCATTGGGCCAAATTTTATACTTTTATAATTTACTGTGATGGTGTAATATTGCATGTTTCGTATGTCCATTCACAATCCTGCATGTGTACGATTGGTGTAATTTACTTTTATACTTTTGTAATGCCCCTTCATAATCTTGTACTTTTGTAATTTAATTTTATACATGTGTATGGTTCGGTATATATATCACGATATAAAATGTTTTACTCATTATAGAGGTCCTAAACAATTCATTACAATGTTTGGTTCGGGGTATTCATCCCTAACAAACACCTTTTTCACTATAAGAGGCAGTTTAATTCGTGATATATGTACCAAATTAAGGTGACTTGTTTCGGCATATATATCCTGAATGACGATTGATACCGGTTATCTAAATCACAAACTTTGATTGTGAATTTTCAAACTACACAAGAAGTACATTACAAAAGTAAACATCAACCAACTAGAACAACATCATCGTAAACATGATACTAAAATCCACACAAGCTACCTACCTAATAAATTAATACACATTAGTGCACGTGATATTTCAATACAAACAAGTAAGTTAAATATTGAAATTGATATATAGTTTCAACAACTTTACAAATAGTAATGATATACAATTCAGTGCTGGTATCGACATAACCCTTACTACCTACCCTATATTGATGTGTATAAAAAAAATAATTTATCCCTCACTAAATACTTACATATTTAGATACCTGTGTACACTAAAGACAATATATCCATCACTAGTTGATTTATATACGATGACCACTTATCGATACATCATTCGGGCAAATCTTCTGAAACTCAGCTATTCGATCAACATATTTGTCGATCCAAGACTTGGCTTCGGGCAATTAACAACTATGCCAGTTTTTTGAAACTGATAGTAATGGACAACCATGTTTTAACTTCAGTATGATAAAACGATTCTCACATACATAAGCAATCTACACGAACATTGGAAATTTTGGCCGTTCATATCTCATAGGTAGAAATGTAAGGCATTGTCTGAGTGATATGAGGACACACTCATAGTTATAAGCCTCGACCATAAGGTAACCACACTCTGACATGATCATCCAAGACTTAAGATGACACGGGCTAGTGGGATCGTTTAACAAATTTAACACAATCTCCAGAAATTAACTCCCCAAATAACGTGCGTAATAATCACTGTTTTCAAGGACTTCGTGCATTAAATCCGCTATCACACTTCTCCATCCACCGCTTTCGGATCCAATGCTTAGATAGCTAGACACCATATAAAATCGCAATTGGCCTCAGCTTCCACATCCACAATATCATATACAAAAGCTCTGTAAAACTCGGGTATCTCCTTTACATATTTCGTATACGTAGGTGTGTACTTAGGGCACCACAAAGCTGGGCACACGAACTCCATAAAATCAATGTTCTTTTTAGGTCTCTAAATAACACGGTGGTCCCTTTAGCCCGATTCCTTGGCATGTTCGAAGGCAGATGGATCCGTTTTTATCGTCTTCTCATGTTTTTGCTCACGAGCGGTTGGTTTTCGACCCCCCCACCGCCCCTTCCCTTGCTTCAGTACATACGACTCACATAGCCATGCAACCATGGAACACCCTATGTCTTTCAATCTTACGTAACATGACCCTTTACTCATCTATAGTTAACATTTCCCACCTATGTTTGGATAATATCATTTATGGTTCATAATCAACCATATGGTACTTGTCTAAGTTAGGCATCATAGATAATTTGTACAAATGATCATCCAAATGCTCCCAAAGTATAGCCCGACCCTCAATTCGATAGATGGCCAACTCATGAGCACAAGGTATGGCATAGACATTGTGCACGATTTAAAATCCATGCCGACATTATCACATGTATTTAGCTCCTCAAGAATAAAGTCAATTGCATAATGCGAACCTGACCTATGAGGTCGCACGACAAAGAAAGATTGTGTGAGTGCTTGATTTTTTATAAGGAATCCTCGAACTCCTTCTTAATTACCGTAATATGCAATTCAATGAAATTATACATGCAGACAAACACCTTGTCAAAAGGTAGTTGCTAACTCTCCAAGTATTTCTTAAGCTTCGGTCTAAACATAACGAATGAATAAGAATAGGAACATCGAGACATGGTATAAACACCCCGAATGAAGTTTTAGGCAAAAAAAATATTTGTTCCCCATTCGGTTTCATCATTAAGAATATTGGCCTCTACCTAGGCATAATGATTCCGAATCAACATGTTCTTATTCGTTAGCATCATGTCAAGCAAGTTATCTTTTTATAGGAGTGAAGTTTGACGTGGTTCGAGATGATTCAAACGACATATAAATGTATACTCGTAACGCCCCCGAACCAAACCTTGCCTTTCAAAGTATTAAACTGACAATGGTTAGTATTAAACTCACAATGGTTCGGTAGGATCACCCCTAAATATATCATCTTACTCGGGATCCCAACATCGAATCATTTAAGTTTATTAACTCGTGTTTTTTCCAAGCCTTAAAAACACATAAAAAACCTTTTTGGGTAGTTTCATTTGTTTTAGCGTTGCCATACCCATTCTTAACACATTGCATTTGTTGTTGTAACTTCAATATGGAAAGTTTGATGACTTTAAACCCTAGTTATTATGTTGCTGGTGAAATTTAGCTTTAATGGTAACTTGTTTGTGAGAATTGTTGGTAAAATTTAGATTTAATGGTAACTTGTTGGTGAGATAATGGTTGTGAGCAACTTAGTGAGAGAATGGTTTGAGAGCGGAACTGAAAGTGGAGATCAAAATAATGTATAAAAAGTATTTATATAGTGTAGTGTTGCTGAGCAAAAATATATTTAAATTGTCTCATGTTATTTTGGAGTACATATTAGGGTATCCTTAGCGCCACCCTTTTTTTCTTAACATAGTTCAATTTGTTGACCCATTTTAAATTTTTTGATTAATTCACATTATTGATTAAAATATAAAAAATTGTAGAAGTGGATATAACTAGGGGCATATACCAAATAGTCCCTTGAACTTCTTTTAATACAGGTATAGTCAAAGCCTTTTTATTTTGACTTTACCATGCCACTAACGCGGACTTTTAAAGATAAGAGAATAAGAGACTTTTTGGTACAAAATAAAAGGCTTGAACTAAATGTGTATTAAAAAATGTTTCGGAGACTTTTCGATATTTGATTCATATAACTATCAAAAATATTAATTTAATATAGATTAACAAAATTTAAAATCTTTCTTAACATGGTAAACTTTTTTTGTAGAAAGTATTTTTTCCCTCCCAAAACTGTTGCGTCATGTGTGATGGCTGGCAAGAAAATTTTAAAAAATTGGAGGTCAGTCACGTGGCCCGCTCTTTCAGGTACACAGTCATTCCCGCCAGCCTCGCTCGCCCCAAAACTGCTTTCTCTCACATTTCAACCTCTCTCTCTCTCTCAACAACAGAATCCAACTATGTTTTTCGCCCAAAAACTGCTTTCTCTATATATGAAAAGTTAACTCTGACGGAATAAATTGTTGGGCATAAGTTATTTTTTCAATTTATTCTATACTTATTGGGTTTCTGATTTTAGTCACTATACAAATGCCCGGGCTTGTTGATACAATGAGGGGAATCCCACCTGGAATTTTGCTTATAAAAAGAATTAGGAACAGGGATTGGAGCCTAACAACTTATAAATACGTGGTTTTGTTAGTTACATTTGTGGCATATACTTCTTACCATGCTTCTAGGAAACCAAGTAGCATAGTTAAAAGTGTTCTTGATCCTGACCCCATTAAAAAAATGGGATTTTATCCCTGGCCAATTGGTGATGCTTTCATCAAAGGAGAGTTAATTAGCAAAAAAAACAAGGGTTGGGTGCCATTTAATGGAACAGATGGTACGTCGAAATTAGGCGAGACGGATGTCGCGTTTCTCGCGTGTTATTCCATGGGGATGTATGTCGCGGGGCATTTAGGGGACACGTTGGACCTTCGGTTGTTTTTGACTACTGGGATGATTGGGAGTGGCATATTTGTTGCATTATTTGGGATGGGTTACTTTTGGAATGTTCATGTGTTTTGGTTTTATTTGGTTATGCAAATGTTTGCTGGATTGTTTCAGGCAACGGGTTGGCCTTCGGTTGTTGCCGTGATTGGGAATTGGTTTGGGAAGAGGAGGAGGGGATTGATAATGGGAATTTGGAATGCTCATACATCTGTTGGGAATATAATTGGGTCACTTCTTGGTGCTAGTGTTTTGCAATATGGGTGGGGCTGGTCTTTTGTTGTACCTGGTGGTTTTATATTTATAACTGGGATGATTGTGTACTTGTTCTTGGCTGCTTATCCTGAAGATGTTGGATTTCCTTTCCCAGATGATGATGATTCAGCTGCAAATGTAAATGTAGTAACACTGCCTAATGACGAAGAAGCTCAAATTTGGACAGGGGCTACCGTCCCACGATTTGGGTCGGTAAATAGGAAAAGTGTTGGCCTCCTTGAGGCTTGTCTAATACCGGGAGTAATGCCGTTTGCGTTATGCCTCTTCTTCTCAAAGCTTGTGGCATACACATTTTTGTATTGGTTACCGTTTTATCTTAGTCAAACAGGTATTTTACGATTTCCACTATGTAATCAACAAGTTTTAGATACTTTTGAAGTTCATGCTGATGGTCTCACACTCACATGTAAATTATGCTTTTAATTGATGACACGTAGTGTTTTCATTTGGGCTCATGGGTGATGAAACTACAAAAAATACTAGGCTTCAAGACCAACCAGACATGGGGATTTGGTGAATAGAAACCTCCACCTCAATAAAAGGAATTTCTGAACAGCAGATAAAATGGCTAAAATCATTTTTAGAGTTTGGTGTGGTAAATGGTTTTGTCATCTTCAGATCCTCTTGTGAAAACCTGACGAAGTGGCAGAAGGGGCCTTACTCTTAGGATACGATCCTTAGCTTCTCAAAAATTTGAAACTCGTGTCTCGAGTAAATACCTTTTCCCAAAGGACGATGAATTGGCAGTGTAATTGATGAAAGAAAATGAGCAAAGAGGGTTATTTATTACTTTATAGCCTCTCACTTTAGTACCATACAGTAGAATCGCTTTTTGGCATCATGTCTTATGTCACAATTCCGTGATGTCACCCATGCCATAGTCGGTCTAGAATATAAGGGGGAGTGCCCGCCCTCATGTGTCGAATTTACCACTGTCCTTTTGGGACTGAAATAGTTACCGAGTGTTTTACGAACATTCTAACAATTTGGTATTGAAGTGACGTTTTACCTTGGGGAATCGTTTATGAAAGGTGATGATTGGGGCTCAAGAGGGGGGTCATCCCCGACCATTTTAGGGTACCTACCACTCATGATTCCTCCAATGATCGTAGAATTGCCAAAACCACCCAGTTGGTGTTCTCCGACTTGTCCGCCAATGCGAGGTCTTACATTAGCGAGTTGCGCCTAAGAATCAGTTCGTGTAGCCAGTGTAGCCTGTCTGCCACTGACCCAATAACACCATATGTGTCGTGCGTGTCCCACTCATTGCAATTCTCCTCCCATGGTCACTAGTCTCCGCGAGCCAGTGTATTTTGTCATCATAGGTGGCATGCGACGTTCCTCTAGCAACGACCAAGTCTTGTGTGCCTAGCGCAAGCCTTACTGCTGTAGCCAACAGGACGACCAAACCACGATCACTATTGAAGAACCCCAATTAAGCCAAACACCATCGATCGATCCCCATGCCCAATCACCTAGCCCAATGTCCCCTGATGTTGAATTCCTCTACCGTGATTCACCATCTCTAGGCTATTGCCCATTTCCATCGGCAACCAGCTCCCGAAGGTCGCAGTTTTTGGCGTCACCGTGAGACCCATATACACCACAAAGCTTGGCGGATAGCCCAAACGACACCCCCATCTAATCCAGTAGTCCTGAATAGTAAGCCTAGCCCCGAGGCCGTCAGCCTCCTCCCTCTCTACCTGAGATCTCCATGCTTGTCCTTGTGATGACCCAAACTGCAGCTCAGTAGCCTTGATTGTTTACGGACCATCCTCTTCGTCACCAATGCACTTCTAGGGGTTATTCATGTACGGTCATTATTAAAGGAGGGTCTAGCGACCATTTGGTAGCTCAGAAGATGGTGGATAAGTTAAAGACTACCTGCAGAGCTTTTTGTCAAACTCGCATTTGCTGGTTAGGCGGAGGAGGATCACTACCAAACTTCTAATGTTGTGTTCCCTTTCCTATTATACAGATGAGGTGCTATGCATAAAGTTCGACATTAGCTGTCACTTGCTCCTAGGGTGTACATGGTAGTATGACCACTCTAGCATATACAACGGTAATGCCAATAATTACGCCTTTCATCACAACAACGAGAAGTTATAGTTGTGGCCGATGTGGGAACTCTGCCCACCACGACCCTAAGCCCTTGCGGTTTCCTCAGTGTCTTGGTTGCTGAGGCTGAGGAGGTTGACGTGTATTATGTCCTTGTCAACCCTATCTCCACTCCAGAGTCTGATACCCCCCAAAGGTCTAGGGCCTCTTATATTCATATTCGGATGTTTGTACCTTGTCGAATGAGCTATCCTGCTCTGAGATATCCAGTATGTTATTGACTTCATATCGGGGGCTCTCTTACCCAACCTTTTCCACTACCGTATGTCACGGGGAGTTGCAACGATAGGTTATTGAGTTGTGTGACCAAGGCCTTATTCGAGATAGTTTGTCACCTTGTGCGGTCTCTGTCGTTCTCATTCCCGAGATGGATGGTAGCTGGTTATGTGTATTGACAGGCAAGGCATGAAATAATCATGGTGAAGTATCGCTTTTTCATTCCCCAAGTGGAGGACTTGTTAGATAAGTTGTATGGAATTCGGATCTACTCCGAGCTTGATTTGAAAGCGAGTACCACCATTTCTAGATGCGGTCTGCTAATAAGTGGAAGACGACTTCAAGATGAAAACTGACATGTACGAGTGGATAGTCATGTCATTTAGCCTATAGGTTATCCAACTCCCCCTTCACTTTCTCGAGAGACTTTGATGCAAGGCAAAATGCCGATCATCCCACCATTTATGGTAAGTATGTTGTTTACTTGGATAGTATTCTTATACATAGTCGTTCAGTGGAGTAGAATATTTCCCATGTTGCACATGTTTAGTTGTTTTTGTACTTGCATTTAAAGAAGTGCTCATTCATGGCGTCGTCAGTTACATTTTGTGATACGTATTTGGGGTGAGAGAGTTTGACATGATACTGCTAAGGCTTAAATGATTGTTGATTGCTCTATATCACACACATGCTTCTATGGGCTTGCAAGGTTCCATTGGTGATTCATTACTAGCCTCAACTCAGTTAATGTCCCTGTTAACGACTGGATGAACATGTCGTCCTCAATAGAGTTTCATTGAACTGACGTCGTTTGGGCTCATCCAGTCCCTTATGACCAACGTTCGCTCTGTTCCCGCACTTTCATATTTCTCGCAACTATTCAAGTTGTCTTGCGAAGAAGGGGCAGATACGTTAAGGGACGAGATGGGGTAGACACCCTTCTGAGATTTCGGGAACAAAGGAGATTTTTTTTCTAGGTGTGCTATGTGTAAAGATAGGAAAGGGGCGAAGAAATCAAGGTTTTTGTAACTTTATGGTGAAAAAACGGTACAAGTTCTAATTTTTTAAACCAAATCATACACGACTGTAGTTGTTCCTTTCATTTCTCCCATCCCTCCCATTCTAAGTTCCAAACAAAACGTTTCGCAATTAGTAGCAGACTAGAAGTAGATATGTTTGTTGATTTTGAAATGTTATAAAGTTATATTATTTAGATGTTTTGTCTTGTTTAAATGTTGATGTTTTGTTAAAATGTTTAAATATTGGTTTAATTGGTTAGTGGTAGGTACTTTTGTTTAAATGTTATTATAAATTCTTATGTTCAATTGTTCACAGGTGATGAGTTGAGTTGTTTGTTTATTTATTATTATCCAATATATCTAGATATTCACTGAAATTAACTAATTGAAAAAATATTAGGGCTAGTGCAATATTTTTTTTTTCAAATGTTTTTTAGGGGCGATGGAAGAATACTTCAAAGGAAAAAGGATTGATGAAACTAGGGCAGTGTGTTAGGTCGGATCAGATGGAAAAGTTCCGAATTTTTCGGCAATTTGTTTTGTGCCGATTTCGATTTCTCTGGAAATAAAAAATTTCGAAAAAAAAGAAAATTGGCAAAATTAGAAATCGGGATAAAATGGAAAATTCTGAAAAAAAATATTGGAAAAGTTAGGAAATTTCCAAATCGGCATGCATTAAAAATCAGGAAAGTAAATTTTCGGATTTTTTTTGGATTTAAATCGGAAAATTTTCTGAAAAATCAGATCAGCACTTTGGAAAAATTGGATCAGAAAATTGGAAAATCGAAAAAACAGATTTAATCCCCATTCCGATCCGTTTATTTTTTTGGGAACAATTGGAAATTGGAAAATCAGAATTTGGCAATCAAAAATATGATTCTGAAATTGGATAGGATTTCGGAAAATCGGAAGTTTGGAAAAAATGCACACCCTAGATGAAACTTATTCTGAACGTGAAATGCAATTTCGAAATGTGGGGTCAAACAATGTCCTGTTTTAAATAGTTTTTTTGATTATTTTTTAGTAGTATTTTTCGCCCATTCTAAACTAAAATACTGGATCCACCACTGTTGCAATGCATGCAAGATTGACATCGGCGCTGTTTTGAGATAGAACATATAATCCGTCACATTCTTCAGCTGACACCGCTCTTAATTTTTCTACATACGACAAGAATTTTTATGTTATTGTGAAACCCTGTAGGTTGAGGAGGTCCTACCTCCTCCACTGTGAGTTTTCAGACCACAAGGCGCTTCGGCACTGACCTTTTCAGATAAGTGAGCATTATTATTAATTGGACCGCTTTCTTACAACGCACACTTTTCATCTTCAGAATAAATTGGGGTTGCAAAACCATGTTGCATATGCCTTGAGCTAGCGTAGTTATGCTTTAAGGTATGTAAAACAAATCAAGTTACTTGAGATTGACTCGTGTTTATTAGGATAAAAGCTCGATCAAGATCGGTTCGTAGAATCAAAAACCAAAATTGAATATATATTTGAGCTCGTTACCTTGTCGAGCTTAGCTCGAATTTGGGCCAATTACCAATAATCATACTAAACTAATACACAAAATCAAACTACTCGAGCTTGGCTTGTGCTCGTTAAAATAAAAGCTCTTTTGGACTGAGCTCATGAAATAAATGAGCCATGCTTGAACACAATTTTAAGCGCGTTAAGTTTTTTACACCAAGTTTGAGAATCCTACCCTTCGGCTCGGCTAGGCTCGTTTACACCCCTACATGCTTTAATGGTGTTCGCAACCAGGTTTTAGTTTTGATGAGGTGCGCGACCTTTATGCCACTCATTTTCTCAGCATGCTAGCATCAGAATGTCGTCTCTGACAATTTCTTGTTACAAGATGGTCTTTTTTGTTGTGGAACTTCCTTTGTATCCCCACTTTATCCCTTTGGAAGAAAGTTATATTTGAGATCCATGCCGGGGGCATTGCACGACACGTGGGAGTTCGTCGCACACTTGCTTCCTCATGGGAATGTTTTTACCCTCCATCTATTAGGCAAGACACAAATGCCCTTATCCATCATTGCTTTACATGCTAGGCAGTAAATAAAGGGGCATCATTCATTATATCCCTTTGCCAGTGCTCAAGCGGTTGTGATTTTTTTTATAGACTCTGTCCTTAGCCTCCCACCACATGTGGACACAACTCCATTGTGCAGTGGACTAACTCTAGAATATGGCTCAATTTATCGCGTTCAACCGGACAACTGATCCTTCCCATTTAGCCATTCCTTACTTTGGAGGGTAATTGCTTACATGGCATCCCCCGTAGCATCACATCGGACCGAGATGTAGAGTTCACTATTAGCACACCCTTTGCTCTTGTTACAGTATTCCACCTTGTTATCCAATGCTCTTCACTTGCAAGCTCGTGGCCAGATCGAAGTTGTCAAGCGTATGGGGGACTTACTCTGTTTCCTTGATTCTAACACTCCCCAGATCGCTGAGAGCTCGTGATCTCCCATGTAGAGTTGTATTTGCTCGGGTCCTCCCTCCACGCCTATTGACCTTATTGAGCTCTATCCGTGGTCTCAAAGAGAGCATTTCTTCTCATGTGTTTGCCACCTGCGTTCTTGCCTTCAGCGCCTTTAATCTCATATATAATACAAACTGACTCTCGCCGCCATGAGCTCCTTTTGTGGATAGATGTCTGTATGGTTTATTTGAAAAAATTCCGCCGACATGTCAGGTAACAAGCTTCGGTTCCCCAGTTGTTTGATGCTGTGGCGATAACGCGTGGTTGATTTGCTGCTATTCGCATGCATCGAACATTTAACGTCACTAACTTCCTTCCAGGGTGCTCATATTCGTTTGATTCGACCACCACCCTTGACCGAGGGCCATGGTTCACTCTCATGTTGATCATGTGAAAGGCACAATTGATTATGAACTTTTATCCCCTCTTTCGGTGACTACACCCAATTCTTCATCCAATGGCTCGGCCGCCCATAAACTGAAAACTCTAGATCACCGAGGCCAATCTCCTGCACGCGCACCTCGACTTCTGTCCCCAATATAGGGACTATGTGGCGATTTCTCAATGAGAAGGATGGTGCAAGAGTGGGACTGCTATTTTGCATTTATAACCTTTATTTTTATACTAGATTGTACACACATCTCCCGACGTCATGGCTTATGTTACAACACCTTGATGTCATCCATGATATCACTAGTTGGTCTAAAACACTTTATTGAGCCTATTTAAGTGAAAACCCTCTTGTACTTAACTACTATCCTTTTGAGAATTAAACATAAATTGACAGTGTTTTACCCTATTTCTTAAATTTGTTGACGTAACGATCGCTTCCGAAATCATACGAGTAAAATTGTTCTAGTAAGTGCATATTAAATTCATGCAATTAGCTACATCATATTTTCGTGTTCCAAAGAAAACCTTTTGCTCACCCCCCACAGACATTACCTTACCCTAGCGGCACACCCCGCACCAAGGAGCATCTTTTGCAGACATCATTGCATGCTAGAGGACCCAAACATCACAAAAGGCACATGACTAAACAGGATTCCACCTCAAGGTATATTAAGAACGAACTAAGGGACATGCTCCCGCAGTCCTCACAACCAGCGGGTGTCACCAGCATACAAATAAGGCATCCTGTCTCACACTCCTCGCTGAGGACTTTAAGGGACCTTGAATAATAAGTTGTATTTCAAATCATGATTTATTTGTACAAGTTTCACAATATGTACGGTTGTGTATAGACATGGTCATACCTTCTACACAATATGCACGATTTGTGTGTAGACATGGTCATATGTTATCAATGTGTGTTGACTGGTATGTACGGGACAATGAGCCGAGTACACCACATGGCATGACACGTTGTAATTGGAGAATTGTAACAATCTGGTCGTTCGGATATCACATAATAGCTAACGGCGAATCAAGGAAGATAACAACGAATATGGCCGGAAACTGTTTCGATGTAACTCGACCACCTTAAGGATAAGATCAAGAATAATGGCCGATTACTATCAGAAATGTTTTAGACCCTAGGGCTCTTGTATCTATAAATCAATGTGACCCTAATGATCAAAGGGCATCCAATTGTACATTATTGTATCAACAACTTGGACTCTCAGCTAGCAACCCTAGTACTCCAAGTCGTATTCTTCTTCTCCTCCCGAAATTAATAAAACCCTGCTCTCCTTTCTCCGTGGACGTAAGCAACCCGATTGCCGAACCATGTATATTTGTGTCCATTTTTTTTTAATATTGCACTCATATTTGTTGTCAAATTGATACTAAGCATTATTGTAGGATCGATATCCCATATGGTATATTAAAATATGTAAATCAAATGCTATATGCATCTAAAGGTTGGGTTGTGGTTCTGTAGGACCGCATGGTGTAATTGGACAATTTTTTCACTGTACAAAAGTTGGGGTTTGGATCCATGGAAGGGACCATTCAACCAGTGGGATGTTCTTTTCTGACATGCCACAGTGCATAGATCTGTATTTGGATGGCCATTTGATATCTCAATAGATCAAGTTGTGACATGGTTTTCTTACATCTCTACACCTGGTGGCCCTGAGTACCTGAAATGACTATTATTGATATATATATATATATATATATATATATATATATATCAATCCTTAAAAACATCTCTACTCCTGTTATACATGGTTGAATGACAGCAAAAAACTCTGTTTAAAATATTGTTTCATGTTTTTTCGGTCTGTGTAGTGACTTTAGTTTCATGTTTCTCACATTGGCCACTTGTGCAGCTATTGGTGGAGAGTATATGTCTGTTAAATCTGCTGGGAATCTCTCCACTCTATTCGATGTAGGAGGAGTTATGGGTGGAATTCTAGCTGGATACATATCTGATAAACTTAATGCTCGGGCTACTACAGCAGCCACCTTTATGTATGCGGCAATACCTTCAATGCTTCTTTACCGTGCATACGGGAGCATCTCAAAAACCATCAATATAGTCCTTATGATGATCACCGGGTTGTTTGTAAACGGGCCTTATGCATTAATAACAACAGCAGTCTCTGCAGATCTGGGTACACATAGCTCTCTTAAAGGTGATTCTCGAGCTCTGGCAACAGTCACTGCCATCATTGATGGTACTGGGTCCATTGGTGCTGCTTTGGGCCCGCTTTTAACTGGGTTTCTCTCAACAATGGGATGGAATGCTGTTTTTGGGATGCTGACGGTTGGTGCTTTCGTTGCGGGTCTTCTATTGTTGCGTTTGGTCATAACTGAACTTGCTGAGAGAACTCGCAAACAGACGTCCCCCAGGCAGCACAATCTTGGAGGTAATGTGGTAGCTTTTTTATATACTGTTAAATTGTACTTCCCCCCCTTGAAATGTGGCGGATGTGTTACTTTGCCTTTTAACGGGTAGTTTGAAGAATTTGTTATTAATGTGAAGTTAAAATGCGAAAGTGTAAATTTACTAAATATATAACAATGACAACAGCAAAAACATATTGAAGAAAAGCAACATTCTCTCTCTATATTAGTATTTCTCAAAATAAGGAATGAATACAAATGAGGGACTAAGGCCCTTTATATATTGGGGAGAGAAAATTCCAGAAGGGATCTCCTAAGCTTGTATTGGTTGAGAGGGTGTCACGGGCTATAATTAACTCCCAAATACATCACATGTCAAAATGAAACCTTCAAGAAGCTATTAACTAAGTATGAATTGTCAAGAGATAAGTTGTCATGAGTTATCATGACAACTCATCTATGACAACAGTAACTAAAGAAACCTTCTAGAAGCTTCCATCTAACTCCCTTAAAATGCCAAACAACTAATAAAAGAAAAAAATACAATTCAATACTAAAAATTAAATATAAACCCTAATCTCCATCACTTTACCCTCTGCTTGAAAAAGCTCGTCCCGAGCGTAGGGGGTAAACGGTAAGAAATCAAGGCAATCATTAAAGTGCTCCCCCATTTGAAAGGGGAGTCATCTGTTAGCAAAAAGCCCCGAGAGAGTAGGCACAAAATCAAGCCACGACCGACGAACGAGAACTAGGCCCCTAACTTTGTCCCGCTGAAAAATAACGAGCACATACCTTGGGGAGGGCTAACAGTGCCAAATGCCATCCGTGTTCCCCATGATGAGTCTCTTGAACGCCAAGCCACGTAAAAGAACCCGGTAACGCTCCTCATACTCCTCCCAAATGCGGTCCACATACCCCAAGTTAATCTCGACCACCCAAAGCATCATGTCATTAATAGGGAAGTTAACCCCATCACAAGCATCTTCATTAAGAAATCAACCAAATCATATGACTCCATCTTGCGAAAATGCGTGACCCAACCATCCTCAATAAAAATATCGCATAAATCCTCGAGAAAGAACCCAATATCTCTTCCCTGAAAATGGGAAAGAAGTCTCCAATCTAAAAAATCTCCTAATCTCGGAACTGGGTGTGAGTGAGCCAACCGTCCTCCTAAAAAGTGCAAATGAAATCACATGGTAAGAACTTGGGGTCAATACCATCTGCCGCTGGGGCCTTGACATCCTCGAGGATGTCCTCACTAAGCGTGACTAGGGAGAGAGCATCAACATCGTGTACGGGAATGACGCCCGCCGGAGAAAAAGTTACATCGGTGGACAAATGCTCAAAATAACGGGCAAAACGCCTCGATCGCATACGCCCCAATTGATCACGTGCCGTCCCTATCTCAAGATACTCGGCACGACACCGATTTAGGCATTGGTGACACTTCTCGTACTCCCCGATGGAGTTGACACAAAATTGGAAAGTCTGTAGCTCTCTGAATAATGAGGAACTCGCCTTCTCCCAACAATCGAGGTAATTTTGGAGTTCCTTAATGATGACATAACTCACTTTGTCAAATTCGGAACAACCCTCCATATCAAATCCATACTCGGTATCACCACTTTCGTCCCACGACAAAACAGAAGGAAAGTAAGCTTCGGGTGGGGGTGGAGTTAATTTGGAGGGTTTTGAGGCTGATTTGGGAATTTTGAAAGGTGGAGGGGTTGGGAAATATTTTTCAGAAACTTTTGGGCTATATTTGGGATTTTCAGAAATTTTAGAGGATGAAACGTAAATTTCAGAAGTTGGGAGGGGCTCTAAAAAAATTTCACAAGTGGTGGTGGGGTGAAAAATGGGAGTTATGAGTAGGGGATGGGCTTAAATAACTTTCTGGGGGTGTTTGGGTGATTTCTGGAGTGACTCGTCGGTTCCTCCGTGCCATACCCATGGCTCTACAACAACTACTTCGGTGAGCACACCAGGAAAAACTGACTTTGATACCAATTTGATGTGAAGTTAAAATGCAAAAGCGTAAATTTACTAACTATGCAATAACAACAACAATAACAACATAATGAAGAAAATGAACTCTCTCTCATTATATTAGTATTTCTCAAAATAAGGAATGAATATGAATAAGGGACTAAGGTCCTTTATATAGGGGGAGAAGAGAAGATTCTAGAAGGGATCTCTGAAACTTCTATTGGTTGAGAGGGTGTAAGTGTTAAGTAGTGGAAACAAGGCCCCCCACTCCTTTATTTTCTTTTCCCCTTTCGGTGGCTTTCTCTTTTCTCCCTAATTCTCTCCGCAATTCATGCCTCTCTTAGCCAACTCTCTCCATTTGTTCCGATAAAAGGAACCCTTTAACAAAAGAGAAAATTACCAATTCACTTACTTGTAACAAGCAAGAGTAGAGAGAAAGAATACATAGTGTATTTTTCATAGAGGTGTTAGTTTAAGTTACAAAATACAGAGTGGGTATTTTTAGAGTACTAGTGATACACAATGTGAGTAAGCAAAAAAAATACAGATTGAGTATTTTCAGAGTGTGAATGATACTGATACATAGTGTGTGTTTTGTTAACAACATTTATTATAGTGAAGGTGTGTGAGTTGTGGACATAGTCAAATTGATGAACCAAGTAAAAACTTGTGTTGTGTATTTGTGTGCGATATTCTACACTTACACTATCTATTTAATTTTGCATTCAACAATTTTCTCCACCCATTAAATCCCACGGTCCTGAAAATATTATTGGCAGATATTAGCAACGCCTAATTTCCAGTTATATTATTTGGCGGAGATTACAGCGTTTCATTTCCTAACAATTGATATTAGATCTCTTGGTTTGACAACCCTGAGTGCACATAAACTGTTTGACAAAAATTACCGTGCATGTTTTTTTTTTCTTCAGCATATTTGGTTGAATGGGAGCAATGGCGTGAGTAAGGGAAAATTCTAATGTTGCAAAATTTGATGGTACAAATTTTGGATTTTGAAAGATGCAAATAGATGACTATCTCTACCAGAAGGATCTGTACTTACTACTAGAACAAAAGCCTGCAGATATGGAGGAAAGCCAAATGGCAGCTGCTTGACCAGAAGGCTCCTGGCACCGTGAGGTTATCACTTCCAAAGTCGGTGGCGTTCAATTTAAAAAATGAGAAGACAACGTCTCTCATAGCTTCCCTCTCCAATATGTATTAGCAATCCTCTGCAACAAATAAAATTATTTGATCCGAAAATGGCGGAAGGTGGACATTTTAGAGAATATCTAAATGCGTTAAATGAAGTGAGTGGTCAACTAGAATCTGTTGAAATTAATTTTAATGATGAAATTCAAGCTATATTAATTCTGGGCAAGTGCTCGAGAGTTGGAGTGGAACGATTACTGCGATCAGTAGTTATACGAAAAAATCCAAACTGAAGCTTGATGATGTCATCGGTATGATCATAACATAAAATATTCGGAAGCAGTCAAACGGAGCTTCCTCTTTGACATCGACGTTGAATAGAGATCATAGGTAGAGATATAAACAAGAGGTATGGGCATGGCAGATTCCAGTCCAGGAATGGTAGGGAACCCCAAAAATTCCAACAATCACAAAAAGATTGAATGTTAGAAATGTGGCAAGACCGGACATTTCAAGAACCAACATCGACCCTCGAAAAAAGACACGGAAGAGAAGACTAAATCAAACGTTGTTTAAGAAGAAATGAATGATGCGAAGATATGATCTTTGGAGAGCAAGACAGAGTCTTAGGTGCTGGCCTCCGGAGCATCATTATTCCATGCCACTTCAAACAAAGCATTGTTTGATATCTATATGCCGGGTAACCTTGGCAAGGTGTATCTTGGTGATGACCAGCCGTGCGACGTGGTTGGAAAAGGTGAAATCAAGATCAAATTAAATAAGTCTGAGTGGAAATTGCAGGATCTCAGACATATCCCAGACCTTAGGAAAAAATTAATCTCAGTAGGCCAGTTAGCAAATGAATGTTATTTCATAACCTTTAATGGTGATACCTAGAAGATTGCCAGAGGTGCAATGATCATAGCACATGGCTAAAAGAGTGGCACATTTTATATGACCACAGACGCTTGTGGGGCAATTGCGATTGTAGATAACAAGGCGGACTCAAACCTATGGCACCAGAGACTTAGCCACATGAGTGAAAAATGGCTTAATGTTAAGCACTCTCAGGGTAAACTACCAGCACTACAGTTTGTTGATATTGACTTGTGCAAGAGTTGCATCTTCGGAAAGCCAAAGCGGGTCAGTTTCCAGAAGAGTGGAAGAACTCTGAAGCAAGAAAAACTTCAGCTTGTTTACACTGGCATTTGAGGGCCAACACCAGTCTCATTATTTGGTGGAAAGTCTTACTTTGTAACTTTCATTAATAACCATTTCAAAAAGGTGTGGGTTTACTTCTTGAGCAACAAGTCTGAGGCGTACGAGGTGTTCAAGAAGTGGAAGACCATGGTAGAAAATGCGACAGGACTAAAGATAAAGAAGTTGAGATCCGACAATGATGGCGAGTACAGAGACATCAGGTTCCAGAAGTACTACTATGAGAATGGCATTAAATTAGAGAGAACTGTGCCAATGACACCGCAACAGAACGGCATAGCAGAGCGAATGAATCGAATGTTGACTGAGAGAGCCAGAAGCATGCGTATACATATAGATTTACCCAAGCACATTTGGGCAGAGACACTTAATCAACAAAGGACTATCAATATTGTTGGAGCACAAAATATCATAGGAGCTATGGAGCGGACAAGAGGTAAAACTTTCCAACTTGAAAGTTTTCAGTTGTGTATAATACTTGCATATTTGTGATCATACTAGGGGTAAGCTTGGCCCCAACTCACTAAAATACACATTCATTGGATATGACGGAGATTCGGCTATCGCTTCTGAGATGACCAAACAAAAAAGATAATTAGAAGTCGAGACGTCATATTCAATATGTACAAAGATAGCGAATGCAACACATGACAGTGGTTCAGCACATGATGATCCCGTGTATAACGATTTGGAAGATACTCCAGAGAGTAGTGGAGTAGAGATTTCTCAAAGGAATCCACACTAGGGAGCAATAGACATGATAGTGCGCCATTGAGTCTAGCTCCAACTCCAGCACTATGGAGATCCTCCCGTGCTCATGTACCAAATAGAAAATATATTAACTATTTGTTACTTACTGACGGTGGTGAACCTGAATGCTACGATAAAGCATGTCAAGTAGGGGATGTGAGAAAGTGGGAGTTTGCAATGGAAGATGAGATGAGGTCCCTTCGACTCAGACATCGGAGCTAGTTGAATTGCCCATGGGAAAAAAGGCTTTACACAACAAATGTGTATATCGAGTCAAGGAGGAACATGATGGTTCCAAGAGGTACAAGGCGAGGCTTGTGGTCAAAGACTTTCAACAAAAGGAAGGAATTGACTACACATATTTTTACCGGTTGTGAAACTAAATACCATCCAATCAGTTTTAAGCATTGTTGCGTCAGAAAGTTTGCACCTTAAACAGTTAGATGTCAAAACTACTTTCCTTCACGGTGACCTAAAGGAGGAGATATACATGCAATGATTGGAGGGTTTCTCAGGCAAGGAGAACCTGGTATGCAAACTGAAGAAGAGACTATAAGGTTTGAAACAAGCCCCGCGGTGGTGGTATATGAAGTTCTACGGGTCATGCATAAAAACGACTACTTTAAGATCAATGTTGACCACTGCTGCTACTTCAAGAGGTTTCAATCAGCTGCATTATATTGCTTTTATATGTTGATGACATGTTAGTGGCAAACCCAGATATGGATGACATCGTAAATTTGAAGAAGCAATTGTCGAGTGAGTTCGACATGAAGGACTTAGGCTCATCAAAGTAGATTCTTAGGATGAGGATCAACAGAGACAGACAAAATGGTACTTTGCAGTTGTCTCAGATAGAATACATCAGTCGTGTCTTGCAGAGGTTTAACATGGGTGATGCTAAAGTTGTTAGCACATCATTGGCTTGTCACTTTTGACTATCCAAGGACCAATCACTTGGGACAGAGGATGAGAAGAACGTCATGACCAAGGTTCCATATGCCTTAACAATCGGAAAGTTTGATGTATGTCATGGTCTGCACGAGATCAGATATTGCTCATGCAGTGGAAGCAGTGAGCAGATTCATTACCAATCCTAGAAAGCAACACTGGAAAGCAGTGAAGTAAATACTTAGGTGTTTACGAGATACTATCGATAAATGTCTATGCTTCAAACGAGGTGAGATAAGATTGGAGGGATATGTAAAAGCAGAGTTTGCTGGAGATGTAGATCACAGGAGGTGCACTATCGGTTATGTTTTCACAGTAGGTACTACTGCAATTAGTTGGGTTTCGCAGCTATAAAAGATATTCGCATTACCCACCTCGGAGGCAGAATACATAGCTGTGACTAAAGCCAACAAAGAGATGATCTGGTTAGAAGGATTGTTGGACGAGTTAGGATTCAGACAAGTGAAGAATAGTTTGCACAGTGACACCAGAGTGCTATACATTTGGCAAAGAATTCGACAATTTCATTCAAGGACCAAACATATTGGACTTCATTACCACTTTGTCAGATCACTTTTGGAAGATGGAGTGTTAGCACTTGAGAAGATCCAAGATAGCAAGAATTCAACTGATATGTTAACCAAGTCAGTGATTACAGATAAATTAGAGTTGTGCTCAACTTCTTCAAGATTAGAAGACAAGAATGTCTCACACCCAATTCACGGAGAAATGCATTGGTAGAGAAATTGCTCAATTGTCTCCAAGTGGGAGATTGTTAGGCAGTGGAGACAAAAGAAAGGCCCCCCACTCCTTTCTTTTCTTTTTCCTTTTCGGTGGCTTTCTCCTTTCTCCATGATTCTCTCCGCAATTCACGTCTCTCTCAACCAACTCTCTCCATCTGCTCCTATAAAAGGAACCCTTCAGCAAAAGAGAAATCACCATTTCACTTACTTGTAACAAGCAAGAGTAGAGAGAAGGAATACAATTTTTCATAGATGTGTTGTTAGTGTAAGCCAAAAAATATAGAGTGAATATTTTCAGAGTGCGAGCAAGGACGGATTTGGACCTGGACTGACCAGGCCTACAACCTAGCCCCCCCCCCCCCCAAAAAAAATAAAATTATGTTGGCTATTAGAAGTCTAGACTGAAACTAGCCCGACCCATTTTTGAAACTTAGCCCACCCCAATACGCTTTTTCGTCCAACAGAAGAAGCAGTGTTAAAAACTTAAGAGGAACCAGATCCCACAAAATAAAAAACGTGTACAACTATACACCCCAATCCCACAAATACATGTACAGTTGTGCAACCTTTTTTACCCAAAAATAATATATGTTGTAACTGTTCCAATCCAATCAAAGTTAAACCTCTTTGTTCTCTCTCACCAAACCCAATTCACAATACCTAAAAAAAAATAAGAATATTGTTTCACCACCTCACCCAGCCCTGCCTGATATTAGCCGACATAAATTTGATAGCCTTGCCTCCGGCGTCGACAGTCTACCCTCCGACTCTGCTCAGGTATGGAACTTCACTTTTTTTTTTTTTTTTTTCCGTTTCTTTGCTGCCTTTTTATTTTCTTTCTTTTGTTTTCTCTTTCAAGATTAGATTAGTGGAGTTCTTTTCTTAAGTAACAGATGTATGCATTTAATTAATTGATTGATTATTCGATTTTGAAATATATATTTTATGAAATATTAGAATTTTTGGGTTTGACCTTTTTAGGTTGATTCACACGACAAACTTTTTTTTAGACATGGACACGATATGGTTTCGTATTTTTTTTTAGCTGACATGAATATGGTCTAAATAAAAACAACACGACATGAATAACATGATTTTTTACACTAAATTAAACAGAAATAGACATAATAACCTAAATAAAAAACGATAAGACAAGATAACACGACAAATACGATTTATAATTTTGATACGAACATGACACGAAACGATTTCGTGTCAAAAAACCCGACGCAAACACAGCATATTGTATCAATTTCGTGTCGTTCCGTGTCATGTTTTTTATGTCGCTTGTAAAATTATCATCCCTAACTCTTATTGCAGAGTTGGGATTACTATTATCTTCAGGTATTTTTAAAGACTAAGGGAAACAATTTCGATAAAACTTCTTTGTTTAATTGTGAATGAATTCTATTATTGAACTAAGTTTGTCATGATTTTTCTTTTCTTGTTTTTTTATTTAATTTTATTTTTTAAAGACTTTGACTTGTCGATAACCCACCCCTTCGAGTAATCCTAGCTCCGCCCTTGAGTGCGAGTGATTACACGGTGTGAGTAAGCCAGGAATACAAAATAAGTATTTTCGGAGTGCGAGTAATACACAGTGTGTGTTTTGTTAACAACAATTATTATAGTGAAAGTGAATGTGAGCTGTGAACGTAGCCAAATTATTGAACCACATAAATACTTGTGTTGTGTATTTGTATGCGATTTTCTATACTTATATTTTCCATTTAATTTTGCATTCAATAATTTTCTTGACCCATTAAATTCCAAGGTCTTAAAAATATTATTAGTAGATATTAGCAGCGTCTAATTTTCAATTATAGTATCGACGGAAATTATTGCGTTTCATTTCCTAACAGTAAAACCATGTAATGTCATATGAGATATAACTAACTCCCAAATATATCACATGTCAAAATAAAATCTTCTGAGTTATCATGACAACTAATCTACTTGTTGTTGGGTCGTGGCGTGGCAGAGGATCATATACATTGTTGGCTACATCGTCTAACAATTTAAGCTTTTAGTGCAACTAGTGATCTAACAGGGTAATATGTAGGTGTAATATATGTTCCTCCTACAATATTACTACCTAACTAAAAATTATAGAAGTAGAACAAAAAATTGAAATTTTTTCATGTACCAACATTTGAGATGAAAGGCAAGAAAGAAATTTTCCTAGCAAGCCCAAGTAGCTGATATTTAAAGGTTGAAGTTAAATATAATTCTTAAATCTATATTGGCATGGTTTTGTTTATGCATAGAATAGTGTTATTTATGTCACAAGCATGCGTATTCCCGCAAACTCTACTAAAAACCTCGAGTTGAAATATTAGAGAAATTATAACACCTGAATTGGAACTTAGTCATGTACTGATCAGCCTGACAGCATTAGAATTAAGAATGGGGAACACATAAAAATTTAGAAAGCACATAAAATATCTAAGACTTTCAAATCTTTTAATTTACTTGTGCATTGTAATAAAAGTTTTGTATAGTGGTGCGCATACTTGAATTTTCATATATTACGTTGTTTTGGATTTACTTGAAAATTCTCTTTTTCTGCAGCTGCTTCATCTCAGCAACCCCTTTTGAGTGACCAAAGGTGATAGCACGGCAAGGCTTCACAAATTACATGTTGAGAAAATCGAGAACAAAGGCTAACACGTGTGTAAGATCATTGTCTGAATTAACATACATAATTGTTTATATTTGTGACATTTTATGTGGGTTTTGCACCATGTTGTGTCCGTGTTGTTTATTTCCCTGTACTAAATACACCGATAAGAAATGTTTAGAGTTTCTTCTTATTGGGTGAAAATGTAAGTTTAAATATATGCAGCTGACATCTGGTTTCCTGAACAGATTTGAATAATGCAGAAGAATAATGTTAGGCTACCCGGGTGTTAACCCCGAGCTAGTACAGGATACCTTTTTTTTTTTCTCATGTAAAATGAGTTAAAAACAATTATAAAAAATAATTTTTTATTAGAATAGTTTATTTGTTTTTTTCAATTAATTTTTTTGTAAACTCATTTTATCCCTCAAACATCCATTTACTTAATATTATTTTATTTTTAAAGGTTCGTGCTAGCGGCACCTGTTATTTTTAAACTTTTTTTTATTTTACAACATTTGAAATATTTTTTGTATTTCTGCATTAAAAAACTAATCTAATAATTTTTTTTAACTCATTTAGCCCCTCAAACACCCATTTACTCAATATTCTCTTATTTTTAAAGGTCCGCACCAACGGCACCCGTTATTTTTAAACTTTTTTTTTAATTTTACAACATTTAAAATAATTTTTGTATTTTTGCATTAAAAAACTAATCTAATAAAAAATAATGTTTTTAATTGTTTTCAAATTATTTAGTCCCTCAAATATCCATTTAACCAATATTCTCTTATTTTTAAAGGTCCGCGCCAGCGGCACTCTTTATTTTTAAACTTAATTTTTAAAATTTAAAACAATTTAAAATTGTAAAGAAAAAGTTTTTTTTTTTTATATTAAACTAACTTTTATATTTTTTAAACAGTTTTTTTCAAAAAAATAAATAAATTAAAATAGTGTTTTTTAACAATACAATTCTTCTAATCTACAAAAAAAATTCTTTTCTAATAAAAAAGGCTTTTTTCTAAATAAAAAAAAAGTTAAGTAACCTTATTAAAGATTGTACCATATTTTCTAAAAAAAAAAAGGCAACCAATGGAAAAATGCCAACAAAGATGCAAAATATATGCAGCTGAACTCGAAATTGATTTCTAATCCTATTTATTTCACATGTTCCCATTGATTACAAGGTTTTGTCATGCTTATACCATAATGGTCATGTATGTTATTCTTTGGAGTATTTTGACTTTACCATACATTTAGTTTTCATTATTATACTTTACCTACCAATTTATATTTCTAGCGTTTACCACTCTTTTTTGATGGTCCATCCATCAGTCGTCATGTGATTGTCGCATGCGGTTTTCTACATTAATCCAAAAATACCTTTTAATAAACACTTACCCATTTCGTTCCATATTTTCTCCCCATCGTCCAACCCTGTCTCGCACTGCCCTCACCACCTCCTCTCTCTCCCCTCTCTCTCTCTCTCTCTCTCTCTCTCTACACACACACACACACACACACACACACACACACACACACACACACTTCCTAACATGAGATGATATGGGCTTAGGTCAAACTTTAGACGAATTTCTAATAACTATGTCCTTTTTGTTGTGAGCATGACGAGCACGTTTTTCTTGCGTTTCTTCTCAATCATTTCCAATAAAACTCCTATTATTCCTAGCATTACGAGAATACAAAGTTACTTGAGTAAGTGACTAAAGTTTATGACATGACCTATTTTATGATAATGATAGCACTTATGCATTTTAGGATTAGAAACATTTGGAAATATGTTCAACAAATGGTGATTCATTTGACGATGTAACATTGACATAGAACATTGGCATAAAATGCAACTCCATTAGAAATTTGTTATTTGTTAGAATTTAAGTCTTTAACAATTGTTTTAACCTTTTCAAAAGTTTAACATTGGATTCTTCACAATTTTGAAATCCCTTTTTTTAAAGTGTGCAAAGAAACAATCAATTCATCTCTTTCTATTTTCAAGGTTGGCACAAGTTCATCTTCAACCATAGGCAACAAGTTATTTTCTACAAGTTCATCAAGAAATTATAAGAAGTCATATGGCTTTAATTCTAAGGTAAAGAGAATGTCCACGAGCTTCTATAAGTTGTAAGAATTTAGTTTTTTCTTGTACAAGAATGAACTCATTAAAAATGTTTGTTTTTTCATTTTCAAGGATTTTGATTTTTTCGAGTAAATAATCCATTTGAATAAATTATGCGAATGAGACACGATCTTTGTTCATATTCAAAGCCTTTTTCCCCCAAAATTTTTGCTTTTGTAATTATTTTCACATTTTATTTTAGTAAGACTTTCGATTTCAAGTCAAGTTTATAACAAGGAGCGCGTAGATTATCTTCTTCATTATCAGTATTGACACAAACCCTTTTAATATCATTAGAGCGATTCAAAAAACTGGACAGGGTTACAAGCCAAGTAAATGCATGAGTATTATGTGAACCAATCAAGTCACTAACATGACCACACACTTCACTCAATTAGACGCACATCAAGGTGATTAAACCTATAAAAGAGAAGAACTGCTCTAATATTAGTTAAGATTGCAATATGCTTGAAACATTAATATGTCCAACTAAAATTATCTTCGTAATGGAAGCTATTTTTTCCTTTAATTATTTTAGGTACAATTACAATAACGCAAGTCTATGGGACGAAAAGTTTTCCTATTATATTACACTAGATATTATTTTCAAAGATAGGTGATTTAATCTAAATGCAAAATAAGGTAAAACAATCACATAATATCAAGTCGTACGAACAAAATCCCACATTAGAAAAAACCCTCAGGCCGAACGAAATGACAAATGCATTATGGTAGAGTTTAAAAAATAGAAACTAACGACTTACAATCACATAATGATTTAACTGACTATTAACTCTTTCGCACCACATTCTCAGGGGAGAGCGTCAACAGCTGGATAATGCTACATAATTGCGATCGGTTTTTAACTTATCCAATGTATTTTGATCCCATGCCACGAAATTAAAAATCTTCCTAAAGTAGAAGACAAACTTGTTAAGTAGAAGACGAACTTGTTGAGAAGCCACCAATGATTGGATACCACTTTCTAGGATGTGAGTTTTCCTAAAGGTTTTAAAAGTGTTTAAAATACTTTAGCTTACTCAAACCTCACAGAGATATTCACACAAGTCTCTAAAAAATAAAAATACAAGTACACTTGTTCAAGAATAAAAGTAGAAGTTTTTTAGCTTTAATTGGATTTGTGATCAAAGTTTGAAAACAAACATCTCGTAAATACAAAGAGAAATGTGAAGAAGAGAGACTATGGTTTAACTTTCAAGAATGTTTAAACTAAAAAACATTTCTCTTTAAAAATTTCCTTTTGATCAAGTGTTTATTCTCTATAAAATTTTTCAAACCTTTCTTCTTTAAAGTTTGGCAAAAGATTGTTATTATGATATTATTCTCTCTATAGATATTGAGATCTTACAGTGTGGATGACAAGCACAACACAAGCTGAGAGGATTGTTAAGAAAATAACTTGGGATTGACATTTAAAACGCGAAAAAATTTCAACGCTAAGATCCATGATTAATCACGCATTAAAAATAAATTAAGAATTAGGTTTAAAGAATAAACCCAGGGTTTCAAGATAAATCATGTCGTGATTCGATTGGAGAGACAATGGTTTAAGAAGATGAAAATCTTGCTGCCCTCCAAGGTCTCTAAAAATCATACTAGAACGCTTTGAATGCCTCAAATCTTCTAGTATATGATTCACTCAAAGTAATCGTTCTGTGCGAGCATTCTTGGAGATTACACCGTGGTGAAATATGAGAGAATTGACAATCTCCCTCTCCTCACGTCTTCATAAAAGCATGAATAGTATTTTTTCTCTCCCTCTCTAACCCTCTGTAATGGATCATTTATGTAGAACCTTAGCTTACACTAATATAAAAAGGTGTAGGCTATGGGCTTTGATCAAAATTGGGCTTCCAGAGAGTTTTGGGCCTATTACTTGGGTAATGGACTATACTATGGACCCAAGACAAATAATTAAATTGAATTCCAAATAAATACTTGAAAATCCCAATCCTAATTACCATAATTATTTCATTTTTTTATTTCATTGTGTTTAACTTCACTAAATAATTACGATTGCACTCCAATTTAATTGTTTGTAAATCACTTGGAATAAATAGCTCTTATTTGCAAAGTAGATTATGGCACATAGTATGATTCCCATGTTGAGTTTTTGATACCCGTTGGTCAAATCAATTTACTCCCAATCGACTTTAACCACCCTCTAATCATTTCTTTATTTCTCAGACTTAATTTATTTGCTACTCCACTAGGATTATAAAATAATCCACCGACCATGTATTATTGGTGGAAACAAAACATATAAGTATATCAATGGGGTATCATAATCTAAGATATCTCCTAGATACGGATTCCTCCGAATTATAATCTCAGACGTACTCACACAACTATTTCCCAATACGCGGGGATTATTTGATTCTATCTAAAATCAAATCACACCTATAGCAATTAAAGCAACAATCTTACAAGCATTCCAATCCTCATAATTTTCGGTATTAAGAATATATGAACCCATTTCAAATGGTGTTAGATTACCTAAGTCTAATCACGAAAACTCTTAGACTTAAATCTCGTGGGTGACCCTGTTCAATACATTCCTGTATGAACCAGTCACAATTCTCTTTTGAACTGTCGTAAAAGTTCTCGAACCATCAGATAGATTCCCACAGTTTGAGATAAACCGCTAGGATTTCATCGCAACCGTTACGATAGGATGTCAACTCCCTATCTATGTTGTGAACTGTTCAATTGTACTAGAACCAAAATTCCGATCTCCTGTGATCAAGTCGAACTCAACTCATTGGAATTACTATTAAGTACAATTGACCAACATTATTAAAATATATTTTAAAAATAAATATAAGGCAATATGATAACCATGATTCTTATTCCAAAATAAATTGATAAAACTTTACTCAAAAGTAAATGTCATTATGGTTTTAATAATAAAACCCCAACAATCTCCCACTTAGTCTTAAAGCCATGTATCCAACTCCCAACCCATCTACACGATAGTTTGTTGCCTATCGGTAGAAGGATTAACCGAGTGTTATCCGATAAAATCTTAGTCATAATATTATCACCTTCTTGTTCGATCGCTCGAACTAGGTAAAACCTACTCACAATGTGTCTAACCCCTTTATAGGTTACGGATACTTTCGATCTTGCAATTGTACCCCTATATCCACTAAAAGTTCAATAGCTAATTTCACTTGAAGGAACCTCATCCAAGATACTTAGGATGTAACCGATCTACATAGCCTCTTTAGTTGCTAACAAAATGAAAACAATGTCGACCTCCTTGTTGGAATTATCAATATTCTTCACACTCCTCTAACTTATAGATCAACCTCCATGGCTAAACAATTATTTTGAGGTAGAAAAATTGGAATCTTTATTTGACTGAAAACCAAGTCTTTTTATCTAATGGTACAAGACTACGAGACATAGTAAATTTTGGTCTTTGCACACAATATAACATTCATGAGGCTTCCCACCGTCGAAGCATTAGGTATATTCCTCATTCGTTCCATCTAATCAAGTGTCCAAAGACATTGATCCCCAAATAAAATGATTCCATACCGTAAAAAAACTATTTTCATGGAATCTAGATGCTAATCCCATGTGTACAATATCGATATAAGTGACATGGGATAGACCTTACATCCTTTTATCCAATCTAGTGAAATCTTGATAAGAAAGATGTGTCTGACTTGTCTTAAGTATTATACATCGAGCTACCTGGACAACTACACTCTTATGTAAAACAATATTTCCACCTTGTTCTCGATTAGGCAAATATTATCCACAAATTGTACTTAGAAATACCATCACGTTTCTATCACGCTTCTTATACAAACAATATTATTCGGATTTTGATAAAAATCAAAACTTGATTACTAGATCAAACCAAATGACTTAAGACCTTGATGTTATCTCAATTCCATAAATTGATGTGATAAGATTACATCACTTTGCTTTCCCAACTTCTTACTATATAGGTGTAAAGACAATGGTCCAAAATACAATCTTAACGTTAAAAGAATCCTGACAGACTTTAGCATGGATATCGCGATAACGTTTTCTCATAGTCACTTTATTTATGAGTAAACCCTTTAGTAAGCCTTGCCTTGAAGGCTTGCACCTTACCATCCATCTATATTTTAACTACTTGGAAGTCCACTTGCGCCCAGTGGGCTTTATCCCATCAACAAGTCTACAAGTTCCAAAACTTGATTCTAACATATCGAATCCTTTTTGGTATCCATAGTCATAAGTCAAAACAAAAGTCCTTGTCTTGGAATGCCTCATTGCAGTTCCTAGAACCCGGTTTGTGTTTACTTGGGATTTCATCAAAATGATCACCCAAAGCACTAACCATTCAGGATGACTCCTGATGCTCCCACTACGATGTGTCCCCACTTGCTTTCCAGTATAAGTGACACATGTATTCTAATCATCGATAATAGTCCCACTACCGTTAGGCAGTGTATTTTCGATAGCATGTTTGATTTCATCTTGTACGGGTGATTTAACAACATTGGTAATATGATGTTCCTTTTTATCCCGTAAGACTAGCTTATTCATGGGCACGCAGTTTATTACATATTCCTCCATCAAGAACCGTGCATTGATGCAATCAATGACTTTCTCGTGGAAATATGATATAAACTACCTTTATAACCTTTGGGACAACCAACAAAGAGATATGCTTCTATCATTAATTTCAAGTTCCTTGGCTCCGTCCACAACACAAGCGACATGCTTCCCCAAATTCGAATATGCCCTAGAAAAAGCTTTTGCTCACTCTAATGTTCAAAGGGAATTGAAGAGACCGATTAAGAAGAAACTAAATTCAGAATGTATATGCCCTCTCTTACATAAAATCCCAATATGAATGTTGCACCCCTGAATAACTAACCATGGACCTTATCACATCTAAAAGAGTCTTATTCCTTTTTATCATCTACACCATTCCAAAATGGAATATTTGGTGTAAGCAATTGGGATGGAATCCCATACCTCTGATAAATAATCCTTTAACTCTTTTAAGAGGTATACTTTCCACGATTAAATCTTAGAACTTGGATTAGTTTACCTTACATATGCTCCACCTTAGCCTTTCACACTTTGAACTAATCAAAGGCTCCAGACATATGGTGCATAAGGTAAACATATCTATACCATTAGTTATCATCAATGAAATCGATGAGAAATTCACTCCTCTTAACTGTGAGTTGGAGGCCATTTTAAACTACATCAAGGAAGAAAACTTCATTAAATGGCTAGAAAAGTTGAAGACTTCTACTGGAAGGAGAAAAAAAAGTAAGTGGTGTGAATTTCACAAAGGCCACGACTATATAACCAATGACCGCCACAATTCGATGAACAAAGTTGAGAGGCTAGTTAGACATGGTATATTGAGAAGGTTCACGCAGGCCATGACCTTCAACTGAACATAGTTGGGAAGATGGATAGATCGCAACCGATAGTTGAGAAATGCAGAGGTCGTGACCATAATTGTACTTGAGGGAGATTTTTGTTAATTTTATACTTTTATAATCATTACAAGGCCATCGATAGGCCATAAAAACAAAACGTGTACCCTCTCAAATTAATATTAATGAAATGTTAATAGTTTGACTAAACTCCTTAGCAATTTTTTCAACAGGTTCAAAGAAAACCTACCACCAATCAAACCTCAAAACAACTACAAAAGTTGTGGATCACCAGGTTACAAGAAAAGACTATAAACATAGATGGCACATGCCAATAAAAGGTTGCGTAGGCAGTGGTGCCCATTAAATAAGAAGATAAGAGACAAATCCAGATTCATCTCCAACAATAAAACCTAAGTCATAAGAAACAGACTTCGGTCTGTGCACTCATACTTAGTCCGCATGTTAATCCAAAGTACACAAACTTCTTGCTAGTGGGTTTTGTGGTCTTGTCAGATCCTCCAAGAATGCGGCACCCAGATAGGAGTGAGTCTCTTTCACAAGAAACTTGGGGAAGCTTTGAATAACACACACATTCACTTATCAACAAGTGGGACCAAGCTTGGGGGGTGGGGGGATTCTAAACATACTCCATAAGCCTAGGGGGATTCTAAATATACCCCATAAGAGATTTGAAAATTTTAAGGAAGAAGATCGTGATCATTAATATAAGACTGTATATTTGAAGATAAAATACAATATGCCGTGGACATAGACGAAGACCATGCCTAAAGGGTTGGGGCTTCCAATACTCCACAGGCCGTGGAGTTTCATTCAAAGCCTTTGGGCTGCGACCGAAATTGGGCTCATCCACAAGATGACATTCAAAACTACAACATATATAGGTCAATCAAAACCATGATAACAAAATGTACAAATGTTCAAAACTCATAAAGCAGAGACTATAGTCATGCAAAATATCATTATAAAAGAAGGTGAGTAGATTGAATACAAATCCAAATATAGTCGCAGAATGTTACTTCAAAGGATTTAAGCATGGAAAACTGCAACCGTCATAGTAAAAACCAAGTACAGTAGATGTATAAATAGATGAGCAGAAGTTCATACAAAGCCGTAACATCATTATCAAGCACAGTTGAACGCAATGAAATTACAACGCAAAACTAGTTGTAGAAATAATACACATTGAAGTGTACAAAGACTTATTACTAACAAATCTATGCATGCAAGCCAAGGGAAGCAAAATCATACAATCTCATAATGTCGCGGAACTAAAATTATATTTCATTCTTCGAAGTTCAAAAATATCAGATAAAGTCTGCGAAGGACAAAAGTAAATTCTGTTCACTACAAAAATAAGTTTATTCACTACAAAAACAAGTTTAATACAAGCAAAATGGATTTGTTCATTACAGATAAAAAATTACAAGTTTTAGCAAGAAAGAAGACTAAAGTCTGCAGATAATGTTTAAGACTTTGTGTCCCTTTATTCATCCCCCTCCTTATCTTCAAGGTCCGTCTTAGTCTCCTCAGCCTCCAGATCAGGAACCACGACCTCCTTTTGCTTCCTTACAAGCTCTTTGATCTCCTCTAACTCTACCTCACACTGGTGTGCTCAGCATCAGAGAACCTATCTAAAAAGATTACTTCCTTGACCTCAGGAAAGTTCTTGGCATCTCTATGCCTCATTTCCTTATAGTCATGAATGTATGCTTATTTTAGCCCACCTAATAGTCCTAAGAGGTCTTAAATTTAGCCACGACCTCCTCAGCTATTTTCTCCAAAGCCGCGACATGGTCATCAACCATATTTTACATGGCCACAATATTACCATCAACCAACTTTTGCATGGACACAACAAGGATTTATGTTTATGAAGAAATATGGGACCCATGGTTGACAACCTTCTCTTCACTAGCCATGGCTTGGCTAAAAGATTTAAGACATTTGGCCTTCTAAACTTTATGGGACTTAGGATCCTATCTATATTTTTCCTCGGCTTCACGTCTGGTTTTATCAGCAGTGTCCACCTTAGCCCCGACCTTAAGACTTGGAGCTTTGAAGGAAGAAGCTGCGGACTTCTTACTGGCCTCAAAAGAGGAAGATCTGACTGCCTCTACATTAATTTTATGGGAAGCCTCTACGGCCTTATGCTGGGTAGAGGTGTCTTCATACTTTGCCCTATGGCTTATTGAAGCCTCATCAACCTGAAGGAAAAAGAAATAAAAAGTTAAGCAAAGGTTGATAAATTTAAGGTAAAGACTGCAGTGATATATGCTTACCCTAAGAAGGCAGTTGATTTGGTAATTCTCCAAGTCCTCGGTGTCTTCCTCAAATAAGCATTTAAGGCCTAAGGAGTTGGCAACTCCTTTCATCACCAAGACCGTGGTGGCCTCAGTATCCTAAGGAAACTAGATTCTCTAGACTTATTTCAGTCCGCAATTGAGAAATGAATTCCCTTTTTTGAGGAGTTGGGGCTTTTACATCAGGGGGACCGACGTCCGTGGAAGTATATCACTGAGGGTAATGTGTCCAGAGTTCACTAGCTCTTGATTTTTCTCCCCGGTAATTAGGGAAGCAAAGCCTATATCAACAACATTAGTTGCAACATCTTTGGCCTGTGGTTGATTTGAATTACCTACCACGACCTCAGTGGGAGACTCAGTAGTGGGGGAAGCATACTTGTCAGTGTCCCTCTTCTCTCCTTTAGTCCTCTTAAGAGCCTGCTTCAAGCCGTGGATATTTTCCTCCAACTTGTCAAGTTGGGAAATAAGTAGCTCTGTGTTTATCTCCATTATAGGTTTACCATCTGCAAAAAAACCTGCACAATAAGAAAACATTAGTAAAACAATGAAAAAGGTCCACGAACTATTGAAATGTAAATACTAACAAAATAGGTTACGACCTATGAAAGTAAAAAACCATAGATTTGTTTATACTTTCTAGTGCTTGCCTCACAACTGCAATGTAAGCTGTATAAAATCTAATTATGTATAAGGATCTCAATATAACCAAGCACACATAATCTTTCTTGCTATCTCAAATATTTACAATGGACTATCGTCTTTCTTTGGTGTTTGCTGGGAGCCAAATTATCATGAACTGTAAAAATAATGAAAATGAAGTTACCATGACTATATAATGAAGATAGTTATACCTTCTAATGGGGGACGTCCCCAAGACTGCAAAATCTTATGAGACTTCCCTCGTTCAGTCTCCGCGGAGTTCGTTTCCCAATTGTCCCCAAAGATATAAAAGTACTTGCCTTTATATTTTTTGGTACTAAAAGGCTTCCCAGTGATGAGATATTTGCTTGCACTCCGCGTCGCCATGTAGTAATACCATGGATTATTCACCGTGTCTTCTTTTGGCCTTTAAAAGTTAAGAAATCCGTGCCTGTGATGTCCTTTTCAAATTTTTTCTTCCAAACGAGCCCGTTTAGCTTTTTTAGCCTCAATCATAGCTTTTTCGGGAATAAAAGCTCTTAGTCTATGGGAGGGTTTGTCTCAAGCCAAGTGCTTACAAGCTGAAGTGAAGAAAGGTCATCATAGAAGGGAGAATAAGTACGCAAAAGAAAGTTGCACGGTTGAGTGTATTTATGCCTTCGGTCTTTCTTTTTGGTCACGAAATTTTCGAATGTGTGACTAAAGAGGCCAAGATATCCCTTCACCCATTAGGATTATCTTGTCGTGGGTCTAAATTCATTACCTTTAAGATTTTGCTCATAGGAACTGGAACTGACACCCTAAGTTCGAGGAGGAAAACATGTAGGAAAAAACAGACCCTATATGCAGATCCGTGGAAGGCAAGGTAAAAATGGTCCCCTAAGAAAATTTGTAGGTCGCGATAAGAAGATCCAACCATTCCTTATTCATTTGACATGGATGATTTAGGGCTACGACCGTTTTCTCTATTTCACCGTCGTGGGCAAAAGGCCCGACTGCCTCATTCCTACCATCTACTGACTCCTATGGACATTCTCACGATTGACCACGACCTCTTCTCTTGCACTTTTACTAGCCACTAGCTTTTGATTATTTATTGATCTAAAGGTCTCCTCCGCCCTACGAATAGCCTCAAAATTCTCCATGGGATCCCTATAGTCAATAGAGGCCAGCAAGTGGGGTACTCTAGAAATTTACAAGATCCAACGATTTGAAGGGGTGATATTAAACACCGCAAGTGGAGGTACCAAAAGGTGCTTATTCTATAAATTTTTCAAGTACTCCGAGGTGCTCCAATGCATAAGGTCACAACAGGTATCTGTAAAAGCAAAAAACATCTCCACAGTTAGAGGACCAATACCGATATGAGCAATGAACTGGGAAATACAAGGTTACTAATAAAGAAATTTCAAAGGACAAGGCCTCATGATAGCAAGGCCGTGAAATTAGACATAAATATAAATCCTGAAAAACATTCCAAATAGAAGGGCATAACTTTTGGAAAAAAAGCCACGATAACATATATGGTTAAAAGAAGATGCAAAGATTGGAAAGTCCATGACCTGACTTATAAAACTGCGACCATATTGCAACATCAAAAGCTCTAAGTACAGATGTAAGTAGGCAAGACTAAGGTAATGAGAATACATCCGTGACAATACACATCAAAACTAGATTTTGGATCCAAGTAACGACCAAATACAACATAGTCGCAGCCAAAATGAACAAACACCTAGATTCATTATTCAAAAGTTTGAAAAAGTTAAAATAGAAAAACCTACGGTTTGGACAAAGAACACATTACGAACAACAATTCGTATTCTTGGCCCAAAATCGACCCAAAAACCTTGAAATCACCCCAAATTTTCCAATCTCAGCATCAAATTACCACCTAAATACCTACATAGCCATCGTCAACAATAATCAAACCACGACATCCTTCAAAATTCATAAAATCCATAGACAAATCGCAAAAATGCCAAGAACACCCCAAACCCCAAAAAATAAAGGTCTAAATATGAGATTTACACTGTTAATAGAGTTTAAGGCTTTATCTGGGATCATTAGTTCAAGACACAATGGGATTCATCGACCTTCAGTCAAAATCCAAGCCAAAGAATATAAAAAATTAAAAACAATACAAGAATGTAGGAACCCCAAACCATATTCTACACTTAATCCATTTTAATTTGTTCTTGTTTGGATATATGACAAATTAAGGAATGAATATGAAAGGAAATTCAAGTACAACCAATATATAGGAAGGAGTTACAGAAAAATAGAGGAAAACCAACCTGAAATCGAAGGAAAGAAGTCGTCTAAATGAGCGTCGGTAGACTGCCGAAAATCGCTTGAGTTCACCAGAAATCGCCAAGTGTTTTGCTTTCAAAGATTATAAACGTAAAATTAGGCTACGACCTTAAACCATTTATATATGAGGCCGCGAAAGTTGAAGTGTCGCATGATTTAAAATGCTACAAGAAAAGGACTCGACCCTAAGGTATTGGTACACGAACATGAAGAAAGCCCCATCATTAAATCACTAACCTCTTAACACTAAGGCTTGGGGTCTTTTGTTGATACCAAAATCTGTCAACCAATAATCAAGAGACACGTGGATTGGAAGCCGATACAAACACATGAATATACACTCAAGGACTAGTAAAAGGCCTCGACATGTAATCAAGGCCACAACCTGTTACCTCACCAGGTCACGAACTGTACTACTCAGCTTGTCCCTTAACTCATAAGTCTATAACCTAAAGCCTCACAAGGCCACGACCCGGTACATCAAAGGCCACAAATATAATACCTCAACATAAAACCGATGTGAATGCCACGGACCCATATAACTCAACCATAGACTACCAACTGTCCACCTTCTGGAAGGATTCGTTCTCATTCATAATTTCCACAAGGCATGTGAATAATGAACGTGAGGTCCTAACCAACTACTATAAACATAGGTGCTCACCCCTCATTAAGTAAGCAACTACTGGGAAGCGAAGCTCTGCCCAATTCTCTCCAACATCTCTCTACACTTGAGATTTAACTCCGATCACCCGCTTTGTCAACCCCGAATCATATTACCATGACTTCATAGCAGATTACACAACAAGGCCACGACCTCTACAACACAACAAATGTATGTTTATATATATTAGCCTTCTTCTCTCCTCTTGTATGCCTACAAGGCCCAAATCATGTACTAAATGTATGAATCTAATGATAATAAGGTTCCATAGTGGACATATACTTGTTTTAATGTCCGAACCACTCTAAATCTCGTGTTTCTTTCTTTTACTCTCTTTTATACTTTTATCTGTTGTGTATGGCTTTGATGGCATGGTTTCTCTAATAGAATAATTTTTAGGCAATACCACACCTCTTGATCGGATAGTTACATAACCACACTAATTGAAATGAACTATTTACAACACATCTTTGGCTCTTTAGCTTTTGGATGTAAAATCCCTTTGCTCATTTTACCTTCTAAACATGATTCAAGACTAGAAGTGCCTCCACTTTCAATGAACTCAGTTTTCCATTTAAACCAATCTTCGAATTCCTTTCAGAATAAAACAACCTAAGCACTAGTTCCAAATTTGTGTTTAGTCCAAGAACAAAAGTTTCTTTATGATATTATCTATAAAATTATTCAATTCAGTATTTAACAGTTTTGATGAGACATAGTTATATGTTATAATGTAAATTATTTTCCAATGTACCAGAACATATAAAAAATATACCAATTTTAATAATTTTTAATAAAATTGTTCACACCATATAATTATCATTTAATGAGAGGCTGCCACATATTATTACTAAATGAAAATTATAGCTGAGTAAAGTGTGCGGGGATGATAATAATAAAAGCTTAAAAAATTGACACATGTCAAGACTATGGACATGGAATTAAGCACGAAGCAAAATTTATAGGAGCATTAATGCACCTAGGAGAGAAAAACTCATTTGGGATGTGTGACCACCTAACAATTACAAAGGGATTTATGTTGCATGCAAGAAACTCTATAAATAAGCAACGGGCAGATAAATTAAAAATTGACCCCCTTACCAAAAAACTACATTTACTCATTTTATCTTTTCTTTTCTTTTCCTTTTTTTTATTCGACGTAGATTGTAAGGTAGATTGCAGCTTTATTTTAAGTTTATTAAAAGTTTCATGCTTTTACATTTGATCCCTTTAACTTTCTTGCTTTACATTTCATAATGTAATCCTTTATTTTATTGCGCTTACTTTTCTTTTATTTAAAAGCTTTACTTTTATTTCAGTTCATAAAATTTACAGCTTCTTTTGTTCTAGTTAATTGTACTAATTTAACACTCACATCAAAGTCTTCCCTATGGAAAGCATACGTCTTCTTAATTGAAGCATTGAACAGTACACAATCGTCTGATATTATGTGAAGACTAAGATATTTTGGTTGGTAAGACCACAATATTGCCTCGCATGCTCGCAATGACAATTAAACCTTTTAACCAAGACAAGTGAAAATCACACAAACATATTTTTAGTATGCTCGGTGGGACACCAAGAGATGAATTGATTTTCGAAGTGGACAGGACACGTAGAAGCGGAAATGTTAGAGAAAATATTGGTGAGTTTGGATCAACCAACCAATACATTTCCAGTACTGAGCAAACAATGGTTAGAAATCATGTGTTAGGACCCACTGCTCACACTCAAGAATTAAATATACCAATGGTTTCAAGAGCCGACCATACCCACATTACACCATTTGTTGGTATCTGCGAATGCCCAAGATCAATGGATCAACTAACTAAACGCAGTTCTTGATCACCTTGGGAACATAATGAAAGACATCAATACCATGATCACCGTAATAACTAGTAAGTTGTCCACACCTAGTTTGCAACCTCTAATGGTCAGGGATACACACCATAATTTGATGTAAACTCCACCACTTAGCCCAATCCTTATCATCTCATCTATTAAAAGCCTAACACGGGTGACACCAACTTTAGAAGTAACCTAAAAATAGGAAATTTACCCTAATACCAATAGTCTAGGTATGAAAAACCCGTTAGAGGGTGTAGGAGTATCCAACACTTACCAACAGTTGGGTTACAATAACCCAATAGGGAGGACATCTCTTCGAGAGGGAGGAATAACTAGATAAATCCAAAATAAAATCAACTTACGCTTCCCTGGTGCTTCTAACTATGGAATCATCAATAATTCTATTTCGAATAAGAACTTAAGGGGTTAGGAAACAACATGAGATCTGATAACCAAATCCCTCAAGTGTCTCTGGCCATGCCTTATCAAGCACAACAACACGTGCCTCCAGAAGTTCCACAACCATTGGTGCAACCTGTTCCGATAGTAAATCATACTGTGATCCCAAAAAATAGGCAATTGCCCTGGGGAGTTAGTAGAAATGATATTGTGGATCTCATCTATGAAATATATGGATCCATGGCTCGAGGGGTGCAGACCTCAGTATCCTGAGTGGATAGATAGGATAAAACTTCCAAAAGGTTTCAAATTACTAACCTTTGCCCTTTTTTAGGGGATGGAAGTTAGTTCACTATGGAACACATTGCTAGGCTCACTAGTAAATGTGCTGATGCCGGAATTGATGAGTATGTCAAATTGTGTTGATTTTCTAGCTCACTCACTGATGCAACATTCCCATGGTTAATAAGTTTACGAACTAATTTAATCCAAACTTGGCAATAAAAGGAGGATATTTTCCATGCACAATTCTTCCAAACTGAGCCAGAAGTCTCTATGGCTGATTTTGATAAGCTAAGCCAAAAGCCTGATGAGAAAGAAACTACCTTCATCAATAGGTTTAAAAAGGATAGACTAAATACAAAATAGTCGTACCTAAATTTGAATAAGTGAAATTAAACCAAAATGGCCTAAAATTTAGAAATTTGGTAGAATTTACTGCCAACGTATCCAAATATGTGTCCCTTCTAGAAGAAGAGAAGGAAAGAAATTCCTCTTCTTTCAAGACATATTATAAGGATTAAAACTTCGAAATAGATGTTGTTGAGATAACTAAAACTATAATTTGTTTACTATTGGCTCGAAAGGACTCAACATCAGAGTCTTTTGATCCTAAATAAAAGGGAATGATGAAAAAATATTCATTTTGATATTTTTAAGGCTAATGCGATCTTTGATTATCTCCTGAATGCTAAAATGTTTAAACCACTTGATGATGCTAAAAATACTAATGAGACTAAAGGGGAAAATTATTGTAAATGGCACAATGTCTTTTCCCATTCAAATAATGCCTGTTCTGTGTTTCACGACATGATTCAAGAGTCTATAAGGAGGGGGAACTCAAATTTACTAAAAAAAAGAAAGCACCATTGGTGTGGATGAAGACCCGTCCCCAAATGTCAAAGAAATCGGGATAAGCATGCAGTCTATTCAGCTACCTAGTAACAAAGGGCATGTTGATTTCAAGACTAAGTCTGAATCAAAGGCTTCGAATCGTGAGATGAATGATGACCTAAATTGGAAAGGCATGAAACACCTATGCATCAGATGGGGGGAACATTATATAGAAATATGCCAGTTTGTGACTTTGAAGGGAAAATATGTGTTGAAAAATAACGAGAATGGGTATATGGGTATGCCCCAATGTTCCAATGACATGAGGAAGTTCAAAGAAAAGTCGTTGGAAAGGTGAGACGATTTCCTCGTCCTTACTACCCCCAGGGGAATGCTAAGATGCCATGAAACAACCAATACATCAGACTTAGCATCAAAGTGGTCGAATCACACCAGTATATGGGGAATCCAGTGCCCACAAAAATCCCAAAGTTAATCCCAATGGTAAAAGGGGTGCTTGAGTAGTTTGCCATCCGAAACCTAAAAGCGGCACAACAGTTCAATTACATGTCAAAGAAGCCTAAGGCAATAAAACTTCAACAAGTGGTCCTTGTTATGCGGCATATGGTCCAATAACCAACATCAAAGAGAAACGATCCATAGGTGGTGATTTCTTGAACCCAACAAAGGAGAATCCAAAGGAAGTAAAAATTAGCAAGTGGCCTCTAAAGTGGATCAGAGGGGTTTTCTTCTTCCTCTTCAAGGCCAAACCCAAAGTTTAATAAAAAACTAGATGCAAGTAAATCCTCTTTTAGATTTATTGGTTAAAAGGATAAAAGATATGGAAAAAGCCACGAGTGTGGATGGGACATTTCATCTGGAGGTAGCTCTGCTGATGAAGAAAAGAAGGAAAAATTGATGACAGTGATGCCATAGTTCCTGACCAAGAGGTTGAGCAGCAACGATTCATCTAGTTTGGGTATTTTCCTAAAAAAGTGCTAATTAATATGCCTATGATCCTCCCAAAGAGGTTCGAAGCTGAAGAAGGACATGTGGTCCTTGCAATAGAGAGGTATAAACTTTGACTTATTAGTATTTGATCTAGACTTAATATATGGTTTCGAAGAGCCTACTATGAACATGTTTAATCATATCAAAACTTTGTTGATAAAATCTTGGAAATGGGTTTTAATTAATAAAATATTGATAAATAGCGGAGTAACTGTTAATATAATGCCATACCCCATGCTTTACAAAATAAGCAAAAAAACACTAAATTGGTCCAATCTCAAATTATGATCTCTAGTTTTATCGGGAATAAAAAGTCGACCGAAGGTGCACTACCAATTGATTTTAAAGTAGGAACTAGAAAATTTAATACTGATTTCTTTATCATTGATGACAAACCAAGATTCAAGGCATTGTTTGGTAGAGATTGGATCCACTCTAATAAATGTATTCCTTTTTCTATGCATCAGATATTGCTTTTGATGAAAGAGGATGGGATTGGGGAAGAGGTGGAAGCTCACCCATTACCTTTTCACACTAGCTCCAACTTTGCGAAAGCAGGGCTTTATCAAAATAATGTGCGACCAGTGATGGAAGATGCTTTAGTTCCAGAAGCATTAGAAGGAGAAGTCTCAAATCACGCTTAGGATGAGTTGTTTTTTGTTTTAAGGGACTAACTGAAGAAAATAAAAAAAATATTTAGTGGATAGTACATCCATCGATACCGAGCAGGACAATGAAATCTTGGCCATGGTTTTGTATAAGTTCATAGATTTGTAATTTAGAACTAGAATTCGTGAGGAAAAGACCATTAATTGGGCTTATTATGAATTCGAAGAAGATGCGGAGGAAGAAAATCTCCAAGGCAATGGTGAATTTGCAAGTTCACCAATATAATATGATAAGATTATGGTGAAATAATTAAATACATTGCTATAAATCAAATTGAGGACTAATCAAGACAAGAGAGTCACCAACATCAGCCCCTACCGAAGCAAAGAAAACCAATAATTGGTTGTAGACCTTTTACATCACTACAAGGACTGTTTTTCTTGAGAATATGATGAACTGCCCATCTTGGACATGAAATTATTAGAACACAGACTACCAATCAAAAAGGTTCCTAGAGAAATGACTCCAGAGATCACAACTAAGATCAAAGAAGAAATATAAGGGATGTTGAATGCTGGGTTCATTCGAACTTCCAGGTAAGTTGAATGGCTCTATAATATAATGCCAGTAAATAAGAAAAAAATTTAAATTGAGAGTCTAAATATAGCCACTCCAAAGGATGAAAATCTATTGTCAGTAGTAGACTTATTAACTGTCATATCAGTTGGTCATGCTATCATGTCTATGATTAATGGTCATTTTGGTTATAATGAAATATGCACAGCTAAAGAAGATGTGCACAAAAGCGATTGCCTAGGTAATTTGGTAACCTTCAAATGGATAAAAATTCCATTTGGATTGATTAATGCAGTGACTAGGGTTGGTGATTCGTGTTTTTGGATCGGGTCACGGGCCAATAAGAGATGACACGATAAGGTTTTTTTGGACACAAACACAATACGACTTCGTATTTTTTATCTGACATGAACACGACCTAAATTGAACACCACACAACACGACTAACACAATTTCATAAATTTTACACTAAATTAAACATATATAGATAAGAAAACCCGAATAAAACACAACTAACATGACAATACATGATAACACGACTTATAATTTTGACATGAACATAATACGACACTGCTTCATGTAACAAACACCTGATATGGACACGACATGAGAACAAAATATCGTATCCACTTCGTGTCATTTTATTTCGTATTTTTTTGTCATTTTTAAAATTGCCACCTCTAACAAGGGCCACATATCAAAGGGGAATGAATACCATTTTCCATGTTATGGTTGACACCTTTTTGGAGTGTTATATTGATGATATAATTGTCAAATAAAAAAAAATAATCGATCATATAACATACTTCCAAAATTCTTTCGAAAGAATAAGACTTTATCAACTTAAAATGAATCATCTGAAATGTGAGTTTGGAGTTTTCTGTAGAAAATTTTCTAGGATATTTGTTATGAGAAAAGGGAATACAAGTTGATCATAACAATGATAAAGCTATAATTGAAAGCACAAGTCCCAAAAGTAAGAAAGAATTACAAAGGTTTTGGGGTCAAGTTAATTTTCATCGTAGAATTTTATCTAATGCACCAAGACAAACTAAAGTGTTTTCTCTTTTATTGAAGCTAAAGGACCAAGATGAGCTGGCATTATAAAAAAATCTATTTTTTGGGAAGGTATTTAGTAATCCCAAAATATACTCTAGCCTTCCCAAATACTATTTGGGAGGGTATTTAAGACAACTCAAAATGTTATTATTGGCAACCCATTTAAATAGTTTTTGAGACGGTAACATCGATCTCAAAAGGGTTTTTGAGACGCGAACTAAACCATCTTAAAAGCTCATCGTTTATAGATACCTTTTGAGACGGTAAGGAAGCTGTCTTTAATAAATGTTTTTGAGACGACTATTGGCCATCTCAAAATAATGAAGGGATGTCAAAATTTTGGAGCCAAAGTATTAGGGACGGTAAAATTCATCCCTAATATTTAATTTAGCATTGAACATACTATTTGAGACGCTTTACGAAACCGTTATTGAGCATATGTTTAAAAAATAGAATACATAGCATGCTTTATATCCATTCCAGCAAATATTCAATATTATCATAAATAAAAACATGTTAAAAAATATATAACATCTTTGGAACCCATTTAAACGTTTCTCAGTTACAATCTGAATCATCAAGACACCAACTCTTTTTTCATTCAACTATAATTAGAGTTCATACAAGTAAAAACTTTCCGTAAACAATCAACACGTTCAACATCGTGTATACCAAAACATCAATGGTAATAACAAAGTTTTCAAATATTCTCATTAGAAAAAATAGATAAAAACCCATCTTCTCCTAACATAAAATGATGTCAACAAAGTAAATCCACGATCTTGAAACATACGACCTCCAAAAAAATGACTTCAATGATTAACCTGTTCTACAAAAGGTTTCCACTAGCAATAAGATTTATTTACTGTCAATTACCTTAAACAAAGAAGAATTTTTTAATAATTCTCATAGATGGCAATCTTTAAAAACATTATCAAATTTGTATATATTTTTATTAATCATCTTTAAAAAAATTAATATTTTTTTTAAAAATTGGCAGAGTTTCCTTTGTTTATTCAAAAACATCAACCTGTTTAAAATTAAAATTAACTAAACAATAACTACAATAGTAGCCACAATAAACCAGCATTAAATTCTCACCACAGACAATGAAAAATTAAAACTATAATTCAATTAACATCAAGGTTTATAAGTTTAAGATAATAATTTAATTCTAAATAGTCTCACCGCCACCACCATTTAGATTAACACAAGATGTTTTTCTAGTTGTTCAAACACTACTATTTTAAAAAAATTGACAGAGTCTCCTTTGTTTATTTAAGAAAATCAACCTGCTTAAACATTAAAATTAACTCAAAAATAACTATAGCAATAACCACAACACTTTAAACTAGTAACTTGACAAGGGACAATTTTTTGCCCGAAAAATATTAAAATATATTCAATATATCATAAGAAATAAAATCTCGATACATTTACCTACCTAACACACCCTCACATACATGCATAAAAATAAAATAACTTTGTTATAAGGTTGAACACATGTGCAATTAGAAAATATCTCTCTACACATAATTAGTAGTTATATATAAAAAAATATATCAATCTAATAATGACAAAAGATGTGTTAGCTGCTGGTATTAGTATAAGGTACCTTTGTTAATGGAGGCCAACCCTCGAGAAACTTTATCAGTGGGTAGAAATCTTGTAAATCAATTCATATCCATCTTAACTGTTGATCTATATAATATTAAAGTAAATAGAGTGAATAATTTAACATATCAATATAACATGTACATTTGGAAATCCTAAAAACATAAAAAAATAAAATTACCTAAGAAAGTCATTAAATAAATGAATGACAATTTCGATTTAAAAATTATCATTGTAAAATTACCACATGCACCCCACATATGAAATATGGTTATGAATGGATTAGAGTAAATGAACACACATTGGAAGTTTTGCTTCATATCTTGTTAGAAACCCACCAACGAATACCTAGAGAATGTAAAACAAATTTATTACCAAGTGTTAAGATCCATTTTTTAAAACATGCAAAATAGAATAAAGATCAAACTCTTATATTGAACGAATCAAACTCATACATTTCAATTGTAACTGCTTGTACAGGTTGGAATTCTTTTATAGATGAATTGATTGTTTGGAGATTTTTTGTTATATAAAGTATGAACTTTAAGAGATAACTTGTATTACTGAATTGATTGTTGAAATTCTTATAAGTTACTTTCGTACCTATTAACGCGTTTTTGCTTCTTTTCAAGCCTTTTGGTTTCAATATCAAGTTTTTAGCCCCACAATCACTTCCCATGGGTTACATTAGTAATTCACGGGGTTATTGTGCTTTTTTTGGGCAACTTCATAATTGTATTCAGTGTATGCCCCCACAGCCACTTCTAACCCCAAACGAACGTATAATGGTAAAATTCAAAAACTGTGAATCCGATGAGGACACAAACACTTCCACCATATTATTTTTATACCAATTTGGGTGTTCATAACTCTCTCTCGGCCACGCGACTATTATTATGAGTTTTCGTACCCTAAACCCCATTTTCACCCAAAATAAAGCATATAGAAGTCAATTTAGGCAACCTGTTATCGAATGAGGACACGATTACTTCTGACGTATTACTTTTGTACATTCTAAGGTGTTTGTGCCTCTTTCAAAGAAATTTTATTTTTGTTTTCAGTTTTTCGTCCCATTATCCCGTTTCAACCCCAAAACAAGCATATACTAGTCGATTTGTAAAATCAAGTGTCTGATGAGGATACGATCACTTCCCATAAGTTTATTTTGTATCTTTTAGGGTGTCTATGTCTCTGTATAGAACACTTCATTGTTGTTTTTCTTTTCCCCCCAATGACCATTTTTACCCTAAAATGAACATATATTATTCAATTTACTAAAATAGGTGTCCGAATAAAACCCAGTCACTTCACACAACTTACTTTGGTACCACATAAGGTGTTTGTGCCTCTATCTAAGCCTCTTGAATTATGTTTTTCATCCATAATGTCATCTTTGCCTTGAAATAAGCGTATACAAATACATTTTTAAAATCGACTGTCTAATGAGGACGAGATCATTTCTCATGAGTTACATTGTAACATTGGGTTCCAAATTAACCTATGTCACTTTACATAGGTTACTTTGATACCTCTTGGGATTTTTATGCCTCTTTTCGAGCCTCATAGTTGTTCATTTAAGTTTCTTCCCCCCAAACCAATTTTTAATCCTAAAATGAGCATATAATATTACATTTCATAATTTCGGGGTCCGATAAAGACATAATTACTTATTGTAAGAGGGTAGTTTAGATAAGATGGAGGCGTAACCCCTTTTGAGTACGGTAATGATAAGTTAATTAAATAGAACCTTCGATTAATTATAGGACATGAACACACAATCTCAATGAAGATGAACTCAGTTTGATCTCACAAATCTCTCGTGTATAACTCAGAAAGTAGTAGTGAACTTAAAAGTAACTTAGCTAGAGGGAGAGAGAAGTAAGCACCCTATATACACCTTGTTAGACAACCAAAACACACCAACCACCCTCAAGAATCTCTATCAAGTATTAAAATCTTCCTAATAAATGATAATGGTGGGTGAGTAAACTCTCTCTTGTTTGTAATAACTCTCTCCGATGTATATTTTTTCTGGTAATAACTTCTGAACTCTAAAAAAGATCTCCCCTCCTCAAAGGTGGTTGGGGTCCTTAAATAGCCCCCCACCCCCGAGGTAACTCAGTCATCAATGCCTGTGAAAGACCTACCTCATACTTTATGTCACAAATATTAAATAACTGATGCACTAGTTGTCTCCACGTCATAAACATTAAATGCCAAGACATGCCTTTTGCATAACCCTTGTGTGTCTGGGGGCTGTTGTCGCAGAGGTGGCTCACCAATTTCCCGACAGCCCCAAATACCACGGTGGTTTACTCAACTGCGTGTCTGACATTGTTTAGCTGGAAAGTGACATCACCTATAGTAGATGTGACATTAAGTAGAGGGCTGTTTGGTTCACAACTCAACGCCCGATGGAACTCCAAGCTGCTCCGCCTGAGGTTCCACGATCAGGGTTCTTCTAAGATGGTTAGGACAAGCCCCAATGGTGCCTCACTTCTCAATTCTCCAAACTAAGTCCCTCCAAAGTTCCCACGGCGAGGTCATTCGATAGAGCATGAAAGCTCTCCCAGGCCCTGCCAAGCCTGGTCTCTTGCGAGTACTGTTCGACCTCACACTAAACTCATTATTATTCTCGTTACATAATTACAACCGTTATAACTTACAGTCAATATAAACAAAGATACAATATGACTAATACAACAAGCTAAAATACAAGTTGCCATGCTGAGCTGCCACGGTTGAGCTACTTCGGTGACTTAATCCCCAAAACACTGTTGCTAATGTGGAATTACCTCTAATCTCAAAATTACCTTCAAGCGCCCTATACACTTATTATGCATTACTTTTATACCTCTTAACATGTTTTTGCCTCTTTTTAAGCATTTTGATTTCAATATTACATTTTGAGTCCCATAAGCTCATTCTATCTTTAAAGTGAAAATTTACTATTTAATTTTGTAAATCGAATGTCTAATTAGGAAACAATAACTTCCCATGGGTTACATTAGTAAATCTTGAGGTCTCCATGCCTTTTTTCAGGACACATCATTGGTGTACTTAGTTTACACCCGCAAAGCCACTTATAACCCCAAAGTGAACGTACAATGGTAAAATTCAAAAACCGTGAATCTGATGAGGACATGGACACTTTCACCATAATATTTTTATACCACTTTGGGTGTACATGACTCTATTTCTGCCACTCGAATATTATTTTGAGTTTTTTGTACCGTAAAGTCCATTTCCACCCAAAATAAATCATATAAAATTGCATTTGGGCAATCAGTTATTGGATGAGTATACGATTACATTCGACATATAACTTTGGTACATTATGAGGTGTTTGCGCCTCTTTACAAGACTCTTTATTTGTTGTTTCCAGTTTTCATCCCATTATCCCATTTCAACCCCAAAACAGGTGTATACTAGTCAAATTCACAAAATTTAGTGTCCGATGAGGACACGATCACTTCCCATAAGTTATTTTGTCTCTTTTAGGGTGTCTGCGTCTGTGTGTAAGGGACACTTCATTGTTGTTTTCAATATCTGCACCCTAAAGACCATTTTAACCCTAAAATGAGCATATAGTATCCAATTTACTAAAACGAGTGTTTGAATAAAACATGATCACTTCACACAAGTTACTTTGGTATAAGGTGTTTGTGCCTTTATCTAAGCCTTTTGCTTTCAATATTATGTTTTCCACCCACAATATAATTTTGAACTTAAAATGAGCGTATATAAATGCTTTTTGAAATTCGTGTGTCTAATGAGGACACAATCACTTCCCACAGGTTATATAGGTACTTTTTGGGGTGTCCGTACCTTTTTCGAGCCATTTCATTATTGTTTTTAGTTTTTACCCCTCAAAGCCACTTTTAACCCCAAAACGAATGTGTAATTATCAATTTAGAAAAATGTGAATCTGATGAGGAAACAAACACTTCCTAGATGTTACTTTTGTACCACTTTGGGTGTCCGTGTCTCTCTTGAGGTCACTCGACTGTATTTTTGTTTTTTCGCCCCTTAAAGCCCAATTGCACCCCAAAACATGAATATACAAGTCAATTAAGGCGACCGACTGTCCAATGAGGACACATTCACTTATGATAGGTTACTATGGTACTTTTAAGGTGTTTGTGCCTCTTTTCCAGAGTCTTTGTTTTCTTTTTAGTATTTCTTCCCATGATTTCCATTTTGGCCCCAAAACAATCGTATACTAATCACTTTATAACATTGTGCGTCTGATAAGGACATATCACTTCCTAAAAATTTATTTTGTATTGCTTGAGGTGTTCTTATCTCTTTCTATGACACTTCATTGTTGTTTTCAATCTTTTCTCCCTAAAACCCACTATTAATCTCAATATGAGCGTATAATAGTTAATTTTCACATCCGAAAGTCAGAGGAGGACAATGTAACTTTACATATGTTAATTTGATACCTCTTGTGATTTTTGTGCCTTTTTCTAGACCTCTGAGTTGTTCATTTATGTTTTTTCCCCTAAAATAAAATTTTAACCCCAAAATTTGCATATACTATTACATTTCATAATTTCGAGGTCCTATAAGAACACGACCACTTCTTACAAGTTAGTTTCATACCTCTTAACGTTTCTCTACCTCTTTTTAATCCTTTTGGTTTCAATATTAAGTTTTCAACCCCATATGCTCATTTTAACTTTAAAATGAACATTTACTAATCAATTTTGGAAATTGAGTGTCTAATAAGGACAAAATAACTTCCCATGGGTTATATTGGTAACTCTTAGGAGTGTTCATACCTTTTTTTGGGCCACTTCATTATTGTATTTAGTTTATGACCCCCAAAGCCACTTATAACCCCAAAGTGAACATATAATGGTGAAATTCGGAAATCATGATGTGAGGAAATTTTTTTGAATCGATTCAGTTTGTATGTTTTGGATTTATTCCATGTTTGGATAAAACTTATTTATGTCATAGGTTCGGATTTAAGTTATTTGTCCTTTAAAACTATGCTGTGTGATTAGAGACCATTGCGACAAAGTAAAGCAACGTCGATCATACATTGGGTTTCATGCCGAGTTTCATCTTCAACATTTGAAGGATCTCAATAAAAGTATGGATACATTTTTATGTTTGAACCCTGGATTTAGTTTGAGTGTCTATTTTCATAAAATGTTTTGAGGCATTTTTTTAAGAAGTTTTTTTTTAAAGAAAAATGTTTTTGTTTATGTCGTTTGAACAAGTTTCACTTTTCATTCAAATGAGATTTCACTGTTCTTTCTAACAAGTTTATGCTTCATTCAAACGAGATATATGTTTTTTTCAAACTAGTTTCAAACGAGGTTCCACTGTTCATAGAAAAAAGTTCGTTAAAAGGTCGTTCGATACTCGTTCAAACGAGTTTACTATTGTAGTTCGAATGAGATTTAGTTTTGTTGGAACGAGAAGGCATACTTCATTCCAATGACCCACGTGCTTTTGTTAAAATGAGTTTTCTTGAAAAATGCACTATCTTTAAATTCATGTGTTTTATATAAGCTCAACTCTGGCATCAATTTTAAGAGAGAATTTTTACAAAAATAGTTTTCCAAGTATTATCTTGCGCCTCCTAAACCCTAGTTTACACCCAAGTTTGAGATCAAAGAATACTGCATCTATATGTCTATTCGGGATCTCTTCTATGTTATACTATATAGGTTTGGTCTTTATACCGTGAGCATTTCATGCGGTAGAGACCATGTTTTCGTGTCATGCGACGACTGGACTGGTCATAAGACAAGTAAGTTCGTGGGACAATGAGACATGGGAAAGTGGCTGCATTATGTGGCTGTTAAAAGGCGTCCAACAGTGTCTGCAAAGAAGGTAACAAGGGACGAAGAAGCGAATCAAGACTTAAAGGCGTCGAGTCTGTGAATAAATGTAATTTTTCCTTGTTACGAGACCTATATTGTAGTAACCTTGTGTGGCTGGGCCGTTCGCGGTTTTTTTCATTATGTTTTTTCCTAGTACATTACCGTGTTGTGATTTACTATTTTGATTCCTGCTTATTATGACCTAAATGCATGCTTAGTTCAAGCCTAAAATTGGTAAATTGTTTAACGCAACACTTGATTTAATTCGGTGTATGTTTATTAAAATTGCGAAAATTAAAAATTGATGGTGTTTCTATATGACCCTAGGCCACTAGCGTATTTGAAATTGGTATAAGAGTGGGTTACACTAGTTTGCTGTGTTTGAATCCTATTTTTGTGCATGTTTGGGGTTTAAATGGATTTTGACCGAGAGGGGTGTTTCGTTACCCGACCTCCATTATTTGATGGGAATAACAATCCATATTAGAAGGCGCGAATACAATTTTTCTTGAAATTGATCGACCCTAACATTTGGAACTCAATTAAGTATGGGTGAACTTCGCCCATTGAAGGCAGTGCTTCTAAAGCGTTCAACTCTTGGACAATGGTTGAAAATAATGCCTCAAATTTCAATTCCATGGGTGCAAAAACTATTTTTTTATGCTGTAATCGTCGAAGAGTTTGGACGCATTATGACTTGCGAGAGCGCCAAGGATACTTGGGATATTTTACGATTTACTCACGAGGGAACATATACTATTTGTATTTCCAAGTTATAAAATATGCCAATGAAGTTTAAGATGATTACGATGTTAGAGAATGAGTCTTTTGACGAGTTCTATTCCGGGCTGTGGAATATTATCAATTCCTCGTTTAACATAAGTGAGTCTATCCACGAGCCTAGAGTTGTGCAAAAAATCTTAAGGTAGTTGCCTAAAAGATTTAATGCCAAAGTCATGGTCCTAAATTCCCTAGGTGGTATCTGCACTATAAGAGTCTAAGAATTTGTAAGTGACCTTTAAATCTATGAGATGAACATGTGTCCTTCGAAGAAAAAGGATGAAAAGTGAGAGAAGGGCATTACTTTGAAAGATCAAAAGAAGGATGTTCCGGATTCGAATAATGACATTGAGCTTAATGATGAATAGATAACTATCTTCGCTAGAAAATTCAAGAAGTTTCTTACGCTTAGAGAAGATAAGACATTTGAAAAGAAACCTAAGAACTTTAAGGACTGTGATAGGAAGAATAAGGATGCTCCTAAGAAGGTGGGTGACAAGGACAAGGGCTTTGAAGGCCAAAGTTTTGGGCATTATTCGCGTGAGTGTACCACTAAACTAAGGAAGGAGGGCAAGAAACCAATTGTATACAATGCCTCCCTTAGTGATAGTGAGCTGAAAGTGGAACCCAATTTTTGCATTGAGTGTAACTACACCGCGTTAGTGGCTTGTTATGAAACCTTAGATGAAAATTTTCCCCCCAATGAAGATAATCATGAGCATGATAGTTTCGAGATGTGGTCTTTAGGTTCCCAAGCTAGTGAAGAAAAGAGTGTTGAAGAAGAATAGGAGGAAATTGAGCTTCAAATGGACTTTCAAGGGCTGTACATCGAGTCGTTGAATATGAAAAATGCCAACTTGGATTTTAAAGATAATATGAAAGAACGTGCCATAGGTAACGATGATTCAAAATTGATATAGGATCTTAGGACATGTGAGAGGACTTTCAGGGATAAGTTCGAGTACATTAAGGGTGAGTGAGATAACTTTCGAGGTTTAATGAATGTTGTAGTGAAGGAACTTTTTGAGTTTGAAGAGTCCAACTATTTTCTCATGGCTAGGATGTGGAGTTAAAAGAGATGTTGAGAGACTCGATTAATGTCAAATTTGATTGGGAGTATAGGTTCAAAAAGTTAGATAAAATGTTAGGCATCATCTGAATGAAAAATGACACTACTGTGAATGACTTTGATGATCCAAATGCTTCCGCTAATCAAGACAATACCATGATTTTGAGAGATCTAACCAATGCTAGGTACGTTAGAAAAGGTAAACCCAAATGTAACATTCACCTTGTCTACACTTGCACACATTGTGGTTGGAAATATCACCTTAGGCGTTTTTTGTTATTATCTTAGAAAAGGTCCTCGGAAGACTAAGTCTAGTGTCACCAAGGTTCCCAATACCCAAGATCATCATGTTTTACCTATGTGGGTTAGGATATCCGATTTGAAGTCGCTATGTGTTAGTTTTGTTGACTCTCTTTCATGCTATCACATGATTCTTCCCATGCTATATCGTATGAGTGATTGTGATTGCATGTTTTTCATACACTGACTTTTGTGCTTCATGTTATAGGTTATTGCTCATTGTATCTTTTATATTTTAATTTTTAATTTTTTGATCTTAATGAGAAAAATATAAAAAGATTTTGTTTGTCTTTTGAATCATTTTGAAAAAATATTTAAACTTATTTATTTGATTATTTATTTATTTATGTGTAGTTTGGTTTTACACATTTTGGGTGACATATCGGTGTGTTTGATTCCTATTCCTTCCATGTATCCATGTGACTGGGATATTTGATTATGATTTTCAATGCTTGAACGTTTTTAATCACGTTTTCATGATGTTGTTCGACTTTGATTTATTGATGGATTCACTTTATATATGCCTTCGCACCCACTTTTCACGAGCTCTTTTGGATTTTTACTTCATATGTTGCATGAGCTACATGAGGTGTTCTCCTATCAATCTTGTCATTTACATATATTTTGACTATGGGTGATTTGTTCATGTAAGAACAATTTCTCGTGAGTTTGTTGCTTTATGAAAAATATGAATGTGCACGGGAAAGGACTATGAAAGGAGATATATTTTTGCGTGAAAGGCCATGGTGGGAAAGAGCCTAAAATAAAAGAGAGGAAAAGAAAAGAAAAATATTGCCAATATCAAATTTATATTAGCATTGATTCTTCAAAAGTGTGAAAGATTCAAAATATGAGAGTGAAAAAATGATATATATTTTTTGAGGGTGTTTAGTTCAAGATCAATGGTTTGCACGATGAGTCCTAGTCTAGATTAATTATTTTGATGCTATTGATTCGAGAATCATCAAGATTTCTAGTCTAGTGTGCATTCTGTTTGTTGTCCATTTTGAGTTCTTTATTTATCACCTTAAGGATAAACCACTGTTTGATAAGTTAATGTGGTGAATTGGATCTCCTTGGACATTTTGGAGTGATTGGATCATATTTCTTTTATTGATAGTTCATGCCCATCCACTCTGTACCATTTTTGTTTAGATACATTGATACTATACGAGTGTGTAAAGATTATTTATTTTGTGTCTTTTGTGATTTTATACCTATATATATATTTATGTGCTTCATTGGTATGTGGGTGGTTATATATATATATATGGTATCATTTGTTTTGACTCTTTGCATTTTCATTTAATCCATGTTTGCCTTATGCTTAATCTCTGATTCTTATTGGCATGTTATATGATCACATTGGTTTCTTTTGTTGCATGCTATCATTAGTATCTCATTTATGCATCAAAATTGGTATCTCTTGATCATAGTTTAGATTATATGTGCTTGTGTTGCTTTATTCATTTCTCGTTTCTTGTGTCACTTCATGCCATCGCATGATATTACTAACCTTCCTTTATGCTTTCATGTTTTAGATTTAGAGAGAGTTTTTATTGTGCAACTTATTCTTTGTCTATTAATTAATAAAAATAGGGATAAATGGTATCTAACTCTTTAACTCAGGGGGAGATTCTTACCTTAGGGGGGGAGACGTCCTATCTTAGGTGGAGAGTGTTAGACAAAAGGATAGGATTTTTCATATGAAGATTTATATTGTTATATATTCTATTTACATTTGAAAGGTGTGTTTAAGTGTGTAAGTTTGTAATTATGCGACAAAGGTTTACATAAGAGTAAAGATACTCAAGTTTGTGTCGGTCAAGCATCTATAATTTTTTTCTTTTAGGTTTAGGAATTGAGTCTTATTGAGCTTGACAACCCATTGGGTTTTTATTTTGAGTTTTATCCCTGAATAGCCAAAGGGGGGATTTGTAAGGACAAATTTTCGAATCGAGTCAATTTGTATGTTTTAGCTTTATTTCATGTTTGTAAAAAACTTGTTAATGACACAGGTTAGGATTTGAATGTTTGTCCTTCAAGCCTATGGTATGTGATTAAAGACCATTGTGACAACATTAAATCGACATTGAGCTTGCATTAGTTTCGTGTCTAGTTTTGTCTTCATCATTTGGGGGATCTCGATGAAGGTATGCATGCATACATATTTATATTTGATCCCTGAATTTAGTTTGGGTATTTATATTTAGAAATGTTTTGAGTCATTTTTCATAAAAAGGTTTATTAAAGAAAAATGTTTTTGTTTATGTCGTTCAAACAAGTTTTCCTTTTTGTTCAAACGAGGTTCGAACAAGTTAATATTTCGTTCAAACGAACTTCAAATGAGTTTTCACTATTCACAGAGAAAAGTTCATTAGAAAATTGTTCAATACTCATTGAAACGAGTTTGCTATTGTCATCCTAATGAGATTCAGTTTGGTTCGAATGAGAATGCATACTTTATTCGAACGACCCTTATGTTTTCGTTCAAATGAGTTTTCTTGAAAAATGGGCCGCCTTAAAATTCATATTTTTTTTTTATATAAACTTATATTGGATATTAGTTTTAAGAGAGGGTTTTTATGAAAACTTTCCAAGACTCATATGTTTTCGTTCGAATGAGTTTTAAGAGAGGGTTTTAGATCGGACACTTGTTTTTGGGTTGACATGGGATATTGGGACAAAAACGACCCATATGTTTTCTTTCAAATGAGTTTTCATTCAAACCCTTGTTTTCACCCAAGTTTTAGATTCAAGAATACCAAATCTGTATGTCTGTTTGAGATCTCTTCTCTGTTACACAATATCTATTTTCTCTACATAATGTGAGCATTTCAAACGATGGAGATTCGGTTTTTGTGTTGCACGATGACTAGATTGGTTATAAAACAAGTAAGATTGGTGGGATACCGAGACGTGAGAAAGCGCCTGCTTTGTGTGGCTATTGCAAGGCATCCAACAGTGGCCGCAAAGAAGGTTACATGGGATGAATAAGCGCATCAAAGCTTGAGGGCATAGAGTCCACGAGTATGTCTAATTTGTCCTTGTAATGAGATCTATATTATAGTGGACTTGTGTGCCTGGGCCATTCGAGGTTTTTTCCATTATGGGGTTTCCTCGTATATTACCGTGTTGTGATTTACTGATTTTATTCTTGTTTATTCTCAACTAAATGTATGCTCAGGTCAAGACTAAAATTGGTAAATTGTTTAACACAATACTTAGTTTAATTTGGTGCATGTTTAATAAAATTGAGAAAACTAAAAATTGGTGTTGTTTCCATACGATCCTAGGGCACTAGAAATTTTCATGTGAATTTGATGAGGACATGGACACTTCCACCATATTATATTTGTACCACTTTGGGTGTCCATGACTCTCTTTCGGCCACTAGACTATTATTTTGAGTTTCGTACCCTAAAGCCCATTTCCACCCAAAATAAAGCATATAAAAGTAAATTTAGGCAACCGGTTATCGGAGGAGGACACTATTACTTTCGACAGATTACTTTGGTTCATTATGAGGTGTTTGTACCTCTTTCCAAGATTCTTTATTTTTATTCTCAGTTTTTGTCCCAATATCACATGTCAACCCAAAAACAAGTGTATACTTGTCAATTTATAAAATGGAGTGTCCGACGAGGACACGATCACTTCCCAAATGTTTATTTGATATATTTTGGGGTGTTTGTGTCTCTCTGTATTGGACATTTCATTGTTGTTTTCAATATTTCCCCCCTACAGACCACTTTAATTCTAAAATGAACATATAATATTCAATTTTCTAAAACAGGGGTTCGAATAAAACGCTGTCACTTCCCAAAGTTCCTTACGTACCTCATAAGGTGTTTGTGCCTCTATCAGAGCCTTTTGGTTTCAGTATTATTTTTTTCGTCCCATAATTTAATTTTGTAAGGGCAAGATCTTATAATTACTAATATTTTAGATAATTTGACGTATCCCATTTCAAACCAAATAATACATTTGCATACGCTTTCACGATCATTTGAAGACATGTTAGTGACCGAGCATCGTTTCCAAAATTCAAGCCGTTAGAATCGCCCCGAACATTTTATGGAGGTATACGCACTTGTAGATTTTTCTAGTTTGTCAAATTTATTCTGGGATATTTTTTTTACTTGAGGCATTTTTTATAAAAATGATTTTCAAAATATTTTTATTTTTTTATTTTCCGGTTCGTTGGAATGAGATTGACATCTCGTTAGAACGATACCTTGTTCTCGTTCGAACGAGGTTGTAATTTTGTTGGAACGAAGTGCTTAAGTCATTAGAATGATCTTCTAACGAGTTTCTAACGTGTGATCTCTGTCTGCTAGAACTAACCTCACTGGAAGTACGTTGGAAGCTCGTTCGAACGAGTTATGAATTTACCACTGAAGAAGAAAGGATTTCACATTATGAGGCTGATCACGTGATACCGAGGGAGGCGCTGCTTCCCGTGGGTGGTGCTTGACTTCATCACATTATATCAAAGATTTGAATACCCCGCGTATTATACTTAGTGGAGCTCTAAGTAGTCTGTAAGTCATTGAGTCTGCCAAACTCTATAACAGTGCTGAAATACAGGTTTTACCCGAAAGTGATTTTTCCTGATATTTTCTTCTGTTTGGTTTGATTGTGAGGTTTGGATATTATATTTTGGACTTTATCTTTCATGCACACCTAATTTTAATTAAGATAAAGTTTGGTTCGAAATTGTATTTTTGTGTGTAACCTAAGATACAGTTGTTTCCATATAACCCCGTTGTTTCAAATTGGTATCAGAGCGAGTTACACTAATTTATCATATGATATTGAATTTTGGGATTATATGGATAATTTTCATAATAGGCTACGTAGTTTTTATGGGTAAAATTATGCACATTGGAAAGCTCGAATGAGGTCGTGTAATACCCGTGCCTATTATTTTATTATTTTTTCCATGTGAATTGTAACAATATGAAACTCTTTGGATTTGGATCATTATACGTGGGCTTTCATATCTATATCCAATTACTCTTTTGGACTTGATGTTAATTTTTGGAAGTTACTGGGTGAAATTGGAGATTTAATGAATCTCGATAGATCAAACGAACTTAAAGTCGTTCGAACGAGGTTCTTGTCTCGTTCCAACGAGAATACTAGTGGGTCAAACGAAAATCCCTCCTCATTTGAAGTGGACATCTAATGACAATTGAATGACTTGCCACTGTATAGTGCACAACCTCATTAAAAGGTCGTTCGAAGGACTAATCGAATAAGAATAGAGTCTCATTCGAACGAGGTCCCATTCTCGTTTGAACGACTTGGATAGAAAATGTTTAAATCAGGATGCCATTGTGTGCTGTCGCATTTTGGACCCTTGGATCGATGACATGCCGACTCCTGGTGAACTCAAATGACTAAAATCGGTATTTTTGTGTTGAGATGAATTTTTATATGGTTTGTTTGGGGGTTATTTGTGGGTTAGAATAAGAGAGAATGGGTATGGGTTTCTCCCACCATTTTCAGCATCCCCCCTCTCTCTCTACATGTACAGACTCATTTTCTACCCCAACCATTTTCCCCGATAGCTACACCATGCGACCACCTCCAAACACTAGTATGAACCTATTTCCTCCATGGTAGAGCTAAGCTATGAATTTATGGAATTATTGTTAGGGATATTGAGGAAGAAGAAATAGAACTTAATGGAGTTTTGAAGTTTTTTTTTCTTGGAGCTTTCATAGAGCATGCTTGTGGAGATAAACAACCTCCTTGAGACTACCTTAGGAGGTGGGGGTTTTCATCACCTTATTCTTCATCCAATAATTTTTGGAGCTCCATTTGAGGTGGTAAAACTCTATTATTAAGTTTAAGACTCTATGTTATTAGTATTTGATCTTGCATATAGAGTTTAAGTTAGGATGCATATATTATATAAGAATGATATTTCTTATAATTTGTAAAATGGGTTTACAAAGGGTTTCAATGGTTTTGAGTAAAATGATATATTTCAAGAAAACTTGGTGTTAAACGTTTTTATAAAATAAAAAAGTTAGAAGAATGTTATTTTGTTGGGAGTAATTTATGAACAAATGTTTCAAAGTTTTCTTGTGAAAATTTGGGATTTTTTTTTGTAAATGGACATTTATTCAAGTTTTGAAGAAACAAAAAATGTCTTTTGCCTTGAAAAGTATGTTTGTGCAAACATGATGAAATTTCTTGAATAAATTATATGTTAGACCCTTTTAATAAGATTTTTGAACTTAAAATTCATCTTCTCATGCATATAAACTTATAGTATTTTGATGATGAACATATAAACAAGTTTGATGAAGATATGTTGAGTTTAAATATGAAATAAAGAAAATAGAATTTTCAACTCTTAAAGCGTGTGAAAAAGGTGTTTGAAATTTGATAAGTGTAAGGTTTTAATACTACAGGCATTAATAAAGAAATCATATTTTTCTTATAAAGTAGTCTTTAAATGTTTAATTATTTCTTGGAGAAAGAAAGTAATGAAATATGAAGATTTTCAATTTGAGAAGTATAATACCCCAAAGTGTTAAATAAGTATTAATGAATTAAAAGCACTTAAGAAGTTAGTGTGGGTAACTTAATAGTGTTTTGAGAAATAACACTTGTGAAATTGGAGGGAAAGACAAGTTTGTAAACAAATGGGTAAAATGGTAACTTTACGTAAAGTGGAACATTTTTATGAAATAAAAATGTTGGAAAAGGTGTTACATAACATGGTCATAAATAAACACGATTTTGGGATAAAATCAATGCTAAAGTAAAACGGACAAGAAATGATGATTTTAAAGTGTAACATAAGTTGGGGTAAATCTACGGGTTCTGACTTCGGCCGGGAAAAGGAAAAGCGAAATAATGTGGACATTAGTTAAATATCAAAACTCATTAATATGGACTTGGATGACATCATCATTAATTAAGTAAGGCCCAGAGCCGTGGGGTGAAAGACCCAAAATACTAACCAGAGCATATGGTAGCATAGCCGACAATGTGGAGCTTGTTAAAGTATGTGGATATTAGAAGATTTCGAGAAAAAGATAATGAAAAATGGAACATGTCAAGAAATGGGTTGTGTGGTGAATATGTGAAAAGGAAACATAACTTGAATGAAATAATAAATGTTCCGGTAAGGGATAAATGGACAAGAAAAGTGAAGAAATTAATTAATGTCCATAATGTAAAAGAATGGTAAAGTGAAGTGATTAAATGGATAGTTAAACAACCTAAAGATGTTTAACTCATAATTAACACTATGTGTGTTCATGAAAGGTTTTAAAAGAAAAATAAGTATTTTCTAAAATGGTGATTGCGTGTGTTGAAAGGTGATTTTAAATGAAAATACCAACGTGAATTGGTATGATCAAAGGGGTAATATCAGTGACAAAAATGCTTTTCGTCAAACAAAGGATATTGTTTAAAATGTTCAATCGAGTGTGTTACATCAAGAAATAAATGTCAAGTCAAGTAAAAGGGAAATTCATTTACAGGATTAAGGCGAATTAATCGGGGTAAGTAACATTTTTGGAATAAAAACGGTTTCATTCATTTAAGTGTATATATATATATATATAGTTGCATGTGGACATAGATATAATGTGTTAGAGTCTCATTTTTATCGTTCAATTCTATATTGCTTTGTTGTAATTTCCTACTGAGCATTTGGCTCATTCCCTCGTCTTTGTTACGAGAAAAAAACCTTAGTAAGTTATTTAACACAGGTTAAAACAATTGAGTAAATTCTGAAATACATTTTGAGGAAACTCTTTTATAAAAACATATATAGTTAACACAAGACGTGTTTAAAGATTGTGAACAAGTTATTTAAGTTCTTGGAAGTAGGTTTTAAAATTAAACCTAAGTCTAATTTGCACCAGTAATATTGAAGAATTAAAATCACATTCAAGAGACAAGATTTTTTACGTGGTAAAACCCCCAACTAGGGGAAATATTCAGAGAGGTCTCTACACCTCAAAACAAAAAATCCACTAAAATCAAACAAAGATTACAAGATTACAAGCACATATCATGCATCTAAGATCCTAAGACTAAGATAGAAATTATACCTGTACGAGCTCTCCTCCTATATGGTATTTCAGATCTAACCTCTTAGACCTCCCTTGCACCTCCTTGGACTTTCTCCTTGCATTTTATTTGTAGTGGCTCAGACAACCTTAACCTCTCAGATGAACCACACTAACTATGTGTTCGTGTGAGAGTGACAGTGAACGTGAAGTGACTAAAATCTACATGCAAAGGATGCAACTCACTCCTCTCAAGATTAATATATATTCTATATGCATGCAAAGATTTCAAATCTCTTTTTAAAATCAAATTTCTGGAATATTTTCAAATTTGAAATAAAATCTTTCTGAAAAACAAATCTTGATGTTTCAAAACTTATTTATGTATGAACTAATTTCATAGACTGTGAAGTTTAAAATTTTTGAAACAAGACTTTCAGATCTAAAACTTTTATACTACTGGAAGTATCTTTTTCAAAATAACTTGAAAATAGAGAGTGGATCTACAAAGAATAAAAATGTACAACACTAGATCCAAATACAAAAGGATTAATAGAAACCCCAAATATTTCGTGAAATGTATCTCGTTGTAAATTTGATTTACACGGAGAGTGGTTCTTAAGAGAAATATAGGAGAAAGAGATTCTCCAGTCATCGAAACCACACACCAAAAACCCATTGGAAAACCTAAAAACTAGAACTCTCAAAAGATAGGTTTTCTGGAGTGAGAAATTTTGCAGGAAAGGTGTTTTGTTTCTGAGAAAACTTTGGGTTTGAAATAAACGACTAGTTTCTCTCTCTCTCTCTCTCTCTCTCTCTCTCTCTCTCTCTCTACTATTTATCCTTTCTCTCTCTACCTTCTCTCTACTCCCTTTTTTCTCTCAATTAGACGAATGGCCAAAGTTCTCAAATGGTTGACCCAAGGGGCCTTTTTATACTAGCGTTGGAAGGATCTGGAATTTAGAAGGAAATCAACCGCTAAGATTAGTTTAGCGATTCAATGTTTGAATCCAAGGGCTACTAATGAACTGCTTTTATTCTAACTTTGATTGGCTTAATTGGTCATCACACGGATTGGATCAATTACATGCAGAGCGTTGATAACTTTTGATCTAATGGTTGAAATTGAATCTTACTCCTTAGACACATAAAAAACACAAATTCAACCATTATAAGAACAACACGTGTAGGGATTTGATCGATTGAAAATGCGTGTTTTAGAACTTTTTAAAATAAAATTTTTATCCATAATATTCTCTAGCGCTTTCGAATTCTACCCAAAGGGAGTTTTGAAGGGATAAAAATAATTCAAATTAAGCCCACAATATTTTAAAGCAAGATTTTAAATGTTTAAAAATCATTTTAAAAAATGCTTAAAAATGTTTTAAAATTATTTTAAAAATCCCTAAAATTATTCAATCATTTATGCACACACATTAACACCTATATGCATGAATTGTGTCTTATAGTGTGTTCAAGAGATTAGAATACTTCCCTTTTTGGTAGATGCATTTGTCTTGGATATGATGATGTTGAAGATGAATCTTCTAGATACTTTTGAGAAGATGCTCATGAAATCTAATCCTATTTTGTCACCATATCCAAATTAGTCGAAACTCCTATATGGAGCAGACTCAAGTGAATCAACCATAGAGTGTGCTTTAAATATCCCTCTTTAGATGTTGGAGACAAAATTTCCTTGAGTAACTTGTACTCATGGGTAAAAATTATTAACCTAGATTGCCTATACAAAAGAGCTATCTACCCTTTCCTATACTAGAACAAAAAAAAAAGAGCTATCTACTTGAGATTAATTTGAGTTTTTGGCCTATAAATCCATGGTTATTGACGGGAATTTACATGCTTTACGTAGAAGATGTATAAAATGGGTTTATACTGTTAGTAGTACAAATTTTTGGGCGATTGGGAATGAAAAATATGGATTTGGATGAGGTTGTGTGATAGAACCCATAACTGGTTAATTGCAGAATTCGCCATACCTGCTTGATCGATCGATCGAGCCAAGAGCTTTGATCGATCGAGCCCCTGCCCTCGATCGATCGACCCCTTCTGGAAGACTTATTTTTCCCTTTTAAAATAGTTGAATTAATTCTAAATGAAGAATACTCCTTAGACACCGTTATTAGAATATTTTGGGAGATAAAGATGACCAGTAGGATTTATTAATGATTAAGAGACCTTTAATGTAAGGCGGGATTTACATTTTTGGGTGTTTATATATATAAGAGACGATGGAATTTTATATTAAAGGGAGAGATACGTAAAATAGTTGCGATGGAAAATAGATGAATACCTACTGAATTTTACACTTGGGAGGATAAAGTCCATGAGTGTTACGTAGTAAGTTGGAATAATCCTTCAAATTAAAGTTAGAGACGAACCGTTATACGTGATAACAAATAATGGGTAAATAAGGATAAATGTCGTGATTATGGGTTATGGGATGAACCTAAATTGATATGATAAAAGTAGTATATTTATATGACTGTGTTTATGCATATATTATATACATGTGAAAATCATGCCCGCGCTACTTGCTATCCCTGAGGTTACCGCGCTGAGACAGTCTTATCTCGATGGGACCTTTATGGGGGATATTGACTCGTACCCTAGAAGATAGATATCCTTGGCACAGGCTATCTGATCGATGGTCAGACGGTCCTAAGAGACGCGAGGGTATGTGCTGACCTCTTAGAGACTTGGAATCTATGCTTCGCCTCAATATTGTTTGTGTATGTGTTAATACAATTCGAGAGTGATTCCGAACTTGTATTTCCCTTAGTACGAGTAATGCGGGGATTGGATAGCAGAGTATGCCCGCACCATAATTTTTATGTGGGGTGCTGTTAGAATACATATATATTATACGAGTATTTAATATATATATGATTTTGAAATTTGGAACTGCCTACTGTGTTATGGTAAGTAAGAAATGAATCTTGACTTCATTTTGGAAGTACTTGTTTTGAAAAGTATAATGGGACACTGGGAAACTTTATTAGCAAATAAGGTTTAAATGAGAACTTTGTGATCGAATGAAATTATCCTCTTAAATAATTATATTGTTCAGTTTTAAATCTTACGAGTAACCTAAGATAAGTTAAACCATTGGGAAGATTAGTACGATATAAGATAAGATAATCCGTTGGGAAGTTTAGTGCGATAGGCGTGCACATTAGAAGAGAGGTGAGAATTTCTCAAGAGAGTGCCTCACTAATATGTTGTTGCATTGGCCTGTAAACATTTTAAATACTTGCTAAATAAATTTTAAATCATTTACACTATCGGACTCTGACCCGTTTCTATTTTTCTTTATCTCTTGTATATATATGTATATATTACAGGTGCCCAGCCACAGGGGCGTCTTGCATAGGATCCTTTGGAAGGAACGCGCTGCAGCTTAGGTGGGAGTTGCAGGCCTCTTGCTTAGACGACTTCATTCATTTGATTCCACTCTTATCATATTTATTCAGTTGGGCATGTGTTGCCCGTTTCCATTATCCAGTTGTTTTATTGGACATTGTGATTTATTTATTTCTAATATTGTCACTTTGGGATTTATTACTGTCTGGACGTTTTACTTTAAGTTTTAAATATTGGGATTTAGGTGTTGAATGTTTAAATTATTTGGATTATATGTTCCAGGATAATTGTGGTGTGATTCTTTAATATTGAATTATTGTAAATATTTAAATCTTGGTTTATAAAATAAAATTTGGAAAGTAATGTCTAAAAATGGTTTTGACACTTAGCTTAATTAATTAGGGTGTTTAAATTGGAAAAGTTATTTTTACGACAGTGATGCTAAGAATGAGCCAACTGTTCACCTTGATTTTAATTTAATAAAGGAGTGATCGCCCGGTATTTAATTAGGCGGGGTGTCACATAAGCATTGGCTTAATCCATATTCATTGAGCACAAGGGCTTACTGCGACTATATATTCAGATTCTGCCGTGGAAAGTGAAGTGAAATTTTGCTTTTTACTACTCCATCCTATTAAATTATTTCTTATATAATAACAAGCGCCTAATGTTCTTTTACTGGCACCAGAACAACCAACCCAATCATCATCGGTGTATCTTAGAATTGTGCTAGAAGTGTCGTTTGCGTAGCATACGCCTAATTTTATTGTGCCATTAACATATTTGAAAATTCGTTTGACACATTGAAAGTGACTTTCCTTAGATGCTCTTTGGTAATGGGCATAAACACATACATCATACATGATATCAGGATGCGAGACTGTGAGGTATAATAGGCTACCTATCATACTTCTATATAGGGTAGGATCTATAGGTTTCCCATGTTCATCTTTTGAAAGTTTTACTGAAGTACTTATGGGAGTCGTAGCAACCTTGGCGTTTTCTAATCCAAATTTTTTCGTTAACTCTACTGCATATTTCGATTGTGAAATGAATAACCCATATGATTTTTGCTTGATTTGAAGTTCTAAAAAATACTGAAGCTCCCCCATAGGCGGCATTTGAAACTCCCTGTGCATAATTTTAGAAAAGTTTTTTAACCTCAGTTGGGGAAGTAGATCCAAATATTATGTCGTCGACGTAAACCTGAGCTATTAAGACCTGTTTGTTTAAATTTTTAACAAATAATGTCTGGACATTGCCACCTTGTCGAAACCCTTTATTAATTAAAAAGGCCGACAGGCATTCGTACCAGGCCTGAGGGGCTTACATTATACCGTATAAAGTCTTTTTCAATCTATAAACATGGTTTGGGTAATAAGAATCAATAAAGCCTTGTGGCTGTTCAACATAAGACTCCTCTGTCAAAATACAATTTAAAAAGGAGGATTTTACATCCATTTGATCAGGTGTGAATTGCAAGTGATAGGCTATGGCCGAGAGTAAGTGAACATATTCGAGGCGTGTGATTGAGGCAAAAGTGCGAACAGATTCGAGGCGTGTGACCGAGGCAAAAGTTTCCTCAAAATCTATTCCTTCAACTTGAGAATAACCCTGGGCAACCAATCTAGCTTTATTTCTAACTATCATCTTAGACCCGTCAGTTTTGTTTTTAAAAATCCAACGAGTGCCAATAACCCTTCTATTTTCTAGCCTGAGTAGAAGATACCACACGTCATGACTTTAAAATTGGATGAGCTCTTCTTGTATAGAATCTATCCAGATTGAGTCGTCGAGTGCTTCATTTACATTCTATGGTTCTTTTTAATAAACGAGTATGGAAAATGAGTGACATTACGTAATTGGGATCATGTATGCACCAACTCTTTAGCATTACCAACAATACTATCTGTGGGATAATCTTTAGAAACCCAGTTAGGTACTTTTGGGGTCTCAGTTGGTAAAGGATCAACTATCTCCGGAGAGTCAGAGGTAAAATTATTTCCAGACTCATCCACTATTGTTGGTCCTTGATCTTTATTCTCGACATTAGTTTCACTCACTATCATATTTATCGAATCCATTATGACTTTGGTACGTAAATTATAAATGTGATAAGCCTGACTATTAGGGACGTAACACAAAAATATAGCTTTATCACCACGGGTTTCAAATTTAGACAGGTGTTCTCTGTCTTTACTAACATAACATATACTCCCAAAAGTTCGCAAATATTATAAATTGGGCTTTTTTCCATACCAAAGTTCATAAGATGTTTGTTTGGTATTTTTCTGAAGGTATCATTACCTTAGTCATTTCTAGGATTGTGATATTTTTACGCTCGACAGCACCATTTCGTTGAGGTGTTTTATGTGCATTAAACTCATGTTGGTAACCATTACAGTTACAACATTCTTTTACGCATAAGTTTGTAAATTAACATCCTCTATATCTACGGATTCAATTGACTTGGGTATCTTTGTCATTTTCAATTCTTAATAGAAGTTTTAAAAATTCTCTAAATGTATCAGACTTTTGTTTTTAGAAAAGCTACCCAAGTGAACCGAGTGAAATCATCCACCATAACAAAAATATAACTGTTACCACAACAACTTACAGTTCTAGAGGGACCTATGAGGCCCGTGTGGATAAGCTCTAGGGGTTTTATAGTTAAAGTATCTTTAACTTTCTTATGAGTAGATTTAACTGTTTTTCCTTCTGGACACGGACCACAAACAACATTTGAAATGGGTTTTATTTTTGCTAAACCTCTAACTATATCTTGGGAGCTTAATTTGCCAACATTATCATAATTTGTGGACCAAGATGATTATGCGAGATTTTGTTGTCATCGAGTCTGGCTAATCTACAAGTCTCATTACTCGAATTTACTGTGTAACAGTTATCTGGGGTCCTATGACCAGTATGGATGCAATCACCATTCTCATTAAGATTTTGCAATTAATTATTGAGAATGTGACTGTATGGTTGGAATTTTAAAATTATGATATACTTAACAGATTAGCTTTAAGTATTTTCACTAACAAGACATCTTTGAGAATAGGAAGTCCTTTTTCTTGAAGTGTTTAATTTCCTATGATCTGAGCTGATACTCCATCCCCAAACAAAACATTTCCTCCTAAGAAGTCAGTTCTGTCGGATAATTTAGTATCATCTCTGGTTATATGTTTGGAACCTCCAGAATCTAAAAACTAACTAGATGCCGTGTGTTCATCTTTTAAGGCACTTATAACTATATTGCACCTCATCTGGGGTATTAGATCATCTTTTCTAACCCATATAGATATAGTTTTAAAAGTTTTGTGAGCTTTAGGTTTAAAATTAGATCTAGGACTCTTTCTCCTAGATTTCTTCTTAGTGTTAGGCCTTTTCTTTCTAATTCTATATTTAGAATTTCTATTAGGCTATTTAGGAAGTACATAATTATTTTTCCTCTGTCTAGAATAGTTAAAGTTTTTGTAAACAAGTGATTTATAGACATGCTTATATAGTCTCTTTTGAAAACATTCATCGAAATAGTGTGCATAAACATCACTGTGTGAACAATATTGGTGGCTAGGCGGTTGTCTTTGATTTTTAAAATCTTAAAAAAGAGGTTTATCCATTTGCTGGACATTGACCTTTGGTCTACCTTTAACAATTTTCCATTCAGGTTCAAATCTCCTGACAGGGGGCAATACTTAACCTTAGGTTCAGCAATAGGCTTTGGAAAGTTTTTCATCATAATATCTGGCCCTTTTTGTTTATTTTCAAAATCAAGTTTTATGGCTTGAAAATCAGGACATATGTTAATAGGTCATTTTACAGAAGACACAAATTTTATATTTTGAGAAGTTTTGGCTTGTGTCTTAACTTTTTGATCAAACCTTATGCCTGTTTTGTCTTCAGAATTGGTTTTACTAGAGGCAACACAATCTTTAAAACAATTTGAATTATTTTCAAACTTAGAATTCTTTTTGAAGACAGTTGAAACCTTTTCTTTGGATTGTTCCAATTTTATCAAAGTTGCCTTGTATTTATTTTCCCAAGCTTCATTTGATTTAAAAAGTTCTTTAGTTTTTTCAACAAAATTTTGTGTTTTAATTTCATAGGCCAAACATTGATTATTATAGTCCTCAGCGTTCTGCTTTACCATTAGGCTTAATGCTTCTATTTTCTCAGTTAACTCCTTCACAATCTTTTCTAATCTACTGCTCTTCCGTAGCGTCTTTGTGTAAAGTGTGTGAATGTAAGGTAAATCATCATTTTCAATATCATCTAGTGAAGTGTGTATAGTGTCTCCTAGTGGTTCAATTTTCGTACTCAGACATCCATTCAATTTTTCATTAGAACGATCACTTTAACTCATACACATCGTCGAAATTTTTACAAATAACATCAACAACATTATTTTATAAGCAAAGAGCAGATAAACCAGTAGAAGGCACAATATTATCAGTCATAACAAATATAGGCATAACAACATCAAAATCAATCTCTGGCATGTCATCAGAATAAATAATTTTAGCAAAGAAAGAATTGCAGGGGTCAATAGAATTGGAAGACTCAGGCTCGCCTTCTTCAGATTCACTTGAGTCATACTAAGTATTACAAAGATTGGCCTTATTATTGTTATAGTTCGATTTGACTCTATAGTGTTTGGAAGAATGACCCTATTTACCACATCTATGACATGTGATATTTTTCATATCAGTCTTGGGTTTATTAGTGTTGTGTTTGTCTAGATTCCTCTCATGAGGTATGTTATTAAATTAATTGGAATAATCAGCCTTCCCTTATTTCGAAGCAACATTATTTCTAAAATTCAAGATTTTATCAAAATGTTTAGACATTTAGGCCATCGGATTATCCAAGTTATCTAAGTCACAGTCTTCATTAAAATCCAACTCAATGTTAGGTACAAAAAATTATGGTGTGGTCATTTTAGACTAGAAATCTACAATGAGGTTGGTGTGTTTCTTTTGATTATTGGAAAGTTGTTTCTTAAATTCCAATTCCATTTCTTCAGTCCTAAGCTTGCTACTGAGGAGTCATGGAGTTAAATTTCGGTAATCTATTTCCTCAATTGCATAACATTTGTTATCAAACTTAGGTGGAAGTGATCTAAGAATTTTAGAAACTATATCTTTCTTTTCATACATGATACGATTAACATGCAATTTAGTAATAACATCAGTCAACCTAATGTAAAATTCATCAAAAGTCTCAGTATCAGCTATAAGGAGTGTGTTGTATTATTGAATCAATATTTGAGTTTGACAGCCTTAACACGGGAATCACTTTCATGGCTAGTGACCAGCGTGTCTCAGGCTTCCTTAGATATAGACTTGCGCTTAAATTCATGTTCATTAACAAACTTAAATATGACATTTTCCCCTTTATTGTCACTTAAGGAGTCCTATTTTTCTTCCTTGGTAAACTCATTGAGGAGTTTTGTAACTCTTAAATTACTAACATCTGTAGTAAGCTTTGTTGGATGATTATATCCATTTTTAATAGCATCCCAGACGTCATTTCCCAATGTCCCTTGCATGAAGGTAATCATCCTTACTTTCCAATAAGGAAAATTGTTTCCATCAAAGAGAGGAGGCTTAGACAAATTTCTAAGACGCTCAAATTTCTCGTCCATTTAAAAAGTTTTTAAAAACACTTTCAAAGAACAAGATCTAACAGTTTTGAAAAACAAGTACTTAACTCTTATACCAATTGAAAAACCTTACTAAGTTGTTTAAAACAAGTTAAAATAGTTAAGTAAGTTTCAAACTACTTTTTAAGGAAACTCTGTTATAAAAACAGAAACAATTAACGCAAGCTGTGTTTCAAGTTATTTAAGTTCTTGGAAATAGTTTTTAAAATTAAACCTACGTCTAAGTTGTAGCAGTAGTAGTGAAGAATTAAAATGCACATTTACGAGACAAGATTTTTTACGTGGTAAAACCCCAAACTAGGGGAAACATCCACGGAGGTCTCTACACCTCAAAATAAAAAATCCACTAAAATCAAACAATGATTACAAGCACATATCATGCATCTAAGATCCTAAGACTAAGATAGAAATTATGCGTATACAAGCTATCCTCCTCTAAGGTATTTCTGATCTGACTTCTTAGACCTTCCTCGCACCTTCTTGGACTTCCTCCTTGCATTTTGTTTGCAGTGGCTCAAACAACCTTAACCTCTCAGATGAACCACACTAACTATGTGTTCGTGTGAGAGTGACAATGAATGTGAAGTGACTAAAATCACATGCAAAGAATGCAACTCACTCCTCTCAAGATTTATACAAATAAATCATACAAATTACATATATTCTATATGCATGAAAATATTTCAAATCTCTTTTGAAAATCAGACTTCAAAAATATTTTCAGATCTGAAATAAAATCTTTTTGAAAAATAGATCTCAATATTTCAAAACTTACTTATGTGCAAACTAATTTTACAAACTGTGAAACTTAAACTTTTTGAAACAAGACTTTCAGATTTGAAACTTATATACTATGGGAGTTTCTTTTTCAAAAGAACTTAAAAATAGAGAGTGGATCTACAAAAAATAAACACTTATAATACTAGATCCAAATAGAAAAGGATTAACAAAAACCCTAAATATTTCGTGAAATGTACCTCATTTTAAATCTCATACTTTCTAAAAAGAAAAATGAGATTTACACGGAGAGTGGTTTCTAAGAGAGATATAGGTTGAAGAGATTCTTCAATCACCAAAACCACACACTAAAACCCCATTGGAAAAATTTAAAAACTAGAGCTCTCAACATATAGTTTTTCTTGAATGGGAAAGTTTTGTAGGAAAGGTGTTTGGCTTCTGAGAAACGTAGGGTTTGAAATAAATGACTGGTTTTCTCTCTCTCTCTCTCTCTCTCTCTCTCTCTCTCTCTCTCTCTCTCTCTCTCTCTCTCTCTCTACTGTTTCTCCTTTCTCTTTCTACCTTCTCTCTACTCTCTTTTTTCTCTCAGTTAGACGAATGACCAAAGTTCTCAAATGGCTGACCCAAGGGTCCTTTATATACTAGCGTTGGAAGGATCTGGAATGTCGAAGGAAATAAATGGCTAAGATTAGTTTGACGATTCAACGTTTGAATCCAAAGGCTACTAATGCGCTGCTTTTATTCTAACTTTGATTGGCTTAAATGGATATCATAAGGATTGAGCCAATTACATGAAGAATGTTGATAACTTTTGATCTAATGGTTGAAATTTAATCTTACTTCTTAGACACATAAAAAACACAAATCCAGCCATTATAAGAACAATACGTGTAGGGATTTGATTGATTGAAAATGCGTGTTTTAGAACTTTTCAAAATACAATTTCCATCCATAATATTCTCTAGCGCTTTCTAATTCTACCCAAAGGGAGTTTTTAAGGGATAAAGACAATTCAAATTAATCCCACAATATTTTAAAACAATATTTTAAATCTTTAAAAATCATTTTAAAAAATGATTAAAAATGTTTTAAAATTATTTTAAAAATCCCTAAAAATATGCAATCATTTATGCACACACATTAACACATATATGCTTGAATTGTGTCCTATAGTGTGTTCAAGAGATTAGAATACTTCCCTTTTTGGTAGATTCATTTGTCTTGGATAGGATGATGTTGAAGATGAATCTTGTAGATACCTTTAAGAAGATGCTCATGAAATCTAATCCTATTTTGTCACCATATCCAAACTAGTTGAAACTCCTATATGGTGCAGACTCAAGTGATTCAACCATATAGTATGTTCTCAATGGCAGGTTGAGTGCGATTATGTATTTTAAGAGTGTTGTAAACGTAAGTATTCTTATTATTTTACGATAATAGCTCTGTATTATTGGATTCCAGGGACGCTTTTTAGGGACCCCTCACGTAGCTTGATTTAAAATTAAAATCGCATTCTAAACAAGTGAAATATTAATTAAATAAAATAGAACTAGCGACATTATATAGGTTATTTTATTGCACTTCACCCCCAATGCTCGGATCGAATCGGGTTGACCACGGGTAACCGATAAATCCAAGCTGGTGCATTAGAAATGGTATGAGAGCTCTATGTTCAAGGTTCCTTTCGGGAGTGACGTGGTGAGGTAAGTAGTGGATATTTCTACGTCGGTGTTGGTTTTGAGATGATCATGCTAGATTGGTGACTGTTTCAGTTCGTGTTCTCGACGGTGGAGTAAAAGAGATTAGCACAATGGGTAATTTATTTCCAAGTTGCATACGACCAAGTTAGTTGTCATTAATTGCTTCCACACTTTTCGTTATACATATTAGTGATTTTTGAGTGTCTCTGTGAGGTAATAGCGGTGGCACCATAACTGTTAGTCCAAGGTGCTAGTGTGTCAATCCTTGATGATGTGAGATGCCAATTACGATGCTAATAATGGTAGATAATGTCCATTGAATTATAGACTTGAATTGTGTAAAGTCAACCGTGGAGATTAGGTGACAAGAGCGTTATGCTTAAGAGGTGTTGATTATAATAAGAATTCATTAAGTTCCTTGGTTAGGTACTTACGGGTAGATAATGCTGATGATGCGATTAGGTGAACTTGATCCTTGAGGTAGTGTCACATCATAAGTAATTGGTAATTCGATAGGCATGTAGGACCATGTTCATCACCATTCGAGAATGTGTACTCGATTGTGGTTGATAGGATACTATCATTATAGGTAAGTGACTTGGTAATTGCCAATGGAAAGTTTTACCTCACAAGGTATGCTAAGAGTTACGGGCAAATTACGGTAAGTATGTTACATATGTAATAGTAATGATTAAGGAGACTTAAGAGTGAATCTAGATAGTCTTCCATGTCAGGGTTTTAGGAGATATGATGTAATTTTAAGACAATAGGATTCCTAGTGATGTTGGTGCTGTAAAGCTAGAGGCTTATAGGTTGTATGCAATGTCCCATATCTTACCAAAATCCTTTTTAGTGTTAGTTTGTGATTTGGTACGTGGCTTATGGCCACAACTGTTTGTAAGGAGGATATGATTATTATCCAAGTGTTAATGCCCATTTTAGCGGCCTAAGTAACGGCTAGATGCTAGGAAATTCCAGTGTGAGTGTGGTTTAAGGGTATCTTGGAGTATCCACAGTAATAATTGTGTGTGGCAACATTGGGAATATAATTCGACTTGTTATGATGCCATAAGGTGTTAAATGGTTAAGGTATGCCATAGGTAGAGGCTCGTAGACTAGTATCTTTATGAGAACCTAGTAATCACGTTGTGGGTATTGAGAAATTTGTAGAGCGTGCCTACGATGAAAGAGTCAGAGGTGATAAAATCTTGTCGGGTTTGAGGACTCTCAGGTGGGTTATGTTTGGAAGTGTATTCCTTGATTCTGATGGGTACTAGGAAATGCAATTGGGACTTAGATTGATGATGCCACATTAAAGACTTGAAAATTACACCAATGGGGAATATTAAAGCATGATTAAGGTATCGACATGTGCCGACGGCATAAGTTTGAATAGCGCTGGCAAGGAAGGGATTAGTTCTCGGCGTGTCCTGCCAAACCGATACAGACGAGGAGATATAGCCTTGTGTAGCACTTACTACCCAAATATTCTAATGGCGACTGGTGTGCCTGTCACATATATTCAATTTGGGTAGAATCTAAAGAGAAGCTCAGTGACAACCTTATGTAGTTAGAGGTTATAATAAGGTGAATGTTTTGCTTAAATGAGGTACTTCCTAAAGAGACTTGGGGTTACAATCATGATATGATAAGGCAAATAATACCCTAGGTGTAGTAGGTTGGTGACATCATCACTGTTAAGTTGGACAAGGTCAGTGTCGACAAGGGCATTGGCATTTGTCGACTGGGGTAGCTTGCGTTAATCGAAGATGTAAGGAGGAAACCTTATTCTTAAGGAGGGAAGTCCAGTGTTTGACTTCCCAGAGGATAATAGGTTTGTAAGTTACTTTCATCTTATGGGGTTGGATAGATTGTGATCTAATTTGTCACGGTTATTGACTCGAGCTAGGATGTGTCTAGGTTAATAAATAATAAGAACGTCTGGAAAGAATTGCATGAAGGTTTACTCTTCGTAAAGCATAGTCCATTGCGTACGAATAGAATTATCTTGGAACGATTGTTTGTTCCATCTAATTCTTGTGTGTCCTCTTAGGTTTTGATAATCGAGGATTAGTATTCCTACGATTGTGGTAGCTCGAATTTGTACCATGTCATGGTATGATGCGGTTTGGCCTAATAGAGCAGGGATGGACCTAGCATATTCAATGAAACTCAGTAACTGGGTGCACCCTTGTCCAAGGTATCCTTACTATTGCACAAACTTTTATGTACGGGTGGATGTGCTTTTGATCACACAGTTTCTTAAGTATCTATTCATCTTAGAATTAGTGACCTCATGATTAGCCGACACGACAACCTGTGGATCTGTTATAAAGAGAAAGATGATGAATTGAGGACATTGTATAGTATTATAACACGAAGAAAGTTAACACTCAGTGTTGTTTTGCCACAATGAATGGATTGGCATAATACTCAAGTGTGTGTTCCACAGTTGTACGCTTAGAGTGATCCTAGGTTTATTAAAGTATCTTGTGTGTGTGTGTGTGGGTGGGGGTGTTAGTTGGGCTCACGAATTATGCCTTGGTATATGACCCCACAGAGTGAGCGACTTGCGATATGAGGTTAATATCAATCTTAATGAGATTATGTGGTCATGATGACCTAAGAATTTGAGGAAACTCAGGACATATAGTCCTAATAATAAAGATAATTCTTGGTGATGAATCAGACTGGGTGCTAATCATACGTCGTTTTGCCCTTGGGTGAGTGTTAATCACTAGGGAGCGTTAGACGATAGGGGTGCTGATATGATTTGGGTATTAGTAAGGTAGTATTGGGACTTGATTGAGCATGATCATCAAGTGAGTGGAGACTCGAGGATGGTTATGTGATCTTGATGGTTAGCATGATTATGATTGTTAGAGCATGTTGCATGTTGAACTTTCGATCCCCTATGAAAGGGCATATGATGTAATTGAGGACTTCGGTGATTTATCCTTGGAGGATTATATAAAGGGGCATCGCCTATAGCAAAACTAACACCTCAAAGACGAGGAGGCCCACCACGAGTGGCCCCTTCTGCTATGATCAATATAATTAGTATTTTGCAGTGCGGGAGTCCATTTCGAGTGAACCCTATGCCAATACCAATGCAAAAGGAAGCTTAAGGGCGAGGGGGTTCACCACAGATGGGACCTCAGCCAAAATAACCCCAAATAATAGTTTTGTGGCATGGGAGTCCACCACAATGGCCCCTCGACCAAGAACAATGTGAACAATAACTGTTATTGGCGAGGGGGTGCACTACGAGTGACCCCTCAGCCACAATCAATCTTGAAAGGAATTTATGGAGAGGGAGTTCAAGACATGCGACCTTTCTTCCAAAGACAATCATAAAAATGAGAGGGCCCAACTCTAGTGGCTCCCTCCCACTGCATAATGAGACCAAGTAAAATTAATTTGGGTGAGGGGACTCACCTTGAGTGGCCCCTCTGCCCAAAAGCAGTGACATAATAAGAAATGACTGAGGATGAGACGGTCCATCATGAATGTCCCCTCATCCCAAGAAATGCGTTAATTTTTAAGAAATAAAGTACTAATGTTTTATTTTCTTACACAGGTAGCCTAGTTGAGTACACAAGGCTTAAGCGAGCCAGTTGGGATCTCCTGGGAGTTTTAGTTTGGTGGTTAAGAGACAAGGTTTGTTGATCAAGCTCAACCATTTAGCACTTAAAGATAGAGAGAATACCAGTAGAGGGACTTTAGGAGTTACTCAAGCCCTCACACAACCCTCACTTAGTTATAACTGAAGTGAGTAGCCAAGAGGCCGCTAACAAGAAAAAGTACTTTTATAAAATGATTTTAGAGAGGTGGGCCCTCAAGGTCACTCTCAAGTTTTACAAAGTTTGTATAATAATTTACCATTTGAATTGATACTTACCAAATCAAATATTTTGTCACCATTAGGAGACACATTTTCTTTTTGACTTTGGTTTACACCCAGGTGTTGCCTGACAGAGGGGACAGTCAGTTGCAGACATATATGGATAAAAGGTACATTGTAGACCTCATCCATTAAAAGGCCCAATTTAGCCCTAATATTCACCTAGTAGGACCCTCTGGTAAGGTTAAATCAGATTATAAACTCAACTTTAAGTCATTAGTCTGCCAATATCACACCAGACCTTTTATTCTCTCCCTGATATCTCTTTAAGTGTTAAGTTCTTGTCTCTTTGCTTCCATAATTACAACCATCATTCTTAAGAGATTTTTCTCCCTCAATTGATATTATTGTTTATGAAGTTTATCTTCTTAGAGGAGAAGGTCATAGCATTCACTCCATTTTTATTAGAACATGAAGGTTTTCTACCAGAGCTTCTCCTGAGAATTTGAGGACCTTAAAGATAGAGTCCATTGGAGTAGGTCACACCTCACCCTCTCCAGTTCTTCACAGACCCCAGTCACACTATCCTCTTATATTTGGCAACTACACTAGGGAGGTTTCCTTATTACCATGGATAAAAAAGGTCATAATATTTCTAAGCAGCTAATTTTTGAAGATACTCCGCCTAGCAATGGAGTTCAGAGTGACCAGACCACACAATAAGAAGTGGTAGTGATTGGAGTTAGAGCACATGCTCCTCAAGTATGACAGACTAGCATGGTAGCAACAATGTCGATGATAGGTATGAATTTGATGAGTATGTTTTTTGAGTTTTTAAAGCGAAACAATATTGATATGGCAAGCTTGAGCTAGTCATGCATGACACCGATGATAGCTACCACTAGAGGAGTAGCCACTGCAACAACAACCAAAGAAGTGGCTTCGCTACAAAAGGTAGTGGGGTAGCAAGAAGCAACTCCAATAAGTTCACCAACAGTGAAAAAAGTTGGCTTGAAGGAGTCCCCATCCAAATATATTACTATTGAGGAAGTGAAAAAAGTTGCTTTCCTTTCAGAGAGAATTCTCTCACTTGTACGAGGAGATATAAAAACCCTACCTTGAGAGTATCAATGCGATGTGCTACCCTGAGGGGTATGTTCCACTGAAGTTCTTAAAGTTCAATGAAAAAGGAGAAAACCTCGAGAGCATGTAAAGAGGTATGTGGAATATTTGGGCATGCATGGAAATAATAAGGACTTAAAGCCGAGGGAGTTCTCTAAAACTCTCACTGGAAAGGCATATACGTGGTATTCCCACAAGGGAGGAGATGCTCATGCAATTTCTCTAAAAGTCTTTCATGGTGGAAGATGAGTTTAAATTGAGGCACCTCACCCAAGAAGTGCAGATGCACGGTGAAGAAATAATGCTGTACATCAAATATTTCCATGAGAGGGCGTTGGATGTTCATAAAGATGTGGTTGCAGCGAGGTTGTTACAGATCTGTGTTGAGGACTCCTAGAGGAGTACAAGCTCCATCTAGTCAATGATAATAGAGATGGAACATTCATACAATTCACTAGAGTAGATAATAATATTGCCATGATCATAGAGCCCAAACAGTCAAATTGGAGGATGCAAGTGCCTCTGACCACATGGACGTTCAAAATCTCTAGGAGGAAAGCTGTTAAATACGTAGATGGGAACTCAAAGGGTAAGAAAGGAGGTTTAGGGTTCAAGGGGCTGATCCTTGATAGAGAACAAAAAGTTAAAAATGAGAGGATGCGTGAAGAATGATTGTTCAACCCTAATCTAGAGGAAGTTGAGTACGAGGGGGTTGGGAAAGTGACCCCCCAGAAGGTAAAGTAGACGTAATCCATGCATTAGATAAAGGAGTAACATATGGGGTAGAGTAAATCTATAATAATCAAACTTATGATACAGACTTAGACTCTGGGTGTGAGGCCATAGCCAGAAGTCCCAAGTTCAAATGTTTTTTTGACCAGATAGAGGTGAAGTATGACACCCGGGTGGTCATTACAAGAAATATTCTGGAATCAGTGTAGCAACGAGGGGAGACCTCACTAAATTGGTTGGGACCCATTGGGCGCTGATCAAAAGATACACTTTCGAGGTGGTCTTCTGAGGTAGATAGACAAGTGTTGTTTTTCATAACCACCCACTCTATTTGACAACTTTGATTAATGGTATTTCTTTCCCCTAGGCATTGATGGATTGATGAGCTTCCACCAATATCATGCCCATCAGCACGCTATATGAGAGAGGGATCTCTCAAGACAACATAATAACTGTAAAATTGGTGCTTTTGGGGTTTGAGAGTGAATATATCCAATCACTTGAGTACGTGAATGTGGGTATCAAGCTGGGGAATTTCACTTCCTATATAAATTTTCAGGCCATTAATGCTAACACAAGCTACCAGCTTCTCATAGGGCGAGGGTGGATGCACACTCATGGGATAGTGTCCTACACATATCATAAATGTGACAAAGCCAATATTTGAGGTACCGAGGTTGTAATAAAAGAAATCAAAAACCATTTTTTTATTAAGGAAGCCTATCTGGTGGATGCGGAATTCTATACTGATCTTGATGAAGAGAGAAAGATCTCGGTGAGAAAATTAGAGGGGATATAAGTGGTTGGAGGAGATACTGTAAGGACACAAATTTTCAATTGAGTTCTTTGTAGTTTTGGCTCAATTCTGGACAAAAACGTTTGAGTCATAGGATAGAGTTAATTGATCATCCTTCAAGCCTATGACGTGTTTGTTGAAGACGTAGCAGCCAAGAGTATAAAGCTTTATCATATTGCCGAGTTTAATGTGCCTCGTTTCTATGTCATCAACATAGTTCCATTGCTCCTAAGTTATGAATGCATTTTGATTGTATATATAGGAGCTTGGAACATTTAATATTGGGTGTTGTTAATTTTAAAACTATTGTTTAATTTCAGAAAGATTTTATTAAAACTTTAAAATCAAGTTTATAAAGTTTCTGGGCTAAAAATAGAAATTTTCACACTTTCTGGAAGTTCGTTCGAAATGTCGTTAGAATGAGTTTATCGTTCAAATTACATTGTCGTTCGAATGAGTTTGCTAATGAGTTCCCATATTGGCCACTGGAAGTTCGTTCGAAATGTCGTTCGAATGAGAGGGCTGTTCGAACAAGATTTCCAACGATATTGCTAACGAGTTCACACTGGAACTTCGTTAGAAGCCTCATTCGAACGAGATTTCATTCGAACGAAAATGTCGTTCGAACGAGATTTGGCGGGAACAGTATTTGGCAGTTTTAAGCAGTTTTGACCCACTTTCCCACTTGTTTTTCCCACTATCTTTTGACAGAACTTCTTAAGTGCGGAAATGAACTTTTCTAACTGAACCTTTTCACATCTTCCCATCTCCAAGAGAGAGTTTGAGAGAAAAATTCAAAAGGGAAAAGGTTCTTAGTTTAAGTGTTGTTGTTCTTCAAGAAAAATGTTTTAAACACTTGTTTTACAACCAAAATTTGTTTAATCCAAGTTCCATATATATATACTTTGCTTGGAGTGTTTGGCACCGGTTTATCTCTACATCCATTTGAAGAGAAGCTTGGATTTACTTCTAAATCCCATAAAGAAGAAGAGCTTGTTTTTGCTGCGGCATTCTCATATGGTGAAAGGCACCATGTGTGGTTGACGGTGTACCTATGTCTCATTGGTAAAGGCCAAGATTTTGGTGGAGCTCCGGGGTTGTCTACTAGGCGGAGGTGTTTACAAGAATAAGCGTCGAGGCTTGAGAGGGATCGAGTCGAGTGATGTAAGTCTTACTGTCTTGTAATTGTAATTCCATACTTAGTGGACTTAAGGCTAGGGCCGTCCGATTTTTTTTCTCGTTGTGGGTTTTTCCTCGTACATCGCGGCGTAGTGGTTTCATTGTTTATTTTATCTCGCTATACTCACCTAGAACGCATGCTTAGGTAATTCTAGATAAAATTTGGTTTTAATCACTATATGTTTTAATTTGGTGCGAAATTAAATATTGGGAAATGTTTAGTTAGTTTAATTCAAGTCATTAATTTAATTTGATGAAATTGGTTTGGCCTAATTTGTTAAAATTGAGAAATATGACTTAGGCAAATTTCTAGGACTTGGATTAATTTATTGTGTTTAAGTGGAATTTAAATTAGCGTGTGTGTTTTAATTTAATTTTACTTGGTTTAAATTTAATTTGAGAAAAATTAAAATTTGTTAATATGGTAATTCGTTTAATTTTGAACCATCATCTTTCGCTTCCGCATATCTAAACAAGGAAATTGATTTTAAAGTATAAGAATTTTAAAATTGGGAGCCTTCGGGGAATTTCAAATTGGTATCAGAGCCAAAGCAATAAATTATTTCGTTAAGATCCTTTAAATAATTTTTGGATAAAATGGAATTTTTCCCATTCTCAAAATTTCCTATTTTCGATGGTTCTAATTACGCGTATTGGAAAGCGCGTATGAAATCGACACTTAAATCTATCGACGAGAGGGTTTGGTTATCTGTAGTTAACGGGTGGTCTCCACCAACTCATTTAGTAGATAATGAACGTGTTCCCAAACCGGCCGATAGATGGAGTGAGAATGAGTTTAAACTTTCTAATTTTAATTCCCGAGGTTTTAACGCCTTGTTTAGCGCTATCACACCGAATGAATTCCGACGCATTATGATGGTTGAGACCGCTAAAGAAGCGTGGGATATTTTACAACTCACTCATGAAGGTACTAGTGTCGTTAAAACTTCGAAACTCCAAAACCTCACCACTAAACTTGAAACCATCAAAATGAACGATAAAGAAACTTTTGATGAATTTTATGCTAGACTGTCCGATATTGTTAATTCATCTTTTAACTTGGGAGAGAAAATACTCGACAACCGAGTAGTAAAGAAAATTTTAAGGTCCCTTCCCGATAGATTTATTCCAAAAGTGACCGTGTTAAATTCTTTACCAACTTTAGACTCTACGAAATTAGAAGAGCTTGTAGGTGATTTACAAACCTATGAACTGGACATGTTTCCCTCTAAAATCGAAAAGAAAATTGAAAAGGGCGTTGCTTTAAAATCCCGAAAAGAGGATAAACAAGTAGTAAAGAGCGAGAGTGATAGTGACTCGGAAGATATGACCTTGTTTTACTAGGAAATTTTGAAAGTTTCTTAAAATTAAGAAAGATAAATTTAAAAACGACTTTAAGAAATTTGAAACTTCTAAGCATGACAAAGCCGAGACGATCCCTAAAAATATTAATGAAAATTTAAATAGGGACGAGTCAAATAGGTGTTTTGGTTGTGGTTATGGCCATAGGGCTTCTGAGTGCCCCACTAAACTAAGGAGAGAGGGTAAGTGACCCATTTCATATAATGGTGATAGTGATAATGAAGAGGGACCTGATTCTCCCACTAAGCCCAACTTTGTGGCTTTTATGGCTAGTCATGTGAGCACCGATAGTGAATATTCTCATGAAGATATTCAAACACATGACACTTCCGAGGTCAAAGTTTTTGATTCCCTTATTTTTGATGGTAGTGAGAGTGAAGAAGGGAGAGAGAATGAAAATGATGAGGTTGATGTGAGTGAACTTCAAAATGATTTTCAAGAACTTTATGAAGAATCTATAAAATTAAAAAGAGCTAATTTGAAGTTAGAAGCATGTTTAAAAGAGTGTGTCAAGGTCATTGATGATAGTGCGTTAGTGGAAGACCTTAGGACACGAGAGAGATCTCTTCGAGAGAAGCTATAATATATAGAAGGCGAGAGAGATAGCCTTAGAGGTTTAATGGAATCCTTGAAAAAGGAGCTTCTCGATTTTGAAGAGAGAAATGTGTTGTTAGAGTCTAAAATTGTAGAATTAGAAATTAAACTAAAAGACTCTAGCAAAGTCAAATTTGATTTGGAGTGTAGGTCCGAAAAACTAGATAAAATCATAGGAACGGTCCAAATTAAAAATGACTTGTGTGGTTTAGGCTTCGATACTTGTAGTGGATCAACACATAAAGACAAAACCAACGTTTTAGGAGAATCGCCTAGGAAAGCCTTTAGAGATCACTCCTTAGGTAAATCTTTTCGCCGTGAGTTCAAGTGTTCACATTGTGGTCGAAAAGGTCATCTTAGGAAATTTTGTTTTGATCTTAAACGAGTTCCTAGAAAATCCAAAGGTAATGCAACCGAGGTAGCCAAGATTCCTACACCACGAGATCATCATTCGTCATTAGTTTGGGTTAGGAGATCTGACTTGGTAGCTTTACAAGATAGGGTTTTTGGTTCTTATTTACTTTCACATGCTTCCTCCCTTGCAAAATCTAAAGTTTGAATGTGTTAGTTTTATTTGCATACTTTAGCGTTTGTACTTCATGCTATATTCACATGCTAAATGTATGCTTATTTAATCATTTTCTAGTCTATGCTCCATGCTTAATCACATGCTAGAATTATGATTCTTGTTTATCTTTTGTATTATAATTCCTTCATTTTGTTTGTATTAAATGAAAAATACAAAAAGATTCTTGTTTTATCATTTGCATTTTATCTTTTTAGCAATTTAAGATTAATGAAAAATACAAATGATTTTTGTTTGTCTTTTGAGTAAATATTTTTTTTGGTTAAATATTGTCAAAAACTCAAAAGATTTTTTTTTATTTTGTGTGTATTTTAGTTTGACACACTTTATGTGGCATATACTTATGTTTGAATCCCATCTTTTACGCTTCCATGTGGCTAGAACTTTTGGTTAAGATTGTCAATCGTTATTATGTTCTTTACCATGCTTACATGGAGTAGTTGGATTTTGTGTTGATTAAATGGTTCTATGTTTATATGCCTCTACTCACACATGCACGAGCTTTTTTGAAATTTTAACTTCATATGCATATTTGAGCTTTGTGAGGTGTTCTCCTACCAATCTTGTCATCTGCATATTTGTGACCTAGGAGGACTAGTGCATGTCAAAATCCATTGCATGTGAGATTTGTGAGAAATAAAAAATGATAAATATAAATGTGCACGGGGAAGGGCTCCGAAAGGATTTATTGTCCTTTGCGAATAGTAAGCCACCGTTTGTTTGGACCTAAAAGAAATACGTGGTCCAAAGGCCTAAAAGAAAATATGACATTAAAAAGAAAAATATTTGCCAAGGCCTATGTTTGATTGATATATTCTTTCAAAATTAATATAAATGCTTATTGAGGGAGATTGGATGGTATATCAACGGTTTGCACAATGTCCGTTTATCCTAGTTGCATTTTTAATGTCATGACTCTATTGGTTTGTAGAATCATCAACATGCTAGGCTTGTATGCATTGTGTATGTTTGTTCATTGAGTTCAATCTATATTATCACATGAGGTTATATTCAAATGTGATGAAGTTTGCAATCAATTGAGAACTCCGTGAACATGTTTTAAGTGACTGGATCTAAATTTAATTGTTGCTAGTTCACATCCCAATACTTCCATTTCCATATGACACATTTTTGCCATACGAGTGTGAAAGACTCCTATTATATTTTGTGTGTGTCATTTGTGTGTTTATATCTATAAATATGTACGTGTGCATCTTTGGTATATCTAGAGTACATACATACATATATATATATATATGATATTTTTATTTGGTCTTTGCCTTGCTTTCTAGTCCATCTATGCTTTAATTCATAATTGGTATCTATCTTGTTGCATTGTTTGTTTGATATCACATGCTTAGAATTTTATTTGTCACATTGGTATCATTTATTTTCGCATCATAGTTGGTATTCATTTTTATGGATTAGTTATGTTTTTGTTGACCATATGCTTTCATGTTCTTATCACTTCATGCGTCATGTTTAAATTAGTTTTATCCTTTGTCTATTCCTGAACAAAAAGGGGGAAAATGTGTGACATCCCGACTAATTAAATACCGGGTAGCTACTCCTTTATAAAATTAATTCAAAATGCCAAGTTGGCTCAGTTAATAGCATCACTGTCGAAAACATTTTATTATTTCTAACCACCTAGTATTTAAAAAGCAAGTTGCCAAATTTTACCTTAAGTCTGATTAACATGCAACAAATGTAATGAAGAAATAGATAACACCATTCACCATACTGAAGTAAAACGAATAACCATCACAATAAAGTAAATAAAGTCTGGAGGAAACTCCTCACTACAATCCCATAACTGAAATGAATAATCGAAACTGAAATAAAACATGCTAAAGTCTGAAAACTGAAATATAAAAGATGTCTCTAAAGAAATGGGCAACATGCCCTACAACTGATAGATGGTGACTCTGGAATCCAAAAGATAGAAGCGTCTACATGCAAATCCCTGTAGCTTCCACAAGCAGCTACAGCTCGTCACCTGAATAAGTATCCTATGCTTGGTGTCCTTGTGGCTGGGCACCTAAAATGGTTTTACAAAGAAAAAGAGATTTGAAAAGCAAACGGGTCAGAGCCCGAATGTGGAGTTATATTTTAAAAACCTGCAAGTGCTTTAAAAACATTTAAAACATTAAATGCAAAGTACATGTTAGGACGTACACTCGCATGATATTCTCACCTCTCGTCTAACTGTGCACTCCTAACGTAAGTACCCATCTATATCGACCCATACTACTAGCTAACTGACAACATAACTAGCTAGACTGCCAAAGGTTCTATCCATATAACTCGGTTCCATTTAACATAACAACGCTCGTAATTAAATAGAGGTTTAACGTAAACTCAGTTACTAAATATGCCATTGATATAACTATCAGTTAACTCCTTATATATTTCGAAACAATACCGTAATACATTTACAACATTAACATGAGGATTTCCCATTTATTAAATGTATATTATTCACATCATAAATATACAATACAAGCACCCCGCAATCTAAGCTATGGTGCACACATACTCTGCTATCCATCCCGGTACATCACGTACATAAGGATCACATATTCCGAATCTCTCAGGAATAGTTCAGATAACACAAATCACAAATAGTGGAGGCGAACACAGTCACCATCACATGGGTCACGCACATACCTACGCTCCCATGATCATGCAGACTTATTAATATCACAATAAGTCCTTCTATGACCTATGTTCATCAAGGTACCAGTCTATATCTGCCCCGTAGGCACACAAGGATTAGAGGGTCCTAAGCTAACATAACCTCCCGTGATAGCAAGTATGGTAGGTATGTCATACAAGCAATCCATATACCAATACTAAGTAAACACATGTCTTAGTAATACCGTATTTTAATCGTAGTACATATCGCACTCTCGTACTAACTATAATTATCACAATTCGTACTATTCCGGTTTGTAATTATAGGCGCCATAATTCATCCTCACATCGTAGTAGACACTCACGTCTCAACCCAAATGGTTCATTGAATATAACTCTCGTATATAATTTACTCCTCTCAATAATCCAAAAGTCCCAAATCTAACCTCACATCAATAAAGGAAGGTCATCTATATCCTCGAACAAGTTTACGGGACTCCAAAAATCAAAACAGTCCAAAAAGGACCAAATTTTCAACTCGTTAGAAGTCTCGTTCGAACGAGTTTGGACTGTCAGGTCGTTAGAAGTCTCGTTCGAACGAGGCTGTTCGAACGAGATCCAGTTCGTTCGAACGAACTGTCCCTTCTAACGATATCTCGTTCGAACGAGGTATCGAACGAAATCCCCACTCGTTAGCAATGACTGGTCAACTCATTAGAAGCTCGTTCGAACGAGTTCGTTCGAACGACCTGGGGGCTGCTTCTAACGAGCTACCAGTTTCGGCCCAGAATTTCCCCAATTCGTTTTTCATCCATTTTTACTCCTCAAACCTCTTCTAAAATTCGTTCCAACAATATATAGAGTTCTCTAATCATCCTCAAACATGTTAAGGTGCTATACTAACATCATTAAAGGGTTTAATACCTTCTAAACATCATCAAATCACAAATTTCTACATCAATTCCCAATTTTCTTCAAGAACATAAACCCTAGGTTCTTCTCATCAATATTTCCCAGATTTTAATCCGTTTATACATCACATAGATATGAAATCTCCGAATTAAATCTTCAAACAATGTTTCTACATGCAAACCTATCCCAAAATTAAACAACAATCTTCCAATTTCATGGGTTTTCTTTTAACTCTTATATAAGCTTGATTAACAATATTTCTAACATGGAAAAAGCATTCACTGCATAAGGAATGTAATTTAAATCACTTGCCTTGGTTTGATTCCGGATTTGGTGTTGATTTGATGAAGAATTTCTGCAGAATTTCTTCTCTCCAAGCTTCCTCTCTAATGGTGGCTTAAGGTGGCTAGGGTTTTGATTTGGGGAAACTTAGAAAACCTAAATGGCAACCTACGTAGCCTTCTAGGTTAATATGGGTTGGTTAATGGGCTTAATGGGTTTAATCCACATCAGATTTACATCTCTAATTTTCGTCACTTTTAATTCCTAAAAATGTAAAATTACCAAAATACCCTTTAAGTTACCGGTATGGCCTAAAAATACCCCGGGACCCAAACTATACCCCCGGCTAGTGTTTTCTGACTATCTCGACCCTTCCGGACGCGTTGGCGCACTCAAAACGACCATACGGATTATAGATTTTAAATTCACTTTTTATTATCAAAATATTATACCGTGACGCGGCGGTCCCACGCGTCTCAACAAAATTTCTAAAATGCCGTATATAAATCTCACGACAAATTTTATAATACCAAATACATGTATAATCATATATGCACCTAATCAAATACCAATTCGCATCATATTAGTATTTATAACCCGGATTAATTTCCAATTAATACGCATTTAATTAATTAATCCCAAAAATAAATATAGACAAAAGTACGGGGTATTACAGAATGATAGGGGGAGAAATGGTATCTAAACCTATTGTATTTCGTATCTTAGTTTGGGGGAGATTTAACTTAGGGGGAGTCGCTATCTTCTTAGGTTGATCATAGTTGATAAAAGGGAGAATGAATTACGGGGGAGTCTTTATTATTTCATTAGATTAACTATTTTGATACTCCCTATGTGTTTAATGCGTTTACTTAAGTGTGCAAGAATTATATTCTAAAGTGGCAACTTTCACCGGCAAAGATTTTGATCCTTGGGTCTTGTGTCAAGTATTGGGTGGGATTGTTTTTGAGTCTAGTGAGCTTGATGGCCCTTTAGAATTTTTGTTTGGTTTTTGTCCCGGAATAGCCAAAGGTGGAGATTTGTAAGGACACAAATTTCCAATTGAGTCCTTTGTAGTTTTGGCTCAATTCCGGACAAAAACGTTTGAGTTATAGAATAGAGTTAATTGATCATCCTTCAAGCCTATGACGTGTTTATTGAAGAAATATCGGCCAAGAGTATAAAGCTTCATCATATTGCCGAGTTTAATGTGCCTCATTTCTACATCATCAACATGGTTCGATTGCTCCTAAGGTATGAATGAATTTTGATTATATACATAGGAGCTTGGAACAATTAATATTGGGTGTTGTTCATTTTAAAACTGTTGTTTAATTTCTGAAAGATTTTATTAAAACTTTAAAATCAAGTTTATAAAGTTTCTGGGCTAAAAATAGAAAATTTCAAACTTTTTGAAAGTTCGTTCGAAATGTTGTTCGAACGAGTTTGTCGTTCGAACTGCATTGTCGTTCGAACGAGTTTGCTAACGAGTTCCCATATTGGCCACTGGAACTTCGTTCGAAATGTAGTCCGAACGAGAGGGCTGTTCGAACGAGATTTCCAACGATATTTCTAACGAGTTCACACTGGAACTTCATCAGAAGCCTCGTTCGAACGAGATTTTGTTCGAACGAAAATGTCGTTCAAACGAGATTTGGCGAGAACAGGTATTTGGCAGTTTTAAGCAGTTTTGACCCACTTTCCCACTTGTTTTCCCCACTATCTTTTGACAGAACTTCTTAAGTGTGGAAATGAACTTTTCTAGCTGAACTTTTTCACATCTTCCCATCTCCCAGAGAGAGTTTGAAAGAAAAATTAAAAAGGGAAAAAGTTCTTAGTTTAAGTGTTGTTGTTCTTCAAGAATTTTTTTTTAAACACTTGTTTTACAACCAAAGTTTGTTTAATCCAAGTTCCTTATATATATACTTTGCTTGGAGTGTTTGGCACCGATTTATCTCTACATCCATTTGAAGAGAAGTTTGGATTTACTTCTAAATCCCATAAAGAAGAAGAGATTTTTTTTACTGCGGTATTCTCATATGGTGAAAGGCACCATGTGTGGTTGACGGTGTACCTATGTCTCATTGGTGAAGGACAAGATTTCGGTGGAGCTCCGGGATTATCTACTAGGCGGAGGTGTTTACAAGAAGAATTGTTGGGACTTGAAAGGGATCGAGTCGAGTGTTGTAAGTCTTACTGTCTTATAATTGTAATTCCATACTTAGTGGACTTAAGGCTAGAGCCGTCTGAGGTTTTTTTCCCGTTGTGGATTTTTCCTCGTACATCGTGGCATAGTGGTTTCATTGTTTATTTTATTTCGCTATACTCACCTAGAACGCATGCTTAGGTAATTCAAGAAAAAATTTGGTTTTAATCACTACATGTTTTAATTTGGTGCGAAATTAAATATTGGGTATTATTTAGTTAGTATAATTCAAGTCATTAATTTAATTTGATAAAATTGGTTTGGCTTAATTTGTTAAAATTGAGAAATATGACTTAGACAAATTTTTAGGACTTGGATTAATTAGTTGTGTTTAAGTGGAATTTGAATTAGTGTGTGTGTTTTAATCTAATTTCACTTGGTTTAATTTGAATTTGAGAAAAATTAAAATTTGTTAATTTGTTAATTCGTTTTATTTTGAACCATCATCTTTCGCTTCCTCATATCTAAACAAGGAGATTGATTTAAAGTATAAGAATTTTAAAACTGGGGGCCTTCGGGGCATTTCAGATACCCAGCCAAGGACACTTGTTCTTGATGGCTTGGGTCATGTAGTGATTCCCCAAATGGGAAAAGGAAAAAGGAAGGTGGGGAGGTAGCCAAGCCCCCTCGAACTTGTAAGAAGATCATCTTTCCAGAAGAAGAAGTTATATACCGCTTATAGCAGTCCACGCAGGTGGCGTTATGGGGTGAGAGCGTCGACCTGAGACCAGAACGTTTCGTGGTAAATGAGTCACATATTATAGAGCATGTAGAGGAACCTGAGGAAGTGTCCGAATTCATGCAAAACGGTCTAAGAGAGCAGCTCTAGGAGCTGGAAGAGATAAACTTGGGTTTATAAGGGGAAGAAAGTAAACCCATTGTAATTTCCAAAGAGTTGGACCTAAAGCAAAGAGTGGAGATCATTGATCCGTGATAAGCACCCAAAGGTGTTAATTTATACCCCGAATAGATGCATTTTAGTCACTCGTTTTAATTAAAAATGACCTTATGTTCGTATTTTTTTATCTCTCAGGTCACTACACAGTCGCGGTATCAAATGTGCTAAATCAAGTTAATTGCGACACAATAGCGGTTAAAAGAGTGCATCGAAGAAATTAAAGAGACTGTGAAGTCAGAAGTCCTATTTGAGCTTGCTCTGATGTGGTCCGATGCCTCGAACCCTGTTCCCGAACCAAATCTTAGCCTAAACCGATCCATGTCCATCACCCGAGTCTGTGTGTGTTGAGTTTGTACCTTTATTATTTTTTTTAGATTTTTATTTTAAGTCGTTTTATTTTTAGGATTTATTTAGAATTTTCTAGGATTTATTTTCTATTCTTATATTTCTTTATTCTGATTTTGATTAGTTTTTTTAATCTTTATCTTTATTTTATTATTTTTCTTAGGATTGGTTTTTAGGAATTTATTTTATTTTTCTTTAGTTTTAATTTATTTAGTTAGGATTTTTAGTTTTTTTTTTGTTTTTATAGAGTTTTATTTTTTTTATTTCCTTTTATTTTTGAGTCTCTTAGTAATAGATTAGAATTTTATTCTTAGATTTTTTTTATTTTAGTCTAGTTTTATTTTTTAGGCAGTGTTATTTTATTTAAGGGTCCAACTTAAACACACACAACACACTCACTTACACTTAACTACCCTACACCTAACATACACCCTCACCCTCACCCTCACTCAACTAACCTATACCTCACACACACCCTATCAACCCCACCATCATCTTCAACCTCACCTCACTCTCAGATACACACACACAGAATACACGAGAGAGGGACTGCAAAAGAGAGAAACAGTGTGTATATTATGTACATGGTAGGTACATGAAAAAATTTCAAAAAAATACAAAAAAATTAGTTTAGCATTAGAATAAATTTTAGATTTTTTTTTTATTTTTTTATGTAATCAAGTACTAGATTTGTGAAAACATTGGGACACACGTGCATGAACGCGATTTATGGAATCAATTCAAAGGGAGACTTTTCTGTATTGTATTTATTGCTCTACTCTTTAATTTTTTGTTCCATGTTTGTGACTGTGATTTCAAGGAGTGGGATGCACTGAGTAGGATATTAATTTAATTAATTAATTTCATTAATTTCTATATTTCTAAAAAAAATAATTTTTAACTGTCACCAATTAATTTATGTAACGAGAGTTAGTAAATTAATTATACAAATTAATGTTTGAATTTGAGATAGGTTTTTCCGAAATTTGAATATTAATTCTGTGTTGAAATTGGGGAATTCATATTGTTTTTATTAAATTGATCCTAGCGGGTAATTTTCTTGAAAATAGTATAGTTCTTAATTTTTCATCATGTGACATTTTTAAATTAGTTTTCTGAAAAAGATATTATTAAATTTATAATTGTAACGAGAGTTAGATTATCGATTTAATATTATCTCAAAATATTTCAAATTAATAAATTGAGAAATTAAAATAATTGATAATGCAGTGTAATCCCATCTCTTGACATTCTCATATTGTCACACTCGATTGCACATTATTTTTTTCTTATTTAATCATTTCATAGTTTTTAGCATTTATTAGTTAATTCTCCCTTGAAATTGTTATAAAAAAAAGATTTTAATAAAAAAATTGAAATTGCAAGTATTCACATTAATTGTTTCACCTTGAAAGTTGGACTGATACCCGTACTTACCACAATACGAGTTGTTTTAGATAAGTTTTGTAGGTACTCAAGAGAATTTTGAGAGTGGCTTTTGATGACAACGACCATACGCCAAAAAGCTTCTTATCACTATGCTCAAAGAATTCACTGATGTGTTTGCTTGGAAGTACACAGAAATGCCTGGTATAGATCCGAAGGTGAGCTCCCACAAACTGAATGTTCTTCACAATGCTCTACCAGTGAGTCAGGCTATCTGCACATACAAAAACAGAGCTAGACCTCAAGATCAAGGCAGAGGTGGAAAATTTACTAGCAGCAGGGTTCATCAATCCTATCCAATATCCGATATTGCTTTCCACGATTGTATCGATGACAAAGAAAGACAAGAGTCAAATATATATTTATGTGGATGTTCGTGATTTGAACTGGTCCTACCCAAAGGATGAATTCCCATTTCCTAATATGGACAATTTAGTAGAAGCTATCGCGGGTCATAAAATGAATAATTTCATAGATTGGTATATTAGCTACAATAAGATCAGAATGGATCTTGCCGATACGAAAAAGACTTCGTTCCGTACACCATTGGGAAATTTTACTACACGGGCATGCCATTCGGACTAAAGAATGCTAGCGCAACGTACCAACCCTCTATGTTGGAAATATTCCATTATTTGTTTCATGACATATTAGAATATTACATGGATGACCTAGTGGTGAAATCAAAGAAGGAAAGCAAGCACATCCAAGACCTGAGGTGGGTATTTGAAACGTGCTGCAGGTATAAAATGAAATGAATCCTTTAAAATATGCTTTTGCAGTAACAAATAGAAAGTTCCTTGGTTTTATAATGAATTATCAACGTGTGCAAGTAGATGGGGGAAAGAAGAAGGCCATCCAATAGGCGCCACCATCGAAGAGTCAGAGGCAGTATAAAAGCTTTTTAGGGAAGGTTTCTTACCTAAGAAGGTTAATACCAGCACTAGCAGAGGTAACCCACCCATTCAGTTCGCTGATGAAGGAAAAAGCTAAATGGGTTTGGGGAGATGAACAAAATAAGGCCTTTGAGAAAATTAATGAGATATTAGCATTGCCCTCAACTATGGTACCACCAGAGATGGGTGACTGCTTCTCTACCTAACTTCAACTGAGAGGTCCATAGAGCCTTGTTGGCCCAAGAAAGAGCAGGGGTAGAAAGATCTGTTTACTTCTTATCACATATAATATCAAGTACTAAATCTAGATACACTAATATAAAGAGGAATTATTTGGCCTTAGTGTTTGTTTTCCAGAAGTTAAGGCGTTATTTGCTGACATTTACAGCTTATTGTCACCAAGTGTGATCCTATCAAGTACGTGCTAGCGCAAATGGTCTTAGTTGGAGGAGAAATAAGGTGCTTTTTAATCTTGTTACATTTATGATTTCAAGTGCATAGTCCCAAAGGCTGTCAAGATCCAAGCAGTGGTAGATCTACTAGCCCACTTCCTAAGCCTGAATTTCGAGCCTCATAGTGATGAGATGCCAAGAGAAAACTTCCAAGCCTGCCTTGCGGAGGAAATGGAAGAATTGAAGATGGAATTTAAAGCCTTTCGCGCCCAGGGGACGGGTGGATCAGGTATTATTCTCTACAATGGGAAGGATAAGATCACCCTTTCCTTAAAGGTTGATTTTGAATGTTCAAATAAGGAGGCTGAGTATGAAGCTCTCATTCTGGGATTACTGGAGGCACTGAGAAGATGCATTAGAGTCCTGTGCATACGAGGGGACTCCAATCTGGTAGTGAAACAGGTTAATGAAGAGTTTGCCCTCAATCATTCCATCTTTGCACCATAGAGGTCCATTATCCAGATATTGTTGATCCAGTTTTTACAGATCACCATTGAGAGGCATTCTCGCACGATAAATAGACACCCAAATGTATGCTACTACAACCCAAACATTAGAGATGGACGAGACATAAGTGACCATAACGGTGCAGCGAAGAATAGTGCCTACCACAGTCAAATATTTATTTCCAAGTGAAGAATCAGAGGATTAGAGGTACCTGGTAGTGAAGCAATTAGAAACTAGGGAATGAACGATGCAAATGTTAAAGTTGGAAATCTTTAATTTACTCTGAGGGATTCTCTTTTTTAAGAGCCCCAGGGGATTTTTGTCTAGATGTGTGGCAAAATAAGAGGTTGAAAACAATTCATAATAAGCATTGTGGGGATACAGACATCCTCTTTTACCACCAGTTGCAGCGGGTGGGGGGTGGGGGTGGGGTGCTACTATTAACCCACTATGATCTTGAAGGCTTCTCGTCTATAGCAGGTGTGCTTTAAGTGCCAGACCCATTTTCATCAATGAGATGAGGCCAATTTTATAGAAGTGTTTGAAGATTGGAGGACACCCTACATGGCATATATGAGGGATGGATAGTTGCCAACAAAAAGAGAAGATTAGATCTACCTCAAGAAGAGAGTGCCCCCCCGTTTCTATCTGGTAGAAGGGGCACTGTACAAGAAAGGATATAATGAGAAGACGCTAAAGTGTGTAGCGAAGGGAGATATAAAAGTGTGTTGAAGGAGGCACATGAGCCTTATAATATGGGAGGTGCCAAGTTATATGATCAACAGATGACGCTGGGGTACTACTGGCCTACGATAAAGGCTGACTCTATCAGCTATGTCAAAAAGTGCAGGGCATGAAAAGTGCATGGAAACATGGTGCATGCCCTCTAAGTAAGTCTATAAAGCCTAGTAGCTCCTTATCCCTTCCACACTTAGGCATTTGATCTGGTGGGAAAGATTAACCCAACCTCTCATAGCAAGTCCTTCATAATCGTTGCCACATAACTGTACACTAAGTGGGCAGAGGCAATCCCTCTAAGGAGAATGACTGCTCAAGTGGTGATCCAATTTATTAGGGAATACATCAAATGCAGGTTTGGTATCCATAAAGTGATCCTAACAGATAATGGGAAGGAGTTTGTGTGTAAGGAGACGGGGCTCCTGACGAATATGTATAATATTGTGCACAACAGTTCAACCATCTCATACCTCAAGGGGAATGGACAGGTGGAGGCTACAAACAAGACACTGATTAATATTCTAAAGAAGATGCTTGAGGACATGCCGGGAGCTTAGGATGAAAAGCTACTAATGGTACTTTGGGCTTATAGGACTTTAAAGAGGAAGGCTATAGGGTTTACTCCATTCTTACTGGTTTATGGGATCAGAGCTGTCCTACCGGTGGAGCTAGTAGTACCCTCACTTAGGATTGCTCTAAGAATTGGCCTTATATTAGACCCTAGACATGTGCAGTTAGAGGCATTGGAGGAGCACATAAACAAGGCCAAGGAAAATTTCAAACTCTACACCTAGCAGTCCAGGGCTTATGAGAACTTGGGCAAGCACAGGGAGTTTCAAATGGGGGATTTGGTCCTACATGCATCCACTCACCATATTCGAAGCATGTCATCATCTAAATTCCAGCCTAATTGGGAAGGCCCATTCGTGGTGCGAAGGGTGGTTAATTCTAATTACCACTAGATATCTGAACCTAAGAGTGATTACTTTCAATCTATCAACTGTAAGTGAATGAAAAAGTACTTTGCCTAGTTCTTGTCAAGTATCATTTCTTTTGAAAGTTTGAATAGCATGCTCTAATACAGAAACATTTTTTTGTAAAGATAGTTATGAGTACAGTTTTGTAACTATTTCCACTGATTGACAGGAGATTGTTCTCCAAGTAATAATAAAATATTTTTTTAATAAGAAATTATTTCCTACAGATTATAACCTGGAGAACAAGTTCTAACTTCCGTTATCAAGAAAGTAAATTCTACTTGCTGGCCTATATAAAAATATGAAGAAAGGGGTATGACCCCTCTCTATGAGGGAGATTTAAAAAAAAATTCACAGTTAGAAGTTCTTAAGTTAAAGTTTAGAACAAGGACCCCGCAGACCAGGGGCTGTCTCACTATAAAATTTTAATTATTGTCTTTGCTTATTTCATTTTTTTTGTACTTGGGAAGGAGAAGGGGGTCACCCTAGTCCAAATTATTCCCTAAAAATGTATATACATGCAATTACCCCACAGTTAGAGGGAAAACTCTAAAATGATAACTTGCCCAAATCATAGGCAAGTACCCTATAGAACATGGTGCATCTCTAATTGACAAAATGCTCATCGTAATAGAGCAGGTTATAGTGAAAAGATGCCAAAGCATAACAGAGGCAAATAACGAAAAGATGGAATGGAAACAAATTAATAGTTTTCATTAGTCTCAAGCATCCTTTTACATGTGTGGGAATATAAGGACACAAATTTCTAATTGAGTCCTTTGTTGTTTTGGATCAATTCCGGACAAAAACATTTGAGTCATAGGATAGAATACTTGACCATCCTTCAAGCCTATGACATGCAAGAGTTGAAGACGTAGCGACCAAGACTTATAAAGTTTCATCAATTGCCGAGTTTCAAGTGTCATGTTTCTAAGTCATCAACATCATATTCCATAGTATCCAAAAGGTATGAATGCATTTCTATATAAATATAGGGAGACTTGGAATAAATTTTATATTGGGTGTACTTTTATTTTAAACTAAAGTTTATTTTCAGAAAGTTTCTTTAAAACTTTAAAATAAAGTTTCTGGGCTAAAATGGTATTTTTAAGCTTTCTGGCTCTTCGTTCGAAATTGTCGTTCGAACGAGAATTTCGTTCGAACGAGGTTTGCCAACGACTTTCCACTGGAACCTCGTTAGATAGTTTGTTCGAACGAAATGTCGTTCGAACGAAAATATCGTTCGGACGAGATATCGACGGGAACAGTTTTTGGCACTTTACCACTACTTTGTCCCACTATTGTTTCACATAATTTAATGACTTCGGGAACATAATTTTTCTAAGAACTTTTTCCATCTCCTAAAGAGTGTTTGAGAGCTTAATTCTTTCATAAAAAGTTTCCTTGGTGTTTGTTATCCGAATTGATATATTCAAAGAGCAAAACCAAGTATACACCCATTAAACAATGTTTTAATCCAAGTTTCTATCTCTATATATATACTTCTTTCTTGGAGAGTTTGTTTTGTCACCGGATTCATCTCTACTATAAAAGAGAGTTTGGGTTTGCTTCTACATCCCACAAAGAAGAAGCTTGTTTGCGTTGACTTACCCACTTGGAGAAAGGCTCCTTTTTCGGGTGGCGGTGATCAAAAAAGTACGATCGATGGATTCCGAGACCGCGGTGGAGCTCCATGGTTATTCGCTAGGAAGAGGTGTATACAAGAAAAAGCGTCGGGGCTTGGACGGATTCAAGTCGAGTGTTGTAAGTCTTACTGTCTTAGATTTATAAAACCGTACTTAGTGGATTTGAGGCTAGGGTCGTTGGAGGTTTTTTTCCCGTTGTGGATTTTTCCTCGTACATCACAGCGTAGTGGTTCATTGTTTATTTTATCTTTTGCAAAACTCACCTAGAACGCATGCTTAGGTAAAAAGATAAAATTTTGTTTAAATCACTACTCATGTTTAATTTGGTGCTAAATAAATTTGGGTAATGTTTATGTTAATTTAATCCAAGTCATCACTTAATTTGATAAAATTGGTTTGGCCTATTTTGGTAATATTAAAAATATGACTTAGGCAAATTTCTAGGACTTGGGTTGAATTAAGCTGGTTTAAGTGAAAAATGTATTTGTTGTCTAATTTAATTTCACTTTGAGTTTGTTTAATTTTAATTTGTAAAAGAAATTAAAATTTGTTTTTTTGTTTAATTTGAACCATCCCGCTTACGCATCTTTAAAAGAAAATTACTTTTTGTATTAAGATTTTAAAATTGGGGTCCTATCCTTTTCAAATTGGTATCAGAGCATGATCGCCAAATTATTGCGTTTAAAATCCTTTAAATATATTTGTCAAAAATGGAATTTTCCACATTTCCTATTTTTGATGGTTCTCTCATGCTTACACATGACTCCTCTCTTGCCATATCTTATGAGAAATTGCTTGCATGCCTTACATACTCTAGCTTTTGTGCTTAATGATATATATTTTCTAGTTGTATGTTTTGTTTATCATTTTTCTAGTCTATGCTTCATAATCAATCACATGCTAGAATTATGATTTTTGTTTATCGTTTGTATTTTATTTTTTCATTTTTAATTTTCATTAAATGAAAAATACAAATTGATTTTTGTTTATTTTTGAGTTAATTTTTATGGTTGGTGAAAAACTCAAAATGATTTTATTTTGTTTGTATTTTGGTTTTGAACACACTTTGTGGCATATGTTTATGTTTGAATCCTCATTTCGCTTCCATGTGACTAGAACTTTTGGTTAGAATTTTAATCCTTAAAATGCTCTTTATCATGCTTACATGGAGTAGCTTAAGTTCGACTTGCTTAATGAATTCACTTTTATATGCCTTTACACACATGCACGAGCTTTTTGAACCTTAACGTCACATGTTATATTTGAGCTTTGTGAGGTGTTCTCCTATCAATCTAGTCATCTACATACTCTGACCTAGGAGGACTAGTTCATGTCAAAATCCGTTGCACGTAAGATTTGTGAGATATAAAAATAATATGTATAAATGTGCACGGGGAAGGGATCCGAAAGGATTTACTATCCTTTGCGAATAGTAAGCCACCGTTTGCTTGGACCTAAAAGAAATACATGGTCCAAAGGCCTAAAAGAAAATATGGCATTAAAAGAAAAATAATTTTCCAAGGCCTAATGTGTTTAGTTGATTTATTCATTCAAAAGAATAATATATATATGCTTATTGAGGGACTTTGGATGATATATCAACGGTTTGCACAATGTCCGTTTATCCTAGTTGCGCTTTCAATGTCATGACTCTATTGGTTTGTAGAATCATCAACATGCTAGGCTTGTATGCATTGTGTTTGTTTGTTCATTAGTTCACTTTATCCTATCATATAAAGGCTAAATTCTAGTTGATAAAGTTTTGCAATCAAATGCGAACTACGTGAACACGTTTAAGTGATTAGGTTTTAATTCATTGGTATCTTGTTCACACCCCAACACTTCCATTTTCATATGACACATTTATGCTATAAGAGTGTCTGGAAAAACTTATGTCATTTAGTTTTGTGTCATTTTGGTGTTTATATCTATATGTGTGTCCTTACGCTTAGTTTGTATCTATTGTGTATAAATATATATGATTTTTTTGTTTTGAGTCTTTGCCATGCTTTCTCGTCTATCGATGCTTCTCTTCATGATTGATATCTATCTTGTTGCATTCTTTGTTGATATCACATGCTTTACACTTTATATATCATATTGGTATCCTTTTCTTGCATCTTAGTTGGTAGCCTTATTCTTTATATGGATTAGTTATGCTTTAGTTGCCTATATGCTTTCATGTTATTATCACTCTAAGTTTCATCGTGTTTAAATTAGCTTATATCCTTTGTCTATTCCTGAACAAAAAGGGGGAGAATGATAGGGGGAGAAATGGTATCTAAACCTATTGTAATATTATCTAAGTTTAGGCGATTTAACCTAGGGGGAGAGCGCTATCTTCTTAGGTTGATTATAGTTGATAAAGGGGAGAATTAATTTAGGGGGAATATTTATTTTATGCATTTAATATTCTTGTTATTCCCTATGCGTTTGATAGTTTGCTTAAGTGTGTAGGAATTCTTCTAAATGGAAACTTTCATCATCGGCAAATATATTGATCCTTGGGTTGTTTGAGACGAGATTTGTATTTTTATTTTGGGTGGGATTTATTTTAGGTCTAGTAGAGCTTGACGGCCCTTTAGGATTTTTGTTGGTTTTTATCCCGGAATAGCCAAAGGGAGAGATTTGTAAGGACACAAATTTCCAATTGAGTCCTTTGTTGTTTTGGCTCAATTCCAGACAAAAACGTTTGAGTCATAGGATAGAATACTTGACTATCCTTTAAGCATATGACATGCAAGAGCTGAAGACGTAGCGACCAAGACTTATAAAGTTTCATCAATTTTTCAAGTGTTATGTTTCTACGTCATCAACATCATATTCCATAGTCTCCAAAAGGTATGAATGCATTTCTATATAAATATAGGGAGACCTGGAATAAATTTTATATTGGGTGTAATTTTATTTTAAACTAAAGTTTATTTTCAGAAAGTTTCTTTAAAACTTTAAAATAAAGTTTCTAGGCTAAAATGGAATTTTTAAGTTTTTTGTCTCTTCGTTCGAAATTGTCATTCGAACGAGTTTTTCGTTGGAACGAGATTTTTGTTCGAATGAGGTTTGCCAACGACTTGCCACTATAACCTCATTAGATAGTTTGTTCGAACGAAATGTTGTTAGAACGAAAATGTCGTTCGAACGAGATTTCAGCAGGAACATTTTTTGGCAGTATTTTGGCACTTTCCCACTACTTTGTCCCACTATTCTTTCACAGAATTTAATGACTCCGGGAACAGAATTTTTCTAAGAACGTTTTCCATCTACTAGAGAGTGTTTGAGATCTTAATTCTTTCATAAAATGTTCCCTTGGTGTTTTTTATCCAAATTGATATATTCAAAGAACAAAACCAAGTATACACCCAATAAACAATGTTTTAATCCAAGTTTCTATCTATATATATATACTTCTTGCTTGGAGAGTTTGTTTTGGCACCGGATTCATCTCTACCGTAAAAGAGAGTTTGGGTTTTCTTCTACATCCCACAAAGAAGAAGCTTATTTGCATTGACTTACCCACCTGGAGAAAGGCTCCTTGTTCGGGTGGCGGTGACCGAAAAGGTCCTATCGATGGATTCCGAGACCGCGGTGGAGCTCCGTGGTTATTCTCTAGGAAGAGGTGTATACAAGAAGAAGTGTCGGGGCTTGGACGGAGTCAAGTCTAGTGTTGTAAGTCTTACTGTCTTGTATTTGTAAAACCGTACTTAGTGGATTTGAGACTAGGGCCGTCCGAGATTTTTTTCCCGTTGTGGGTTTTTTCTCGTACATCGAGGCGTAATGGTTCATTGTTTATTTTATCTTTTTACCTAAGCTCATGCTTAGGTAACATAGGAATCCTCCGCATGCCATAAAGCACTCAAAAAGGCCCCAGGAGCCTCTACCTCAGTAGAATCATAGCCCGTGTTCCTGGACTCAAGTTCTTAGAGAGTAAAAGAGGAATCCTCACCAAAACCAACAACACTATCTGAGTGGGTGGTCTCAGAACTCTGCTCTGCCTCATCAGCTGCCTCAGTAGGCTCACTCATGGGATCCTAAAAATGAGAGCATAGAAATGATAAGTTATAGAAAGAGAAAGATAAACAATGAATCTCTTTACCCAAAAGTGAAACAAGGAACACAAAGCTTAGCCCAAACCTCAGAGGGGGTAAGTATGCACTGCTAAATTAGGAAGGCATGACGCGACTCTGAATGCTAACCTAACAGAGAATAGGCAAAGATAACATCAATGTAATTTTTTTATTTGAGTTAGAAATGAAAATTTCTAAGAAATAGCTAAAAGTAAATCAGGTATGACAGTTTAATACCTCGGGAGTGCGCCGTATAACACTCTCAACATGTTTCGCAAAACTAGGAACAACCGCCTCATTAACCTGAAAATAAGAAAATAGGGTATGAGGGCGTGGATACTTGCACAGTAAAAGCAAGAAGAAAGGGGGAAGTAGAAAAGATAGTAAGGTATGACAGTATAGTACCTCTCTCATAGAGGCTTCCCCAAGATGTTCCACAACTTTTGAAACAACCGCAACACTAGTTGTAGAGGGGTATCTCTAGGAACAACACCTCATGGGCAAGGTAGTCCATCTCGAGTTATACCTTATGTCAAACTTAGTGTAAAAAGGTAACTTATGGTGAGGGGTCCACTTCGAGTGGCCCTTCATCCAAGACCAGTGCAATAACATTTTAGGGCCGTGGGGGTCCACCACCGATAGGCCCTCGGCCAAGGATGAGAACATCAACAGCTTTTTGGCGAGGGAGTCCACCACGAGTGGCCCCTCGACCAAGAGTAATGAAAACTGTAACAGTTGGTTATTAGGGAGACCACCACGAGTGGACCCTCAACCATAATTAATGAAAAGAAATTTATGGCGAGGGAGTGCAAGACAAATGACCTCTCTTCCAAAGAAGTGATATAGAGATGAGGGGGTTCACCTCACGCGACCCATCTTGCACTACATAAACCAACAATGAGGTAAAAGGTATCAGGGTGAGGGGACTTACCTTGAGTGCCCCCTCTGCCGAAAAGCACATGATACAGAAAAATGACTGAGGACGAGGAGGTTCACCATGAGTGGCCCCTCGTCCCAAGAATTATTTACCATTTAACATATAAAGTACTAATATTTATTTTCATGCACAAGTATCGTAGATGAGCAAGAAGATCTCAAACAGGCTAGTTGGGATCTCCTGTAAATTTTGTCTTGGTGTAAAAGTGACACGGTTTGTTAAGAAAGCTCAACCATTTTGCACTTTAAGATAGAGAGAATACTAGTAAAGGGACCCTAGGATCCACTCAAGCCCTTACACAACCCACACTTAGTTATAACTGAAGTGAGTAGCTAATGGCTACTTACAAGAAAAACACTTTTTGCAGATTTTAGAGAGGGTGGCCCTTAAGGTCACTCTCAAGTTTACAAAGTTTGTATAACAAGTTACCGTTTAAAAAGATATTTAAAAAATCATTTGTTTTTTTACCATTAGGATATATATTTGTTTTTGAATTTGGTTTACACCAGGTATCATCTCTCAGAGGGGACAGGCGGCTGAAGACTACGTAAGGACAAAAGGTACATTACATACCTTGTCCCTCAAGTTGCCTATCATTTTTGGCGCCTCAAAAGGCCCAAACTAGCCTTAGTATTCACTTATAAATAGGACCATTCGTAAGGTCAAATTAGACATCAGAATCTCGAGGTTAAGTCATTACTCTCTCAAAATCACACAAAGACTAGTATTCTTTCCTTGCTCTCTTTCGATGTGCTAAGTGCTTGTTTCTTTGCTCCCACCATTATAGCCATCATTCTTAGAGGTTCTTCTCTTCAAGTTATGATTATTGCTTGGGAAATTCATCTTCTTGCAAGACGGGGTTATAATAATCACTCCATTTATTACTAGAAGAGGAAGGTTTTACTAGAAGCTGCTCTTGAGACTTTGAGGATCTTGAGGAGAGAGTCCATAAGATTGGGTCATGCCTCACCTGTTCTAGTTTCTTCTCAAACCCCACTCACACTACCCTCCTATATTTGGCCACTCTATTGGGGAGGTATCCATATTACCATGCACAAAGAAGGTTATAACGTTTCTAACAGTTGATTTTTAAAGATACTCTGGTTGGTAATGGAGTTCAAAGCGACCAAACCACATAACAAAAGGTGGTGGTAACTGGAGCTAGAGCACATGCTCCTTAAGCAGGACATACTAGCGCGATAGCAGGAATGCTACTAGAAAGTATGAATTTGATAAACATGTTTTTTTTTAATTTTTGAAGCAAAATAATGTTGATATGGTGAGTTTGAGCTTGTCATGCATGACACCGACGATAACCGCTATCGGAGGAGTAATCACTGCAACAGCAGCAACCAAAGAAGTGGCTCCGCTGCAGAAGGTGGTAGTAGAGCAAGTGGCAGCGCCTGCAAGTTCCCTAGCATTTAAAAAAGTTGGCTTGGAGGAGTCTCCCTCCAAATATGTTACTATTGAGGAAGTGAATAAGTTACTTTCCTCTTAGAGGAAATCCTCTCATTTGTATAATGAGCTACAAAATCCCTCCTCTGAAAGTATCAATGATAAGCCCTACCCTAAGGGGTATTTTCCATTGAAGTTCATAAAATTTAATGGAAAAGGAGAAAAACCTCGAGAGCATATAAAGAGGTTTGTGGAATATTTGGGTGTGCATGGCAATGATAAGGACTTGAAGCTGAGGGAGTACTCCAAAATTCTCATTAGAATGACATATACGTGATATTTCCACCTTTCACCCAATAGAATTTCCATATGGGAGGAGATGCACATGCAGTTTCTCCAATTTTTTTTCATGGTGGAAGATGAGTTTACATTGAGGCACCTTACCTAGGACGTGTAAAAGTTCAGTGAGGGACTAATGCAGTACATCAAATGTTTTCGCGAGAGAGCGTTGGATGTTCATACAGACGTGGCTAAAGAGAGGTTGGTACATATCTGTGTAGAAGGACTCTTAGAATAATATAAGCTCCATCTGGTCAATAAAATTAGAGATGGGACATTCAGAGAATTTACTAGCGCAGCTAGTAATATTGCCATGATCATATAGCCCAGATAGTCAAATTGGATGACGCAAGTGCCTTTGACCTCATGAAGGTTCCAGATCTCTAGGAGCAAAGCTGTTAACTATGTGGATGGGAACTTAAAGGATAATAAATGAGGTCTAGGCTTCAAGGGAGGTAGACTAGAAAGAAAGAGGAAGTTTGAAGATAACATCCCACCACCGCTACTTGCAGCGTGGCAGGGGCCATGGGATGTTATCACACTTTAGTGCGAGAGGTGGTTGCAGGTTCACCCCACTCCAATGGGAAAATTCCAACAAAAGCAGATAAAGCAAATGCCAAATATTGTGAGATGAACCAGAGAGTGTAACACACTACCAAAGATTTTTTCTACCTATGGAGGATCATTTCCGAGCAGTGGCCAATTGTACTTTGCAGATACCCCCCATAGATGTCAATGAGAACCCACTTCTAGCACATCATTATGGCACTGCCATTATGGTGGTAGCATATGATGAACAAGCAGCTCGAGACCTAAAGTAATGAAGAGATAGCGAGAAGTTATGTGAAGAGATGGAAGGGCTGGTACTTAATAGTGAACATAAAGTTGAAAATGAGATGATGCGTTAAGAATGGTTTTTTAACCCTGATCAAGAAGAAGTGTAATAAGAGGGGGTTGAGCAAGTGAGATGTCCAAAGCAAAGCAGGTGTGATCCTTGCTCTAGAGGAAGGAGGAACATCTGAGGCAAAATATGTCTGCAATGCTCAAACTTATGAGGTAGACTTGGACTCCGAGTGAGAAGCCATAACAAAGAGTCCCAAGTTCAAATGTTTTTTCGACTAGATAGGGGTGAAGTATGACACCTAGGTGGTCATTACAAGAAATATTCTAGAATTGGTGTTGCAACAAGGGGACCCCATGCTAAATTGGCAGGTACCCATTGGGCGAGTGATCAAAAGATACTATTTTGAGGTGGTCTTTTCTAAGGCAGATAGACAAGTACCATATTTTCATAACTTCCCACTCTATATGACGGATTTTATCATTGGGATTTCTTTCCCCAGGGCATTGATGGATGGAGGAGCGTCCCTCAACATCATGCCAATCGAAACGCTATGTGAGATAGGGATGTCTCAAGACAAGATAATACCTACACCACTGATCATTTCGGGGTTTGACAGCATAGGCAAGTAGTCACTCGATTACGTGAATGTGGGTATCAAGATGGAGAACTTCACTTCCCATATTAAATTTCAAGTCATTAATGCATACACAAGCTACCAACTGTTCATAGGGCGAGTGTGGATGCACACTCATGGCACAATACCCTCCACATATCATCAATGTGCCAAAGCTAATGTTTGAGGTACCGGGATTATAATCAAATCAACTTAAAAGCCATTTTCTTTTGAGGAAGATCATCTGGTAAATGCGTCATTCTATACTGAGCTTAACAAAGAGAGAAAAAGCTCAGAGCAAAAATTAGAGGGGATACAAGTAGTTGGAGGAGGTGCCCAACAAAGTATGTCTGTTCATGATCGCTTAGAATAAAGAGTGATCCCCCAGATGGAAAAAGGAAAGAGGAAGGTAGAGGAGGTAACTAAGCCCCCTCAAAAATGTAAAAAAGGTCATCTTTCCTGATGGAAAAGTTATATATCGCTTATAATGGTCTGTACGGGCGACATTCTGGGATGAGAGCATCGACCCGACAATATAGTGTTTTATGGTAGATGAATCACATATTATTGATTATGTAGAGGAACTCAAGGAGGCGTCTTAATGCATGCAAGATGGTCTCAGAGAGAAGCTATAAGGGCTGTAAGAGGTAAACCTGGCTTTAGAAGGGGGAGAGCGTAGACCGAATTTAATTTCCAAAGGGTTAGCCCCAAAGCAAAGGGAGGAGATAATTTCTTCGCTACAAAAATTCACTGATGTGTTTGCTTGAAAGTACACGAAGATGCTAGAGAAAGATCCGGAGGTGATCTCCGATCAACTGAATGTCTTTTCCAATGCTCTACCAGTGAGGCAACCTACCCGTATTTATAAATAAGAGCTAGACCTTAAGATAAAGGCAGATGTGGAAAATCTACTAGCAGTAGGATTCATCAAACCCATCCAGCATCCAATCTCGCTTTCCAACATGTACCGGTGGTAAAGAAAGACAAGAGTCAAATAGGAATTTGCGTGGACTTTTATGATTTGAACATGGATTTCCCAAAGGATGAATTCCCATTGCCCAATATTGAAAGCTTAGTTGACGCTACCACGGGTCATAAAATGTATAGTTTTATGGACAGGTTTATTTGCTACAATATGATCAGAATGGATCCAGCTAATGCGAAAAAGACTTCCTTTTGCAAACCATTAGGAAATTTTCACTACACGATCATGCCATTCGGGATGAAGAATGTGGGTGCTACATACCAACGTACTATGATGGGAATATTTCATGACATATTAGAGTTCTATGTGGATGACTTGGTGGTGAAGTCAAAGAAAGAAAACAAGTATACCCAAGACCTAAAGCGGGTGTTTGAAAGGTGCCGCAGGTATAAGATGAGAATGAACCCTTCAAAATGTGCTTTTGGAAGAATAGTTGGAAAGTTACTGGGTTTTGTAGTGAATCGGCAGGGGGTGCAAGTAGACGAGGAGAAAAATAAGGTGATTCTACTGATGCCTAGGAGAGGTTTCTTTCATAAGAAGGTTTATACTAGCAATAGTAGAGGTGAGTGACCCATTCGCTCTGCTGATGAAGGAAAAGTGAAATGGGTTTGGGGGATGCACAAAAGAAGGCCTTTGAGAAAATTAAAGATATATTAGCATCACCCTCAACTATGGTACTACCAGAGGTGGGTGCACCGCTTCTACTGTGCCTAACTTCGATGGATAGGTCCGTAGTTTCGTTGCTTTCCTAAGAAAGAGCAGGGGTAGAGAGGCCCGGTTTCTACTTGTCGTAAGTTATCTTAAGTATGTAATCTAGATACACCAATGTAGAGAGACACTGTCTGACCGTGGTGTTTATTTCTTATGAGATGAGGCATTACATGCTGGCATTTATAGTTCATATTGTCATGAAGTTTGATCATATCAAGTACCTCCTAGCGATGACTATTTTAGTAGGAAGAGCAACAAGGTGGTTCTTAATCTTCTCAGAGTATAATTTAAAGTGCATAGCCCCAAAGGCTGTTAAGAGCAGTCAGTAGTAGATTTACTGGCCCACTTCCCAAGCTAGAATTTTTGGCCTCCTAATATAGAATTTCCAGGGGAAACTTCCAGGGGTGACTCACTGAGAAATTGTAAGAATGGAAGGTGAAATTTAATGGATCTTGCACCTAGGGGATGGGTGAAGAAAATATTATTCTCTCAAATAGGAAGGATATGAACACCCTCTCCCTAAGACTTGATTTCAAATTTTCAAACAATGAGACTGAGTATGAAGCTCTTATTCTGGGATTATTGGAAGCATGGAGAAGAGGCATTAGAGTGCTATGTATACGAGGGGACCCTAACCTAGTAGTGAAATAAGTTAATGGGGAGTTAGATCTCAATCATGCCAACATAACACCATATACTTCCATTATCTAGAGATTGCTGAGTCATTTCTTAAAGATCACCATTGAGAGGCATGCCCGCATGATGAACAGACACCCATATACACTAGCCATTATAGCCCAGAAGTTGGAGATGGACGAGTCAAAAGCGACCATAATGTTACGGTGAAGAACAATGCCTACTGGGACACCCCGCCTAATTAAATACCGGGTGATCAATCCTTTATTAAATTAAAACATAATGTTAGGTGGATTCATTCTTAGCATCACTGTTGAAAACATTTAATATTTTTAGTCACCTAATAAATAATTAAGCTAAGTGTCAAAACATTTTCCCGTTTGATTATACCCGACTAATCCATTAATAAATTTCCATTTTTTAAAATATAAGCTACTCACATTCCACAAGAATAAAATAAATACGAACATGAGTCAAATACTGAAATAAATCGGACTGGATATAACATTCTTGTTCAAAGTCACAAACCAACAAACCATAATATCCCCAAGTGAAATAGAAATAAAATCCTGAACTGAACTGAGTACAATCTCTACTAAATGACAAGGAAAATGGCGTAACATTCCCTAAATGAAATATTTGAAAAGAGTGGAGAGAAATGATAGGAGCGTTTAAGTGCAAGGGCCGACAACTCCCACAACTGCTGCAGCTCGCTAAATGATCCACGCATCTAAGTCTGGTACCCCTGTGGATGGGCACCTGATAAATAATATATATATAGCAAAAGAAAAAAGAGTATCAAGAAATGGGTTAAAGGCCGAGTTGTAAAAATATTTGTTTTAGCAAGTATTTAAAACTACAATGGTGCAATTATTAAGTGCATGTTAGTTTCGAACTCTCACATGAGATTCTCACCTCTCCACTATTGTGCATGCCTAACGTACGTCTATCCTAACCTAGTTATCCATAATGTTCCTAACTAGATCATAGACTTAAACTTCTAAATATATCTCAAAGGAGTAACCTGCATTGCCCATAAAATACGCTAATAATATTCCTTTATGCCAATTTACCGTATTTCACTTTCACTGTTTTGATGGAAATTCTTTTATCCACTGAAATTATTTTACTTACCAACATTTATAAATTTGATAATTTTACCCATTAGAATTATTCACAAGTATATTAATATATATATATATATACATACATATAGACACATAATATATATAAATCCTATGCCCCTTGGTTAGGATCACTTGACACAATGCATACTCTGCTATCATGTCCCCATGCATCGCTCACTGCGTAAAGGAAAATTGGTTCGGCGTCTCTCACGAACCATAAATCTCATAACACAAATATTGGAGGCGAGCATACTCACCAGCCAAATGGGTCACGCACATTCCTACACTCCCATTCAGCTGTCGAAACTATCCTATGTCTCAGATAGCACGTATCCAAGTTCATATGCTATGTGTACAAGTCAAATATCCCCCATTGGGTCACCTAGGATAAGACTATACACTGCCCGACAACCTCCTCCCGATTGCAAGCAGCGTAGGTATGCTATACACATAATAATAATAATAATAATAATAATAAAAAATAATAGGCACTCCCCCATCCTATTAAAGTCCAGGTATTTACCCAACCTATACATACATTTCTACACGTAGTATACTTCTCATTACTATTTATAATGTAATTAATTCGATTATCCACTCTCTCGAAATTTCCAAAGTTAATTCACCTATCCAAGCCTTAAGGTATCATCCTAGGAACGCTTCCCAAATGATTATGCACTAAGCTAATATCAGTAAATGGAAGTTTACCTCACTCAACTAACTGTGTAACATGATTTAGGGGAAAAATAGGGATTTTCAGAATTTTTCTGGAACTATCGTTCGAACCAGAACTGGTTTCGTTCGAATGAATTAGCATGTCGTTGGAACGACTATTCATCTCATTCGAACGAGATGTCGTCGTCTCCATTTTGCCACCTGCTGCATTTTTCCAATCTTTCTCAACTTAAAACCTCTATAGATTTGTCTCAAACTCCCAGTAATTACTTCCAATCAATAATTAAACATGTTAGGATAATATCTAACAAACTAGAATCATTTAATCATGCATAAACCTTAATAAATTCTGAAAATATCCAAAATTATTCAAACAAACCCTAGTTCTTCAAATTTCTAGATAAGAACTCAAAATCAGATTCGTCCATCATAAATAATTCATCAATTCGTGATTTACAACCTATTTACATGAAGGATTCATCCTAATTAGATATCAAATTTCAATTAATGTCCTTAGTTCTCTAATTTCATCAAAATTTATGAACCATAATTGAGTATTACATATCTCTACTAACATGAACATGATTGTTGCTACAATTTTGCAAAGATTAAACACTTGCCTCAATTTCGAAGGTTTGATCTCCTCGTAATGTTGGTATAGGTGTGTTCCTCGTCTCAGGATCTACACTTTGGTGGGATTTTTGGTGTGTGTTCTTGAGTTATGCACCAAGAACTCCTATGGGTTCTTCTTCCTTCCTCTGTGCCTTTCTCTTTTCTCTCTCATAGGTTTAGAACTGATAACTCCCCTCTAAACCACGTTCCTCTATATTTAATTTCCTAATTTTCGTTCATGATATTTCTCCAAAAATTCAAAGGATAAAAATACCCCTATAGAATGCTGGTTAGGCCTAAAAACATCCCGGAGTCCAAATAAAATATCCGGGTAGAGTTTTTTGACTATCTCAACCCTTCCAGACTCAACGGAGAGCTCGAAATTACCATATGAGTTAATTAAAAATAATTTACTTCGTTAACCCATTAAATTAGTCCCGAGACGACTCGTACTCGCGTCCTGACTTAATGTACCAAATTGTCGTATTTTCCACTCTCGATAATTTATAAAATTTTTATAATTCCATATTACGTAGTCACACTATTCGATAATTCTCAACAATAAGTATTAAGCACTCTAGTTAATATTTATTTTTAATCAGGATTAATTAATAATCAATTTTCTCACATTTTTAATTTAATTAATCCAACAATAATAATTAATCCCACAATTATTTAACATAGTAAAAATACGGGGTATTACATACTTCCCCCCTACTTACTGAATTTCGCCCCTAAATTTGAAAAGTAAACCATACCTGGTAAGAATAAGTCTGGATATTTCTCGCGCATATCCTCCTCTCGCTCCCAAGTAGACTCCTCTATATTATGATGCTCCCACTGAACCCGCATGAGTGGAATTACCTTTGACCTCAATTTCCTCTCACTACGATCTAGGATAGCCACATGTCTCTCCTCATAAGAACTGTCGGGCTGCAAGTCAATCTCCTCAATCTCAATGTGGGTGTGGGCCAACTCATCCCGAAGATACCGCCTCAATGATGAGATGTGGAGCACATCATGAAAAGCATTGTGGGGAAGTCTTTAGAAACCAGAGAAGGAATGAATGTCAGAACCGAAAAAATACCATCTACTCCAAGGGACTCTTTATTTTAAGAGCCCAACAATGCATGAAAATCATTGTGGGGATACAAACATCCCTCTTTACCATTTATTACAATGCGGGGTGGGGTGGGGGATACTATTGGCCCACCATGAGCACGGAGGCTTCTCGTTTATATCAGGGGTGCTTGAAGATCCAGACCTTATTTTATCAACCAACTGAGGCCAATTTGTAGAAGTGTTTGAAGATTAGAGGACATTCAATATAATATATCAGAGGGATAGAGAGTTGCCAACGGCCAGAGCAAATGAGATTAACGTCAAGAATAAAGTGGCCCACTTCTATCTAGTACAAAGGGAACTCTATAAGAAAGGATATAATTCGTTTTCTAAAAGGCCTGCCTAGGCTCCGCCTAGGCCCGCCTAGGCTTGAGGCTTGAGAGAAATGCACCGCCTACGCCTTATTCTTGGTAAAAGGCTTAAAGCACATTTTAAAAAAACAAAAACAAAGGATTAGTTGACAAATATTGGTTATGGAGCATGAATATGAGAAAGATGGCTACCAAACATATGGATATGTTTTCAAAATTCAAGGTATGTATTATTTTATTATATTACTAGCCTTAGAATAATTAAAATAATAAAAAAAGGAAAAATGCCTTTTTACGCCTAGGCTTCGCCTAGGCGCGCCTAGGTTCTAAGGCTTGAGGCTTGACCTCTATGCCTCGACCACGCCTCGCGCCTTTTAAAACCTTCGATATAATGAGAAAGCGCTAAAGTGTGTGGCGAAGAGAGACATAGAAAGTGTGCTGAAGGAGGCACATGAGCCCTCTCATATGGGAGGTGCCAAGTTATATGATCAACTGATGATGCTAGGGTACTACTGTACCATAATGGATGATGACTCTATCAGCTATGTGAAGAAGTAAAGGGCATGCCAAGTTCATGAGAACATGGTGCATGTCCCCTTAGTAAGTCTACAAAGCCTAGCAGCTTTTTACCCCTTCCACACTTGGGCTTTCGATTTGGTGGGAAAGATCATCCCAAACTCCCATGGCAACGCCTTTATCATTGTTGCCTCATAACTGTACACCAAATGGGAAGAGGCAATCCCTCAGAGGAGAGTGACTGCCCAAGTGGTGACCCAATTCATAAGGAAATATATCATATGCAGGTTTGGTATTTCGAAGGTGATTCTAACACATAATGGGAAGTAGTTTGTGTGATAGGAGATGGGATTCTTGACGGATAAGTACAAAATTATACACAATAGTTCAACTATCTCATACCCAAAGGGAAATAGCCAGGTAGAAGCTACGAACAAAACACTCATTAATATTTTGAAGAAGATGCTTGAGGACATGCCAGGATCTTGGGATGAAATGGTTTCGGTGGTGATTTGGGCTTACAGAACTTTGAAGAGGAATCCGATAGGGTTTACTTCATTTTCACTGGTCTACGGGACTGAAAATGTCCTACCAATAGAGCTAGAAGTACCCTGATCTAGGATTTCTATAAGTAATGACTTATACCATACCCTTGGCATGTGCACTTTGTGGCGTTGGATGAGCACATAGACAACGCCAAGGAAAATTTCAGGGTCTACACGCAACACCTATCCAGGGCTTATGAGAACTTGGTCAAGCCTAGGGAATTTCAAGTAGGAGACTTGGTTCTACGCGCATGCACTCACCATCTCTGAAGCATGGCAGGATCAAAATTCAAGACTAACTGGGAAGGCCCCTTCGTGGTGATAGGGGTGGGCAAGCCGGGTTACTACCAGTTGTCAAAACCTGAGAGTGACTTCCTTCAATCTATTAACTGTAAGTGTATGAAAATGTATTATGCCTAGTTTTTATTAAGCTCCATTTCTTCTGAAAGTTTGAATGTCCCACTCTAATACAAGAAAAGTTTTTTTTTTTTTGTAAATATTGTAGAGCAAAGTTTTGTAAACAATATACAATACAAAAAAAATGAATAGCAGGTATTTTGATCATTACTTGATAACTCGTGCATTATTTATTTACCTTCTTTATGAGGTGGGTGCACCAGATTAATGTTTTCCTTTTCCTAGAAAGTAAGAATAGTAATGCTATCTACTATACTATAATAGGTTCCATGACAAAAGGAAGTATCCTCATTATACTTGGGGGGTACATCCATCTCCTAGACAAAGTATAAGTGAGCAAAGTATTACAAACACAACCATTTGAGCATTCCCACAGACTAATATGATATAGATCTCCAAGTGATAACTTTTTTTTTACAGAAAGTATTTCTTATAGACTTATAACCTTGAGAACAAGTTATCACCTCTGTTCTCAAGAGTGTAAATTTTACTTGCTAGTTTATATTTAAATGTGAAAAAAAAGGTCTACCCCCTCTCTAAGATGGAGACTTTAAAAAAATTTCATGGATTGAAATTCTCAAGTTAAAGTTTGAAACGAGGATCCTGTAGACTAGGGGCAGTTTAGTAAAAAAAAGAAAGAAATAGTTATTATTTTTTTGCTTAGTTCCAGTTTTGTGATTGTTCTTTACGTATTTGGGAAGGAGAAGGAGGCTACCCTCCTCCAAGTTATTTCCTAGAAAAATGTATATACACCAAGTACCCCGCAGTTAGAGGGGCAACTTTAAAAAGATAACTTGTCCAACTCACATGAAAGTACCCCACAGTTAGAGGGACAACTCTAAAATGACACCTTTCTCAAATCATAGGAAATCACCCCATAGAACACAGGGCAACTCTAATTGGTAAAATACTCACAGTAAATAGAGCAAGTCATTATAAACAAATGCTAAAAGCACAACAGAGGCAAGGAATAAAAAGATATAATGGAAATAAACTAATAGTTTTATTAATGTTAAGTAGCTTTCTACATAGACAAGTGACAATGAAAAGTACACAAAAGAAAAGGAACCGCCTCTTGCACAAACTGTAGATAAAATAAAAAAGAGGCTCTCCCGCGAGTGCATGTCGCTGAAAGAAGGGACCGCCTCTTACACAAACTTATACTCTAGACTGGACATCCTATCCTCATCATCGACATCACCAGTCTCAAACTTAGCCAACTTGGCCTCTAGTATCTGAATTTCGCCTCGAATACGCTCAGCCTCAGTCTAGCGCTGCTAAACTTAAGTCTGTCTAAAAGCATGAAATCTCATCTTCTTACTAAAGGGTTCACTCATAAAGTGACGAACAACAGAGTCAAGTCAGTCTAACTGGAAGTGGTAGAACCAATGGAGGTCATGGAGATCCTATAGGATTAATGAAGTCCTTTTGGTAGTCAGATTAACTGGAGGAAGGGATAAGAAATCATGGAGGTGGCTAGCTAGGACCTTCAAGTTGTAGACCATAAGGTTATCGATATTGAGCACACTCTGGGACGTGAAAGTCTTAGGATGACGCTCAAGGATCAGCTCTAGTACGTCACACTCATAGGTTTTAAACCTCGCAGGTAGCTTCTCCTGCCATAAAGCTCTCATAAAAATCTCGAGCGCCTTAACCTCGATATCATCATATCCTATGTTTTGGGACTTAAACTTAGAAAGAGGGATGGAGGAATCCTCACTGGAACCAACTGCACCGTCCCAATTAGTGGCTTCGAAACTCTGCTCCTTATCATCATATGCCTTAGTAGGCTCACCCATCGGATCCTGAGAATAAAAAATATAGAAATGCTAAGTTAAAGAAGGAAAGATAAATAGCTTCGACAACCTTAATCAGAATAGAATACCTAGCTAAGAAATTACCCCAAAACCTATGGGGGGGTAAGTATGCAGCCATCGAAGTAGGATTGTCATCCAAGAGGCCCCATGCTAACCTAGTAAAGATAAAAAAAGTATAATATCAGTAAACACGTTCTTTAGTAACATATTAGAGAAAATCAAGTATGAAAGTTCAATACCCGAGGAGTGCTCAGCACAACACTCCCAACCAGTTTCACAGAAATAGGAACATCGGCCTCACTGACATGAAAACAAGGAAACAGGGGTGTGCGGTCCAGAAGCTTGCACAATAAAAATAAGAATAAAAGAGGGAAAGAAGAAAGGAGGAAGAGGTATGACAGGTTAATACCTCCCTCATAGCTTCTACCCCAAGTTATCCCATAGCCATAAGGGCAGTCGCAACACTAACCTGAAAATAGGTAAGTGCTAATGAAAACTTGCACATAAAAAGCAAGTTGAAAAGAAACAATATATTAATTAAATACCTAGGTAGTCTCCTCTGGGATACTATCCAAGAGTTCCACATGTACAGGAACCGACACAATGCTAACCTAAAAACTAAGATACCATAAGAATGAGTTAAATTTCTATGCTTGTTATCCTTTTATTTTCTTCTATGCAACAACAATATTTATTAGATAGGACGCGCAAGTATGAATCAAAATCATGATATATAGATAAAAAAATGAAAGTAGGAAAATTGGACTTGACTCTCGAGTTTTAGTCTGAAATGCCTATGTTGATGTAAAAAATTAGATCATATCTAATTATTCAATCACAGATAAATAAATGAGACAAAGAATTTTTAAAGTGGTTCAGCCTTATAAGAATGGCCTACGTCCACTGTTATGTTATTGCTGATTGTTGGGAATTCTCGATTACAAGTTATCTCAAGAAATTCCGGTCCCTTTACAATGAGGATTGTACAATGTATTTATAGCCCTGGGGCTGTAATGTGAAAGGTTAATACATTAAATGATGTACATATGAAAGGGTGATACATTCATTGCTTCTTAAGCGTATGCGTCTGAATGATAAGCATTTAATGAACAGTCAGACTGTTGGTTATCTAGCTATTAATGCTTTGTTCGAGGTGCAGCTCGAACCGCCTAAGCTTCTCGGTGCTCAAGAGTTCCTCGGAGAGTTCTCGTTCCTCGGAGCGTATGAGTTCCTCGGGGAAACAGTGTTCCTCGTTGTAGTATGGTTCCTCGGAAGTGTTTGTTGTTGCCACGTAGACTGCCACGTGTCTTCACTTTATTGATCCATGTCAGCAGACTAAATTTGGTATCAACAGAAGCCCCCAATGTTTCATAGTTCGAAATTTGAGGAGTGTGGAACATCCTTTCTCAGAATATGATAGCTTTAAATAGTCCTCCTGATTTTTAGGAGTATTTCCCTTGTAATTATTTCTCTTTCCAAATTCGTAGAATCAGGCTTTTTGAATTTTCATAACCACCTCGATCTCTGCATAGTTTTTGTCCTTTATGATATAATAAAACCCGAACTTGTGTTTATTCATACTGTTGTCTCTTCTTCATACTCTATCTTGATTCTTATTGATTGTTGCTTTTTCTTTCTCTGCTAGCTTCTGGCCAGGATGGAATTATTATCTGCTCATGATACTGTGCTGCTGAGGCAATGCAATGAATACTTTAAGGCTGGTCATACAGACCTGAGTGGAGCACAAGTCGTCGACATCCTCGGCCAAGATGTTTCTGAACAAGCAGTTGATGCATACCAATATCTAAAGTGTTTTCTTGATCGAGCAGTGGCTAATAATGTGTCTTATTATGACATGATCGAGGATCTCCAAGGCATCCTCGAAGACCTTCAGCAACAATACAAAGAATCCACTGCCCTGTTGCATGAAGGGTATGAGAAGAAGTATCAGCAACTCAATGCTGACAAGGGGTACGAGAAGCGTTTTACTGGCTACGAGGTGAGGGAGAGAACTCTGAGGGGCAAAGTCGAGGAGTGAAGACAGATAGCTGAACTATTAGAGCAAGAAAACAACAATCTTTAAAGAGAGTTGTCACAGTTGAAGTCTGCAGCTTCTACTTCAAACGCCTTAATCCCAGTGAATGATGAGGGATTCTCATTCTTGGAGGTTGAGAATGCCAAATTGAGGGACGAATTGGATACCTTGAAGAGAACTGGTCCCTCCACATCTTCCCGTGGTCGAGCAAGATCTCCTCGGGGGCGAGAAAGAGCAGCTCGGATCCCTGTCGAGGAACAGAGGACTCAGTCTGCCTTAGAGAACCAGGCCTTCCAGTTAATGGCGAAGAACCAGGCGTTGGCTGAAATGTCAAAGAAGATTAGGGACCTGGAAGAGCAGCTTTCCACGCAGAAGTCTACCTTGGAGAATAAAGAGATCTTCATAAAAAATCTCCACGAGCAGCTGGAAAAACTAACATATCAATTCCACAAACAGCCCAAGGAGTTCTGGATGGCTGGATACAATGAAGCTCTCTATCACTTGGACGATCGTATCCAGAATGCCAATAATGAGGGCTACAAGTAAGGCTGGTTGAATGCCTTAGGTGTGCTGTAAATCGAACAGGGTCATTACCTGTGAGACTATCATGATCCTGGGCTGCTCGACCTACCCGTGCCACCATTCAAACTTGATATGAGTTGGATCCCTGCTCGAGCCATTCCTCGATGCTTGATTTTAAAATATCTCAACGACTACAATCTCCATTCAAATGTTGAAGTATCTCGTCCCGAGCACCTTCTAGATCGACCATCCGTGATGAATATCAGGATGTTAAAGGATCTCAACTTCATAAATTCTCCCCTGGCTTTAAATGATCCGCCTGCTGGCGAGGAACCTGTGTCAAAAGCAGAGGGGAAAAGACCAGTAGAGTAGGAATTTTGATGTAATAGTTAGTATACATTTTAATATCAATGTAACTTTAATTTCACTATCAATGTAATCTATTCTTTGATTTAATGAAATACTTTCATTTTTTTTCGCAATTTTAACTGCTATTGTCTTGTAAAACACTTTATATTTGTGCATGTGTATCTGATAAAAAGATAACAATATTGTGTAGTTTGCCGATCAACTTTTTGTCGAGTAGTTTGAACTTGTGATAATCATTTGGCAAAAATAATATTTTGTTTCTCGATCAACTTAGTAATAATTAAAAAGTTACGAGTATAAAAAATGTTGCTCGATCACTTTAGATTTTACTTGTCGACCAACTACAGTTAGTGGGTTTTTATCCCCGACGAGGCATAGTTGGTAGATTTTTCTCTTAAATGTTTCCGACCAACCAAGGTCGGTAAATTTTGATTGTCGACCAACTACAGTTTGTGGGTTTCTATCCCCGACCAGCCATAGTTAGTCTTTTTGAAATAATTTTACCTCCCGACCAACTCAAGTTGGCATTTTCGAGAATACATTTACTTCCTAACCGACATAAGTGGGCATTTTTAGGAATACTTTTATTTCTCGAGAAACATATAGTTTTATTTCCTTTAGGAATACAAATTTTACTTCCCGGAGGAATACATGTAGCTTTACTTCCAGGAGGAATATTGGTAGCTTTACTTTCCGGAGGAATATAGGTAGCTTTACTTCCCAGAGGAATATAGGTAGCTTTACTTCCCGGAGGAATATTGGTAGCTTTACTTCCCGGAGGAATATAGGTAGCTTTACTTCCTGGAGGAATATTGGTAGCTTTACTTCCCGGAGGAATATAGGTTTCTCGACCAACCTTAGTTGGCCTTTTCGAGAAAAAAATTGAGTAGCCTGAGCTTTGTCGAGTAGTGTGTAGCACTAGTATTCCCCAAAAAACTTTCAATAAAAAGAAAGAATTCGGCAGAATATCTTCATTTTATTCATCACTGATAATACTTGCGTAGGTGCTCTGCGTTCCATGCATTCTTAAACTCCTCCCCTTCTAGAGTTGCTATTCGGTAAGTTCCTGGTCGAACAACTTCTGTAACTCGGTATGGTCCATTCCAGTTTGCCTCCAGCTTATTGTGCTTTTGAATTACTTTCTTCAGCACATAGTCTCCTTCTTTCAGGTCGCACTTCTTCACTCTCTTGTTGTAGAACAAAACTGTTCGCTGTTGGTAAGCAGCATTTCTAATGACTGCTTCTTCTCTAACTTCCTCGAGCATGTTTAAATCCAATCTTCTCATTAAGTCACTGACAGGGGAGTTGAAATTTAGTACCCTGTGTGTTGGGAGGCCCAACTCGACAGGTATAACAGCTTCACTTCCAAACGCCAGCATATATGGTGATTCTCCCGTTGCTACTCGGGGAGTAGTTTGGTAAGCCCATAGTACTGACTATAACTCATGGATCCAATTTGCTTTTGCATCGTCCAGTCTTTTCTTCAAACCATTCAGTAGTGTTCTGTTTGTCACTTCAGTTTGTCCATTGCTTTGAGGATGGCCTAGTGCTGAGTGGATCTTTAACACATTTGATTGATGACAATAGGCAGCGAACTCCCCGTTATCGAATTATGTTCCATGGTCTGTGATGAAAGCATGAGGAAGACCATATCGACAAATGATGTTCTTCCAAATAAATTGGTACACCTTCTCGCACGTCATATCAATGAGACGCTCAGCTTCCACCCATTTGGTAAAATAATCCACTGCGACGATGAGGTATTTGAACCTTCCTTTGGTCGTTGGCAGTGGCCCTACCAAATCTATTTCCCACATGGCAAATGACCAAGGGGAAGTGATGGGTGTCAACAATTCCTGTGGAGTTCTTCGGATGGAGGAAAAGTGCTGGCACTTGTCACATTTCTTGGCACAGGCTACACAATCAACCCTCATCGTCGGCCAGTAATATCCTTGCGTCATCATCCTTTGCAAAAGCGTCCGACCTGCTACATGGGATCCACAGGACCCTTCATGGATCTCTTCAATCAAGTCTTTCACCTCGGAGGGATGTACGCATCTTTGCAAACCTGTCATAATTCCTCGTCTATATAAAACACCGTTAGTTAATACATACCGGGCAACTTTAAACTTCAATTTCTTGGCTGCGAGCTTGTCAATTGGTAATTATCCCTCCTCAATATATGCCCTGATGGGATCCATCCAATATGGTCCTAAATCAAGGGTGATAAAGTTCATCGCCAAATCTTCATCTATACTCCGACCAGCCAAAACTTCAATTGGGATTGTTCTTCGTAGCTCGGTACGAGTAGCTGATGCTAATCGAGCTAAGGCATCTGCTCTTGCATTCTCCATTCTTGGTATTCTGACCAGCTGAATTGCAGCAAATTCTGATACCAACTCCATCACTTTTGCATGGTATTTGATCATTAATTCTCCTTTGGCTGCATATATTCCCAACATTTGATTTACAATTAATTGAGAATCACTGAAGACAATAATTTGCTGCTCCCCCATAATTTTTGCCAAATTAAGACCTGCAATCATGGCCTCATACTCAGCTTCATTGTTGAAAGCTTTGAATTAGAAACGTAGGGCGTACTCTATGTCAACCTCATCCGGAGTGCTCAAAACTATCCCTGCCCCACTGCCTGTTGTGCAAGATGAGCCATCTACATATAGCCTCCATATAAGTAACTCGTCTTCAAACTTCTGATCTGACAGAGTTCCTCGGCAAAATATTTGTTGCTTCCTTTCATCTTCCCCTGATATTTCTCTCTCTTCATTGACCATCTTTTCTTGCCCTTTTACCAACCGGAGTTGGTCTGAGCTCGAATTTGATGATCCTGTAACATCCACTTGCCCTTTTACCAACCGGAGTTGGTCTGAGCTTGTGTTTGTTGATCCTGTAACATCCACAGGTTGATCAGCGAGTAACTTTTGCTCCTCGGGGGTATCAGGATAGGTGAAATCTGCTATAAAATTCGCAACAGCTTGCCCTTTAAGCGATGATCTATTGACCAGTACATCAATCTCCCTGATTTTTCTGGTTTATGAAGGGCTTATCTCAACGGCATGTCAGTATATACGACTATAGTATGGTCCTGGAAGTATGGCCTCATTCTCCTACTCGCCTCAATCAGCGCCAGTGCTAATTTTTTCAGACTTGGATATCTGATCTCTGCTCCTCGGAAGGCCTTACTTGTGTAATATATTGGTTTTTGTACTCCATTCTCCACTCTTATCAACGCCGAGCTAACTGCATTCTCCGATACCGCTAGGTACAAGTATAATTTTTCTCCCATCACCGACCTGGACAATAGTGGAGGTGCTCCCAAGTATTTCTTCAAGTCTTGAAAGCATTCTCACATTCATCATTCCACTCAAAAGTCTTTCGGAGTCTCTTGAAGAATGGGAGACATCGATCAGTTGCTCGTGATACAAATCTGTTGAGTGCTGCTACTTGTCCTGTAAGACTTTGCACCTCTTTCTTCGTCGTTGGAGATCTCATCCCTAATAGAGCTTTGATCTTTTTAGGATTTACTTCAATGCCTCGTTGGTTGACAATGTATTCGAGAAACATGCCTTCTCGTACTCCAAATATGCACTTCGTCGGGTTCAGCTTCATTTGATATTTATCTAGTTGATCAAAAGTCTGACTTAAGTCAACTAGATGATCAGCAGCTCTTTTGCTCTTCGTCAGCATATCGTCAACATAGACTTCCATATTGCAACTGATTTGTTCAGCAAAGACTTTGTTCATCAGGCTCTGATATGTCGCACCTGCATTTTTTAAACCAAAAGGCATAACATTATAACAATAAGTTCTCCTAGGGGTAATGAAAGAAGTACTCTCCCTGTCTTCAGGTTTCATTTTAATCTGATTGTAGCCAGAATAAGCATCCATGAAACTCAGCAGCTCGTGTCCCGAGGTAGCATCGACTAGTTGATCAATTCGGGGCAGTGGAAAGTGATCCTTTGGGCATGCTTTGTTGAGGTCGGTGAAGTCTACACACATCCTCCATTTGTTGTTCTTCTTCTTTACCATCACCACATTGGCTAACCAGTCTGGATATTTAACATCTTCAATAAAACAAGCCTTCTGGAGCTTCTCGACTTCCTCCTGTATAGCTTGATTCTTCTCGGGACTAAATACTCTTCTTCTCTGCTTTACAGGCTTAATCTCCTTATTCACATTGAGTTCGTGACATAAGAAATTTGGGTCTATCCCAGGCATATCTTCATGACTCCACGCAAAAGTTTGTTTTCTGCTTCTTAGGAAAGTTATCAATTCCTGTTTTAGTGAGGCTTCCAACGATGAACCTACTTGAGTAATTCGCTCAGGGTGCTCGTCGTCTAGAATGATGTTTTCAGTAGCTTCCACCACTTGACCCTTCACGAGTTGCGACTCATCTCTAGGATCTAATGTTTCAATTTCTGCCCCTTCTTCCACTTGATAAGTAGTAGTCTTTTTCCTTGATTCCTCCAGTTCCTCTTGCTCGGCGGATGAATAATAGCATTCCTGAGCTACTTTCTGGTCACCTTTCACAACTCCTACTCCAAAATTTGTTGGAAAATTCAGGCATTGATGCACCGTAGATGGTACAGCCTCGAACTTCTTCAATCCTACTCTTCCCATGATGATATTGTATGATGATTGAACATTCTTATCCATCACGAAGAAGCGTATTCTTTCTGTTCGATAGGCAGGCCACGTACCAATGAATATATCCAACTTGATCGTCCCAAGTGGAAATACTTTCTCGTCGATAAAACCGATGAGGGGTCTATGATAAGGCTCCAATTAAGATAGCTTTAGATTTAAACTATCGAAGCACGAGTAGAACATGATGTCTGTCGAGCTACCATTGTCGACCAGTACTCTTGAAATTATAACCTCCTTCATTCTCAACTTGATCACCAATGGGTCATCATGAGGATATAGAACACTTGCAAGGTCATTCTTTGAGAAACCAATGACTAACTTCTCTTTGTTCACCTTTCTCGGGCGATCCTCCTCAGCGAGATTTATTCCTTGAATGTACAAGCAAGCTTGAGCCTCACAGAGGTAAGCTTTTCTCTCGGCAGTAAGGTCTCCTCCTCCTGCATCTCCACCTGTTATAACATTACAGTCAAATGACCCAAAGCGTATTGAAAATACCTCTCGTTCTGGTTGCCTTGGTCTCTTGGGAAGATCGGGGTCATCCTCGGGATCAACTTCATGGTTTCTCTTCTTGTTCTCCTCTGCTCGACGAGGAGATCTAGACCTCTCTCTTGTTCGTTCGTTGTTCCTTCTTTCATTTCCATGATCAACATACTTTGATAGCTTTCCTCGTCTGATGAGTGTTTCAATCTCATTCTGAAGAGCTATGCAATTTTTGGTCATATGGCCATGATCTTTATGAAACTCGCAATACTTCGCCTTATTCCTCTTGTCAGGGTCTGCCTTCATTTTATCTGGCCAGTTTAGTTCCTCGTTGTTCTTGATTTCCTCTAGAACATGGTTGATATCCTTATTCAAAGGAGTATAATTATCATATTTCTTCATCACGTCCCATACCGACCTATTTTTTGAATGTTTGCCATTACCATTGCTCTTATGCTCTTTCTTCTTAGCTTTATCGCCTTCCAACTTGGTTTCTTTGGCATCCATATTCTTCTTCGCAGCCATAGCCTCCTCGGTATTCATAATCTTGGACGCCTTTCCCATCAGGTCTGACATGGCTCTAGGTGGATCTTTGGCCAAAGTGTAGTACAACTTGTTGGGCAGTAGTCCACTCATCAAAGCAGTAATCGCTGTCTTCTCCTCGTAATCAATAACTTCAAGTTTCTCGTTATTAAAATGAGTTATATAATCTCTGGTACTCTCACCAGCCTTTTGTTTAACACTTAACAAATGTACTACTCGTTTAACTGGCTTTGCCCCAAAACAGAAATTCCCAATAAAGAACGCGGCCAGTTGAAGAAAAGTTGAAATCTCACCCCGAGGAAGATTATTATACCATATTTGAGCAGATCCGGTAAGAGTTCCCGAGAATGCTCTGCATCTCATCTCATCTGGAACAGCATAGATATCGGCTGCAGCCTGGTATTGTTCTATATGAAGGACAGGGTCTGTCTTTCCATCATATTTAGGTGTCACAATAGGTGCTTTGAACTTTGATGGTGTTGGAAAATCTACAATAGTCTGGACAAAAGTTGTTCCTCGAACAAAGGTTCATTGTAGGGGGTTCTTAGCTTTAACCATTTCCCCCAATCTATCCTCCAGCCTTTGAATAGAGCCTTTCCATGCATCATTTCCTTCCTCGGGCCTGTTGGTTAGAGCAACTGATCGCGTTGATGTGGCTTCCTGGGATCTCTCTTGATGAGCAGCTGGTCGCAACTGGGCAGATCCTTCCCTAAGTCTGATGGTCATCGAAAACTCCTCGATGGGGCTCTAGGAGGGCTTTTGCTCCTCCTAGGACCTAATCGATCGAAAGGTGATACTCTGCTTAATCTTTCTAGCGCACTGGCCCTTTCTAGGGAGAGAGTGATACGTTGTTCAGTATCTGTGGCTCGCACTGACGAAGTTCATCCAGGTTGATAAGAAAAATCTTCAGACTCCTCATTGCGATATGAATTGGTACGCCTAGTACGCGAAGAAGGCGCACGGGTATTTATTTGAATACTTCGTGGTCTTGAATGGGTTGATGCACCGCCATGGAGGGTTTGTATGAGTTGACGCATAGTTTCTTGCATGACGGTCTGGATATGAGCCAGATTTGTCATTATTCCAGCCAGATCTGGAATATTTGGAGGAGCAGATGGATTTGGAGGGCTTCCAGCGTTTCGATTGCTAGATTCTGGAATATCAGCCATTTGTGATGCATTGTTTTTGATGGAAAATGATATTTCCAGTCGTTTCCCACAGACGGCGCCAATCTGTTGATGTAAAAAATTAGATCATATCTAATTATTCAATCACAGATAAATAAATGAGACAAAGAATTTTTAAAGTGGTTCAGCCTTATAAGAATGGCCTACGTCCACTGTTATGTTATTGCTGATTGTTGGGAATTCTCGATTACAAGTTATCTCAAGAAATTCCGGTCCCTTTACAATGAGGATTGTACAATGTATTTATAGCCCTGGGGCTGTAATGTGAAAGGGTAATACATTAAATGATGTACATATGAAAGGATGATACATTCATTGCTTCTTAAGCGTATGCGTCTGAATGATAAGCATTTAATGAACAGTCAGACTGTTGGTTATCCAGCTATAAATGCTTTTTTCAAGGTGCAGCTCGGACCGCCTGAGTTGCTCGGACCGCCTAAGCTGCTCGGTGCTCAAGAGTTCCTCGGAGAGTTCTCATTCCTCGGAGCGTATGAGTTCCTCGGGGAAACAGTGTTCCTCGTTGTATTATGGTTCCTCGAAGCGTGTGAGTTCCTAGGAAGTGTTTGTTGTTACCACGTAGACTGCCACGTGTCTTCACTTTATTGATCCATGTCAGCAGAGTAAATTTGGTATCAATAGCCTACATAGTCTATGAATGCATCAAAGTCCATATCGTTCTCATGCGACACAAGGTGGGGTTTATTCCATATATTCAAACGGAAATTTATTATACGTGTGTATGTTGAAAAGATATTTTAGTTTTGAGAAAACATGGTGAATAATTTTGTGGAATTTATAAGCGTAACCTTATTTTTCTTTGTTTTGTTTTTCTTATTGAAAATAAAGTATGTACAATATAATTAATAAAGGATGAAATGTTAACGTGTATGATTTAAAGTAATATCTAAATTGAGAATTTATATAACTAATGCGAAAATGGAGAAATTTAAAGAGAGAAGGATGTTTGGGCCCTTTTTGGAGACTTGAGGCTTGATCTTGATCCTTGATGATCTACCTTGCAAATTGAGATGAATGTTGGATGAGAGAGAAGAATATTTTTACTAAATTGAGGATGAAAATGATGGGAATGAAAGATAGAAAGGAATTTCACATAAGGAAACTTCGCTGATTCCATAAGAATTTTGCTGAGAGAACTGATTATGATGGATTTGAGGTGTGTCTTAGAAGTGAGTTTGTGCCATCTTTATATAGGGTATGGTGGCTACCGATCGAAATATCCCTCATCCTGCTAATCAGTAGGTAACCCTAGACCCACTACTGATTGGTAGAGAAATGGACCTACCAATCAATAGTCTCATGCAGATTTTTCTGGAAAATGGTCGTAGAATGTAATCTGTAAATCCAAACCGTGCACGGGGTATACCATTAGAAAGTTAATTCAGAGACCTTAAAGATTACTTTTGGTCGCTTTCATGTTTGGGTGTTGACTTTGGGTCAAATGGGGTTCAAAAGCGCCTATTGGTCCTTTGGATGGGAGATCGTCGAACGGTAATGGATCGTTCGTCCAAATTATAAGTCAGAATCACACACGGGGTAGATCGTTGGAAATTTTATGCGAGGTAATTCAATGTTCTAATGAGCTTCACTTGGTTCGGAGAGTTGGATTTGGTCAATCGGGGCTCGGAAGTGCTCGGTGACCTTTCTAAGTAAAATGGATCATTCGTCCGTACCGTAAGACTGATTCGCGCACAGGGTGGACCGTTGGAAAGGGTATTCAATTAACTTCGATTATACATTCAGTCTTATTTGAGATAAAGAGTTTACCTTAGTCAAAAGAAGCCCGAGAGTGCCTGGTGGCTTCGAATCAGTTTTTGGGGACAAATGGATCGTTCGTCCTAGCAGTTATGCCATTTCACGCACATGGTAGCCCTTTGGAAAGGGGTTTTAGTTCCCTTCAAGTATCAATTAATCTTTTATTCTGATTATGGAGTTGATTGGGATCAAATCATGGATTAGGAGCGTTCGACGACCTCCAGATCAATTTTCGATAGAAAAATGTTCCATTCGTTCGAATTGTTATACCGATTCGTGCACGGGGTAGATCGTTGGAAAGGGGATTCAGATCAATTTGAAGATTCATTGAGATTTTTCTATGACGATAGAGTTGATTAGAGTCAAATGCGGCCCGAGAGCACCTGATGACCTCTAGATAGGTACTCGGAGTATGACTTAGCGTTTGTAGTGAAATAGGGAGGTGCTAGGGGCTTAAGGAGAGAATTGGGGGGGGGGTATTAGAATGTGATGTCTATAGAGCCCCTCTACGAGTGAGCTTGGAACAAGTGAAAGACGTTGAATAGACACCACATAATGTTTTGGGAAAAAGGTCGATATTGCAGACCTAAAAGGATGAGGATGACTAATTCTGCGGGTCGAGGCTGTCTCTAATGACCTAAGGTAATGCTGGGGATGGCCGATTATGGGGACCGTGGTCAATTATGAGGACCTAAGATGGGAGCGACCAATTTTGAGGGTCAAGGTCAATTCTGAGGACCTTAAGGTGGGAGAGATCGATTATGAGGGTTTAGGTCAATTCTGCGGACCTTTTGTGTGAGTGACCAATTATGAGGGTCGATTTCAATTCTGAGGACCTTAAGTCGGAGCGACCAATTCTAAGGACCTTAAGTAGGAGCAACCAATTATGAGTGCCGAGGTTAATTCTGAGGACCTTAGGTAGGAGCAACCAATTCTGAGGGTCGAGGTCAATTCTGAGGACCTAAAGTTGGAGCGACCAATTCTAAGGGTCGAGGTCAATTTTGAGGACCTTAAGTAGGAGCGACCAATTATGAGGGCCGAGGTTAATTTCGAGGACCTTAAGTTGGAGAGACCAATTTTGAGGGCCGAGATAAATTCTGAGGACCTTAAGTAGGAGCGACCAATTTTGAGGACTGAGGTAAATTATGAAGACATTCTAATCCCCCCTCTCTCTCTCTCTATGTCTCGCCCTCCCCACCCTACCGGCTTCCTCATCGTTTCTCATCCTCATCGTTTCTCCGCGTCGCTGCTACTGCTCCCACGCTACCGGCTTCATCATCCTAAGGTATTACATCTCTCTCTCTCTCTCTCTCTCTATATATATATATATATATATATATATATATATATATGTCAGTTGCGATTTAGGGGTATGATTTCAGGGGGTGCGATTTAGGGGTACGACCGCGTAGTCCCCCTCGCACGGGACCAATATAACTTGTAGGAACTGACCGTGTAGTCCCCGGTCTTCCGGTTTGAGAGTATGCCGATAATTTTCCAAAATCACACTGACTTAAAAACAAGCCGTTAAAGGGTGAAAACCCAAACCATCCCCCAAACGACCCCGTAGGAGGCACGAACACCTCGCACGGGACCAATGTAACTTGTAGGAACTGACCGCGTAGTCCCGGGTCTCCCGGTTTGAGAGTATGACGATAATTTGCAAACATCACACTTTATTGAAAACAGGTCGTTAAAGGGTGAAAACCCAAACCAGCCACCAAACGACCCCGTAGGAGGCACGAACACCTCGCACGGGACCAATGTAACTATAGGAACTGACGGCGTAGTCCCGAGTCTCCCGATTTGAGAGTATGATGATAATTTGCAAAAATACACTTTGACTTGAAAACAGGCCGTTAAAGGGTGAAAACCCAAACCAACCACCAAACGACCCCATAGGAGGCACGAACACCTCGTACGGGACCAATGTAACATGTAGGAACTGACCGTGTAGTCCCGGGTGTCCCGGTTTGAGAGTATGACGATAATTTGTAAAAATAACACTTAGACTTGAAAACAGGCCGTTAAAGGGTGAAAACCCAAACCAGCCCCCAAACGACCCCGTAGGAGGCACGAACACCTCGCACGGGACATATGTAACTTGTAGGAACTGATCGCGTAGTCCCAGGTCTCTCGGTTTGAGAGTATGATGATAATTTGCAAAAATCACACTTTGACTTGAAACAAGCCGTTAAAGGGTGAAAACCCAAACCAACCACCAAACGACCCCGTAGGAGGCACGAACACCTCGCACAGGACCAATGTAACATGTAGGAACTGACCGCGTAGTCCCGGGTCTCCCGGTTTGAGAGTATGATGATAATTTGCAAAAATAACACTTAGACTTGAAAGCAGGCCGTTAAAGGGTGAAAACCCAAACCAGCCCCCAAACGACCCCGTAGGAGGCACGAACACCTCGCACGGGACCAATGTAACTTGTAGGAACTGACCGCATAGTCCCGGGTCTCCCGATTTGAGAGTATGACCATAATTTGAAAAAAATACACTTTGACTTAAAAATAATCCGTTAAAGGGTGAAAACCCAAACCAGCCACCAAACGACCTCGTAGGAGGCACGAAAACCTTGCACGGGACCAATGTAACTTGTACGAACTGACCGCGTAGTCCCGGGTCTCCCGGTTTGATAGTATGATGATAATTTGCAAAAATCACACTTAGACTTGAAAATAGGCCGTTAAAGGGTGAAAACCCAAACCAGCCCCCAAACGACCTCGTAAGAGGCACGAACACCTCGCACGGGACTAATGTAAGTTGTAGGAACTGACCGCGTAGTCCCGAGTCTCCCGGTTTGAGAGTATGATGATAATTTGCTAAAATCAACACTTAAACTTAAAAACAGGTCGTTAAAGAGTAAAAACCCAAACCATCCCCCAAACGGACCCGTAAGAGTCACGAACACCTCGCACGGGACCAATGTAACTTGTACGAACTGACCGCGTAGTCCCGGATCTCCCATTTTGAGAATATGACAATAATTTTCAAAAATCAACACTTAAACTTAAAAACAGTGCGTTAAAGGGTCAAAACTCAAACCAACCCTTAAAGAGGCCGTTGAGAATATAATAATAATTATGACTCGTATATGCAATTTTTCTGCTTGAATACGATTTTTTTTAAAAATGACTTGGTTACTAATATCGTATCTTTTTGTGTCTTATTTTTTTTTGTAGGATGACATTTGATCGCCAACTTTTATCCACTTGGAACGCACGAAGAAATCAATGCTTTACAACAAGGGGATTATTTATTTAGTGTCGTTAATATTCAGGATTCTATTTTTTGTGTTATGGCCGAGCAGGCTTTAGTAGTTTTATTGTTTACTTTTATGGCCGAACTGGCTATAGTAGGTTATTGTCGACTTTTATGGCCGTGTGGGCTTTATATGGGCAGATTTTATGTTAGCAGGTTTTGGAATGCTAAAAAAATAGAGGAAACTCTGCCGAATTTGTTTTTGATCTGGGAACTATTAGCTCTTGTATTTTTTTTAAGTTTGTATTCACATTAGTTTATCAATAACATGCGATATTCATAATTTGTGAATTTTCTTGATTTTTTTTTGCAAATAATAAATATTTATCATATCAGATTTGGAATTTGCAGATTTTCCAGATTTGTTTCTTCTTATTATTTTTTTATTAATTGAAAAATCTGGCACGGTTTTAAAATCGTGCCAAAACCGTGCAGATTTATTAAAATGAGAATGCTTATAAAACAATCTGACACGCTTTATAATCGTGCCAAAAGCGTGCCAGAAAATAGATAATTTGGCACGGTATCGGGATGTGTCAAAAGCGTGCTAGATTTAACATCTAGCATGGTTTAAAAGCATGCCAGATAAAAAAACTGGCACAGTTTAAAAGCGTGCCAGTTTGGAAAATCTGGCACGGTTTCACGGGTTTGAACCGTGCCATATTGCGTCTAGCACTGTTTAAACTGTGTCAGTTTCCTATTTTTGGTGTAGTGAGGGTCGTTAGGACCAAAGGAACAACGGGGAAGGCCAACAATACTGTAATCAATGGTAGAGAGATTTCCAGGAAGAGATTTCACTTGTGGGAGTGTAGGCCATGAAGGAAGAAGTATTATCCCAAGGCGAGTTAGGGGAAACTACATGATGAGATCCTAGATGTACAACCACTGCAATAGATCGTGGGTCAGTTTTGGAGCGAGAGTTACGTCCAGGGACTCAACGATTAGGTAAGGCAGAAGGGATATGGAGGTTATATTTTTGTTTAATCCCTATGAGTATGGTATTTATATGAGTGACATGAGTGCGTCACTATATATGATTGTTAACACTACAAATCGAGTGTGAGTCGGATTTAGTGGGTGTGTTGGCGGTATCATCCATATATTGAATTTATTTACCGTGGGGAAATGGGGATTTTGGTGTCACCTACGTGAGAGCTAGAGTGTACACAAAAAGTATTATTGCATTACGTGCTAGTTTACTACCTTCGAGTTTTTTGATAATAGAGAAAAAAACTTGTCGAGTCTTGTTTGATTAGGGATGGATTGAGCGATCGTATATTATGATAGTGAGATCTTGTGTTTGCTTCTCCTGTGTATGATTAATTTTTTTAGGTATCACCTGAAAGAGGGTCGAGCCTATATATATGTGTATATATGTTATAATATATATTGCGTGTTAGACTTGAAAGTATGAGTTGGTATTATATATTGATCCCGGTGAGTAGGAACACCTACTGATGTGATTCAGGGTAGTATGGGTTATTGTTGAGTGGAGAGATATAACTCGTGATTTATTCACGCTAAGAAACGAGTGATAGTAAGAGCGCCCTGATATGTATTGTCTTTTGTAACATAAGTGTGGATGAGTATACTTTTATGTCAAGAGACCGAGATTTTGGGGAGATGTTTGGTCTTTAGGAAATGGGTTTAGTAACTTAGTTATGGTGTGATTATACAGTTATATCTGAGGGATAATAACTATGTTATACCTTGAAACTGGTGGAGTCATGTAACATTTGTGTCGATATGCACGGGTATAGGGTGTATGGGCGCCCTGGGTCATGAATTATTTTATATTACCCACGATTAGGGGAGGTAGTAATATATGTAACGATCTTAAAAGTATATAATTCAGGTAGTGTAGAAACCTTAGAATACGAGTCTTATCTAAATTTTGAGGACAAAATTACTTTGTAAGGGGGAAGTATGTAATACCCTATTTTTTTGAGGATATATAATTTAATTAAATTGGTAATTTAGGATTTAATTAAATTGGTGAATTTAGATTTATTTAATTCGGAGAACTTATTTAATTTGGTGATTTTGAATTTTAAATTAATTCGGGTGATGTTATTTCAAGCGTGCCGTATTTTGACGTGTAAATAAGATGATTTTATAAAGTGACTCGGATGATGATTTTGAGGTCACGGTTGGTTTCAAAGGGGTCAATATAGTCTAAATAGTATACCCGTGTGTATAGTTTGGGTCCTGGGGTAATTTCAGACCAAACCGACACCATTCGAGGGCATTTCGGTCATTCGGGAGTTTGTGGTTTAGACAACTCCGAAAATTACAATTTTATATATGACATTAGAGATATAAGTCTAAGGTTAACACAAAGCTTAAGGAAGAGAGTCCATAGGAGAGGAAGAGGAGGAGAGAACCAAGCTTCCTATACCATTTTTCGCCCCGAACGCAACGCAATCGATATCGGAGCGATGGTAGAACAACCATAGCATCATTCAAACCAATTTTACACCTTCTATTGAGATGGAAGTATCTTTATTGTGATTTATATTACACATGTTATAATACCCATGTAGAGTAGGATTTGATGTACACGTTTTCAGAAGATTTAATATGATTTGGGTAGGTATAATTGATGAATTGAAGTAGGAATGTATGTAGAAATATTCCTTTATGTTGGTAACACGAAATCATTGGGTTTGGGATGATTTACAGTAGAAAGATCTGGGTTCTTGGTTAATAAAGATGAAGAACATGAGAAACTAGTGTTTTTGGGCATATTTTGTTTTAATCGGATCTTGGATTGAATTCGTGATGAATTAATAATAATAATAATAATAATAATAATAATAATAATTTTACGTTGGAAATCATTCTAATGTATGTAGAGATGGTTAGGGACAATTGGTTTCAAGTTTGGTGAAGAATCATGTAAGTTGTGGGAGTAAAAATGGTGAAAAAGCGCATTTGTGTAATGGAGAAGACGAATCTCAGAGAGGCGGACCGGTTCGATTCAGAGAGGCGAACCGGTTCGGATCCCAGAAAAAAATGTAAAATTTCTCTTTTTGACCCTAGAACTCCTATATTTTTGTCGAGAAAACTTTTGGGACATTGATAGAATATAATGAGGTATTTATTATTATTACAGCAGGCCTTGATAGGGTTATGGGATTAAGTCTTATCGAGAGAATTAAAACGATGATTAAACCAGATTAATGATAATATAATTAATTCGAGAGAATGAGACGGTAATTACAAAAAAACGGGAGTGATCTTATTGTATAGACCAATAGGGTAAGGAAGACGTAGCTACTGAAATAAACCAAGGGGTAACTAGGACCCTTATAGTAGAGAATGATACTCCATTAAATGCGATAGTGAGAATAATCGTAAATTGAAAGTACGGTGATTATTCGAGTAATAAATACGACGTACGAACTGTTATTATAGGTTGAGGGTATACCTATATGGATTTGGTTTATAGGATGAGTGTATACCTATAAATATTATGTTTATAGGTCGAGTGTATACCTATACGGATTATGTTTATAGGTGAGAGTATACCTATATGAATTATGTTAATAGGTTGAGTGTATACGTATACAAATTTATCATAGGTCATGTGTGTGCGCCTATATTGAATATTCATATGGATAGGTTGTGTGTATTCCTACTTATTGGGGTCAAGGTAACATTCCGAACCAATATATGAAATGTCTATTAGGGTTTAGGTAACATTCCGAACCAATACATGAATTAAATATTGGGATTGAGGTAACATTAATACATAAAATAAATATTGGGATTGAGGTAACAGTCCAATACATGAAATAAATATTGGGGTCGATGTAACATTCCGAACAATAGTCCTTAATGTGTGATACGAGAACATAATAGCAAAGTATGAACTCATAGTATATATTGTCTGTGAAATATATACCATATGAGTAATCTTACTTAAGTGTGATAGTAAGAAGGCTAGATGATGTATATATAAATAATGAATAATCTTAGTTATGTGTGATAGTAAGAAGACTCTAAACAATGAATAATCTTACTTATGTGTGATAGTGAGAAGACTAGATGGTGTATATCTAAACAATGAATAATTTTACTTATGTGTGATAGTAAGAAGGCTAGATGGTGTATGTCTAAACAATGAATAATATTACTTATGTATGATAGTAATGAGACTAGATGATGTATATATAAACAATGAATAATTTTACTTATGTGTGATAGTGAGGAGACCAGATAGTGTATATCTAAAATAGTGCTTAATCTACTCAAGTGTAAATAGTTGAACATATAGATAGTGAGTATCTAAAGATAAAGTAAGTGGGAGAATTTAACACGATGATAATAGTAACGTAAGAGAAATGTTAATTGCTAGTTGTCTAGTAACGTACTATAAGGGCGGTACAAGTGAGTTAAGGTAAAAACTTAACTAAGGGCTTAATTATAATTAAGGGTTTATTGTAGCGTACTGTATGGGCGGTACGGGTGAGCTAGAATAGTTAGTGGTTAGTTAGATGCTTGAGGCCTAGTTAGTTTGGGTAGCATAACTAGGTGAGCTTGGTAATAAACATTAGGTGCGCACTATAGACGAGAGGTGAGGAACTGAAGGCAGTGTTCGTAACCTAACATGTGTATCTAATAACTTGTCATTTAAATTGCCATTTGAATACTTGCTATGTTTTCAAAATGGTTTTTACTTAGGCTCTGACCCGTACTTGCAAAATATTTTCAAAAACATATTTTGGTGTCCAGTCACTAGGGCGCCCAGTTTGAGGATTAGTTCTAGGGATGCGTAGCTGCAGCACGTGTGGATGCTTGCAGGATTCAGACTTAGACGCTTAGGTTACTTCATTCCTAGAGTATGATATAGCTCAATTATTTTTGTTGGGCATGTTGCCCCTTCAGCTAGTTATTTTATTTCCTTTATCAGATCTCGTATTCATGGAATCAGTTTGATTTCATTAGATGTTTAATTGGATTTTATATTTTAGAACTAATAGTTTAATCGATATTATTTTATTTTAGTTTTTTTATCTGGTGTTTAGTTCAGATTATTTTATTGGATGGATGGTTTGGTTATTGTGATTATATCACTTGTTGTCGTTATTTAATAAAAATATATATATTTTGCCATCAGTCTTTTTGAATACTAGGTGGTTAGTTAAATTTAAAAAGTTTTCGACAGTGATGATAAGAATTGATATGACCCAAGTGTGACCTCGGCTCAGAGACACCAACCTCGGCCGAGATTATGGCCGACACTGGATAATCCTTGGTCATGCGACATCAGTCCTCGGCCATAGCAAGGTCGGCCCAGGCCAACACTACCGCCAGCCTCTCCAAAGGACATTGCATACATCATAAGGATCAACAACACTCTCGTACACCTGGGAATGGAAACCTCAGCCAGATATAGGCCGAGCTCGCAAGAAGCCTTACCAGCAACCTCATCAAGACATCAGTCGATGCTCCAAGCACACGCCAACTCAACCTTGGCTCGGGCCGACCCCTACCTATTGTCTCGGCTGAGATCAAGCTGAGGCCCTTATGGCTCATCTCGGATTGAACGAGCAACTAGGCTTGTCAGCCTCGACCTCTCCCAGGCCGAGGTCATGCACCAAGCACGGTTGCTAAACATCTGTTGACATTTAGATAAGGGCACGTGGACACAAAACAGTTATAACAAGATTATTCCCCACACCTGGGGAGAATATTCATCATCATTGTCTACATGTGGCAGTGACAGGTGGCTCCCCCATATTGGCGAGGCTAACACACACACATGCACATTACATGCATGGGGGGTACATTACACCCCCGAGGAACTATATATAGAGGTCATCCTCTACCTTGCAAAGGATCCAAAATTAGCAATCCTAGCTGAAACTCTGTTCAAATACACAGTAGAGAGAGAAAGTTTTAGAGCTTGTATCTATGGCCATTAGAGCCCTCATACAGTGATATTAATCACACACTTGCACAGTGGACGTAGGCCTGATTGGCTGAACCACTTATATTTCGGTGTAAATCCTCTTCTCCTCACCTCCCTCTACTATGTGTGTATATACCCTTATACTGCCATTGTTAACATTGAATTGAGCTTACAAACACTTTGAAGGGTGATGCTATTTCTAGCATCATCATTTTTCCGCCGTCTGTGGGAACGAGAGAAGCTGTCTCTTCCTCTTCTTCAGCTTAACCTCATCGGAGACTCTGGTGGTGAACCAGGCACCACCCCTTGCGTGGAGCTGTTTCACCATTGAAAGAGGTCCTTTGACGTACTAAGCTCATCTGCTACTCAAGCTCTATAGTGTTAACGTATGGCACCAGAATTATCGCCACCTCTTCTGCCACCCGGAGGTGGAGGGCCTAGTTCAAGTCAGGGGCAGCCCCAGTCCGAAATGGCGAAGGTAGCTGCAGCCTTGGGGTCTTTGGCTGCAACACAACAAGCTATGCAGGCGCAATTTGCATAGCTCAGCCAAACTATGATGAGGCCACCTGGAGTCTCACCGGATATGATCACTCCGACGACTGTTCAGCCTTATCCAGACGCCAGGGGACCACCCCAAGCACCAATAAAGGACCAGCCTGCACCCCAGCGGAGAAGGGACGTTGCTGACCCTAGGCGCTTACGCCTGGGGAGGCAAGGAAACCCTTTCCCAGAGGACAGGTATGACGATCTAGAGGCGGAAGAGGCCCCGAAAGACTGCTGGGAGCCATATGAGGTGTCGAATAATACTGTACGACCTCTTCAGCAAAGTCAAGGTTGTGTCGGCCGAAGAGGTAAAGAGGCTCAACAAAGAGGGTCAGCCTTTGATTGGTTGAGCAGAGGGTCAGCCTTTGAGATGTTGGGCCCAGTGAATGACCTAAGACAGAGATTGTCGAAATCGAGGAGCGCAGCATGCTCTCAGAGAGGAAATAGGCAGGGTCGGCCAAACCAAGGCCGACACTGTGAAAGAAGAGGCAGGGAACAGGAAGGGGTAAATAGCCGATGTGCCGCGGCAGGGGACTCCTCGGTCCATCCCATGGAGGTGGCTAGGGACAACCTCGGCCAGGTCGATGGCAGAAGACCGTGGAATGACTCTATCCAGCGCCTTGAGGAGAAGATAGGAGACCTAATTAAAAGCAGGGACCCATTACAAAGGGGTTACTCAGAGGGCTCTCCATTTGTGGCTAGGATAGTGGGCTTCCCAACCCCAGCTAAGTTCAAGCCTCCTATAGTGTCTCCCAAGTATGATGGTAGCACTAACCCTGTACATCACATCGAGATGTATCAGTCGGCAGTATACATCTACTCGATACCCGATGAGATGAAGTGTAGGGACTTCTCTGGGACCTTAACAGAGGCAGCACACAGCTGGTTCACCTCCCTTCCGAAGAACTCAATTGAGAACTTCAAAGGCTTGGCTGAACGATTCATCCACAACTTCTGCTTTGGGGTGAGACCTCAAAAGAAGACTACTCACCTGCTGTATGTCAAGTAGGGCAAGGATGAGAGCCTAAGAGACTACATAGCGAGATTCAACAAAGAGAAGTTGGAGGTCAAAGATTATGAAGAGAATATAGCCATGACCGCCCTCATAGGGGGTCTACAGAAAGGGAAGCTGTTGTGGAAACTTGTGAAAGACCCCCCAGGTCTATGGCGGAGCTCCTGGAAATTGCAGGGAAAGTAATGAATGCGAAAGAGGCAATGGCCACCAAGTATGAGGATGAGAACCGCGGTGGCAGTGGAAAGTCCCAAAAGGAGAAAGATGGGAAGAAGAGGTCGGGTGATGACAAGTTTGCTCACTATACTCCTCTGACTGTGAGCTGCGAGCACATCCTCAATGAGATTAAGAATGACAGAACTCTGAGATGGCCAGAGAAATTGAAAGCCCCACCACATAAGAGGAACAAAAACCTATGGTGCGAGTTCCACCAGGATCATGGTCACGTCACGGACAGATGCTTTGCCTTGAAGGATGAGATTGAAAAGATGTTAAAATCTGGAAAGTTGAGGAAGTATGTGGACGGTAAGGCTCCTAAAGGTGGAAGAGATGGCCCTAAGAAAAGGAGAAATGACATGTGCCATGACAATGTCCCAGCCAGAAGAGACGATGATTCAGAAGGTGATGATGAAGACGATCCGGATCTTTCGCCGAAAGATGACAACACCCCGGTGAAGAGGGTTGGTATGATCTCATTTGGTGTTGACACCATATACGGAGGATTTGAAGGAGGTAGCTCTGAAGTAGCTGATAGGAAGGCTCATGTAGTAGAGGCCAGGTCAGTGGCCAAGCTTGAAGTTGTGAATCTAACGTCTTCCGATACAATGTAGAAGAGGAAGAAAGTAGACATGGACACCCTTGTAGTTGGGTTCTCCAGACTTAACTTCAAGGGTATCTTAGCCCCCCATGATGACCCTTTGGTCATAACAACAAGGGTGCATGGGCGAGGTGCAGAGGATCCTCATAGACGGGGGGAGCTCGACGGACGTGATGTTTTGGCCTTGCTTCAAGAGCCTAGGTCTTAGCAGAGCAAGGCTGGTACCCTATCATCACCCATTGATAGGGTTCAGTGGAGAAAAGGTCCACCCTTTGGGCATGTATGAGATGGACGTACGGATGGGTGATGAGTGGCCTAAGAGGCTGACCAAGAAGATAAATTTTTTCGTCATGGACGAGAACGTATTTTTGGCCTATAACCTCATCATAGGAAGGGTGGCCCTTAAAGAGTTTGAAGCTGTGCCGTCGACGGTCCATCAGATGCTAAAATTCCTGACATAATTATGAGTCACAAGCTCAACGTGACCAAAGATGCCAGGCTAATCAAACAAAGACGAAGAGTCTATTCCAGGGAGAAGTACGACATCATTCGAGAAGAGGTCAAAAAATTAGAAGAGGCTGAGTTTATTAGAGAAGTCACATATCCGGAATGGTTATCAAATGCAGTCATCGTGCCCAAGGCCAATGGGAAGTGGAGAATGTGTGTTGATTTCACTGACCTGAACAGATCTTGTCAAAAAGACAGCTATCCCTTACCTCGGATAGATCAGATGGTGGATGCTACAGCGGGACATGAGCTCATGAGCTTCATAGAGGCGTATTCAGGCTACAACCAGATCTTCATGGATGCTGAAGACTCAGAGAAGACAACCTTCATTACTGACAAAAGGACGTACTACTACAAAGTGATGCCATTCGGTTTGAAAAATGCAGGGGCAACATACCAGCGTCTTGTGAATAAGATGTTCGAAGAGCAAATAGGTAAGACTATGGAGGTGTATGTAGATGCTATGCTGATAAAGAGCTTGAAAGCTTGCACTCATGTAGCAGATCTCGAGAAGACCTTCGATGTTATGGACTCATACAGAATGAAACTTAACCCCGCGAAGTGTGTCTTCAGAGTAGGAGCTAGGAAGTTCCTAGGATTTATCATCAACCAGAGAGGGATTGAAGCGAACCCTAAAAAAAATCAAGGCTTTGCTTGACATGAAGACACCGAGGAGTATCAAAGATGTCCAAAGACTCACGGGGAGGGTGGCTGCACTTAACAGATTTATTTCTAGGGAAACAGACAAGTGCCTTCCATTCTTTAAGGTGCTGAGAAAGGCCTTCCAATGGGATAAAGAGTGCGAAAAAGCCTTCAACCAGCTCAAGTCTTACTTGAGGTCCCCCTTATTGCTATCCCGGCCTGTCGTAGGGGAGAAATTGTATATGTATCTGGCAGTCTCCGAATCAGCCATCAGCGCAGCCATAATACGGGAAGACGCTGGGATCCAAAGGCCTGTATATTTCAATAGTAAGGCCCTTCAAGGGGCCGAATAAAATTACCCTCACATGGAAAAGCTATCTTATGCCCTGATACATGCTTCTAGGAAGATGAAGCCCTACTTCCAGGCCCACTCCATGGTTGTCCTTACTGACTCCCCGCTAAGACAGGTCCTACATAAACCTGAGAAGTCCGGGAGGTTGATGACATGGGCCCTTGAGTTGGGAGAGTATGATCTTACCTACCAACCTAGGACGGCCATCAAAGGGCAAGCCCTCGCAGACTTTGTCGCTGAGTTCATATGGGAAGAGGCCGAGGTAGAGAATGGCCTAGAGGGTGCTGAAAACTGTAGTGTCTTCCGAAATCTGGAAGAGACGACACCAAACATCTTCCAAGATCAGAAAGAGATCGCATCCAGCAGGGCTAGGAGAAAAGTTGCGAAGAATGAGGAAGATCGGTACCTCTTCAAATAAGGAGCCATGACAGAAGGGGTCTTCTCGTCAGATACAGACATTTGGAGCCTTTTCGTTGATGGCTCTTCCTGCGACAGTGGAAGCGGTGCAGGATTGATACTCTCGGCTCTAGATGGTTCCAACATTGAATACGCTTTTAGATTCAACTTCCAGGCTTCTAACAATGAGTTCGAGTATGAGGCCATGATAGCAGGTCTCTCATTGGCAAAGACTCTTTGCGTAAAGCGACTCCTACTCCACAACGACTCAAGGTTAGTTGTCAATCAAGTACTGGGAATCTATGAGGCCAAAGATGAAAGGATGGCCAAATATCTGAAAAGGGTGAGAACGATGTTAGAACATTTTGAAGAGGTAATACTGAAGAGAGTGCCTCGATAAAGTAACAGCCACGCAGATGCATCGGCGAGGTTGGCCTCGGCAACGAAGACAGATGTAAGAAGGACCATTCCGATCGAGGTCTTGGGGAAGGCAAACATTGAGCAAGAAGAGGTATGTAACTCTTATCACAATTTGAACTTAGGAAACTCATGGATGGACCCCCTCGTCAGATATATCAGAGAGGGAGAGCTACCTGAATCCAAGTTAGAGAGGCGGAAATTGAGATATAAGGCTGCCAAGTTCTCGGTAGTAGGAGATGTCCTGTATAAGAAAGGATTCCTACTACCTCTCCTCAGATGTATGCACCCAACGAAAGTTCCCTAGGTCTTACAGGAAGTTCACGAGGGTTCTTGCTCTAGCCACATAGGGGGAAGACCCTTGGCCAAAAGAATCATCACACAGGGGTAGTGGTGGCCAACCTTGTCCAAGGACGCTTTGGACTATGTGAGGAAATGTGATAAATGTCAAAGATTTGCCACTATCCCTCATCAACCTCATCAGCCTATGATGTCAATCACTTCTTCATAGCCATTTGCAGTATGGGGAATTGACTTAGTAGGACCCCTGCCAAGAGCTGCCAACAATTATAGATTCTTGATAGTTGCCATCAACTACTTTTCAAAGTGGGTAGAGGCAGAGCCGATGATAACGATCACAGAGCAGAAGACCTTCCAATTTATTTGGAGAAATATTATATGAAGATTCAATCTCCCAAACACTCTCATCTCGGACAATGGGACCCAGTTCAAGAACTCCTCTTTAGAAAAGTATTGCCTAAGAGTGGGAATAAAGCAGTTCTTCTCATCTCCTGGCCGACCTCAGGAAAACGGTCAGACCGAGGTCACAAAGAGAACAATTCTCGATGGAATCAAGAAAAGGTTAGAAGATACAAAGGGAAGATGGATTGAAGAGGTTTACGCTATGTTATGGGCCTACAGAACCACAGTGAGGACACCTACGGGAGAAACCCCGTTCATGCTCGCACATGGCTTAGAGGCCGTCATACCAACGGAAGTAGGGCTTCCAACTCATAGGGTTCAGACCTATGACCCTGATAATAATGGGGAAGAGAGGAGGCTAGACCTAGATCTAATTGAAGAAAGAAGAGAAGACGCGGAGGTCAGACAAGCAGCCTACCAACAGAGGGTAACAAAGTTCTACAATCAGAGGGTAAAGTCAAGACCCATCGTAGTGGGAGACCTAGTGCTGAAAAAGACCTTACAGAAAGAAAATAAGCTCCACCCAAACTGGCATGGTCCCTACAAAGTGACAGAAGAGGTTGTGCCTGGCACCTACAGGCTAGAAAACCTAGAAGGAGAACCTTTTGCTAACCCATGAAATGCTGATCACCTAAAGAAGTATTACATATGATGTTGCAAAGAATTTATGTAAATGTACCTTCTATTATGAAGAGGTTGTTAATAGAAGATCAGTTCCCATGGTGGTCCTTGCTTCATTTTGCACTTATGTCAGGAATTTATGAGGATAACATCTTAGGTGATGACCTCAGACCCTCATAACATCATTCAGTGGTGACGAGGTCTGAGTTCAGACACCATAATGAGATGACCTCTGA